>CM049383.1:8128726-8641226 GCA_026937815.1 Etheostoma perlongum | reverse complement strand
CATGTATGTGACATGCTATATGAATGTACAGTATACGTACACATTAATGTATATGTACACATGTACATTTTTAATATGACTATACAAATACGCCTTATGACACAGGATACTGTATGAAAATCCGGTTAATGACGTCTGTTCACTGATCTATCATTGTTTACCTTCTCAATGACAACACACCATTAAAATTCCCCATTAGATTGACCTAGGCCTGAAACGATTCCTTGAGTACCTTGAATAATTTGATTACTAAAAATCCTCTAAGCTAAGTTTAATAAATGTTACCAACGTTGTATCACTTACAGTGTTTCCGCACGGATGATTATTACTGTCGCTCACCGGGCTGATGCTGGTGCTGCTGGCCATGAAGACTGACGGTGCAGATAACAAAATTAAGAAAGAGCAAAAATAGCAAGTGGCTAAAAGAAGATACAGGCTGGAGAAAACAACAGAAGTGTCCAAAGTTTGGAATCAGTTCAAACGTAATTAAAACGAAAACTCTGTACAGTGTGTCTACTCCAAAATCAAACTAGCTTACCACAATAATAGCACAATGTCAATGCTTCAACATCTCAACAGAAAACATTGAGTCTAACCAGACAAAAGTAAATCACAGATTCATATAGACGATGAAACTACACCAAACACAACAACTACCAAAAACAAAGACAAGAAAATACATAGTGGTGACCATAATTTGATCAAAAGAGCTGATCAACAATCTACTAGCATCAGAGTAACAGAGCTGTGTGAGATTGTAATCAAATATATAAATTAAAATAGGTTGAGTATAACTAATATTTACATATAGGCCTATATACAGATCAGTCTCAAGTTGAAACTTGTAGTTCTGAAAGTTAAGTTAAGTTTAAAACAATGTAATATGACACCTAAATGCAATTAATATGTTTAGTTTTTTGAGACAATATTGCAATTGTAATATAGAAATGACTTGCATATCATTGTTCTTCAATAAAACAAAAGTATTTCTTATCCAATTACTCGATTAATGAATGGAATAATCGGTAGAATACTCGATTACTAAAATAAATCGATAGCTGCAGCCCTACGGCTGCCACTATAACTGATTTAGATGCTCAGAGTTTGTGATTAGGACCAACTGCCAAGTTAGTCTGCTGACTTTAATTAAAAGGAGCGTGATTACATACTTTTGTTACATACAGTAATGTATACTGTCTGAGTGCCAATGTCAGTGCTTAGCTAAGGTTTCCCAGACAAACTTGACCCTGAGCCACAACCTTCAGTGCCAAAATACAAATGACTTCATTCTTTCATATCGACTGAATTGGTGGCTGACAGACAGCATGATTTGCACAGTGATTGATGCTCGTCATAAGAGCTTGACAGACGGCAACATGTTACAAAACAGTAGCTTTGTTAGTTTGTCTGTACTCTGTAACTCTATTTCTGTTCCCACTGCAGCCTTTAAATGCCTCACAGGTATCAGAACATCATTTGTATAACCTATACCACACTGAGGGATGTAGTCAGCCATCAAAGACAACACAGCATCGCTGTGTTCATGTGTTATAGCAGTAGTTGCTCTGCAAAAAGTGAAAATCTTCACAACCTAGATGAGCTCTCAATATCATTTTTTTTAGAAAAGAAAACTGTTCCAGAGGCATGTAATGGTTTCATTAGATATCATTTTATCTCACATTTTATGTAATAATACATAAAATAATATGTATGTTTTTAATCATTCAAAATAAAGATTTCATTTATTCATCTCAAATTCAAAAATTATCTTAAATTACGTTTTTTTAATGAAAAAGCTGGAATTATTTCATATCTAGATATTAAATAAATACGGAAATGTGAATTGATTTATAGGATTATTTTGAACTAATTGGATTAAAACTTCCAGTTAACTTTTTTAACATGCTGTTGCTGATACGTTCACATATTTTGAACAAAATCATTTTCACAGTGTGTAGCAGCCCGCTGCAGTGTCAGTGAATCAGTGTAACAGTCAAGCCGTACCTTTGAAGAAGCAGTCCTTGCTGTGCACCACATAGATCCGTCTTCTCTCCAGGCAGGCGGTGCGGTAAACCTGACAGTGGTTCTCGTAGAACCTGCCGTCTGAGCCACAAACTGGCACAAAGGAGGGCCGGCATTTTTCCTGGCAAACACACTCCGCACGGCCAGTTTCTGCCATCAGCACACACTGTCGACCACGTCCACAGTAAGTCCTACGACAGGGACCTCCGTCTGGATCAGAAAGGGCTGGAAGAGTGAGAGAAATTAGATTAGAGAGTTAGTTCATAGAATACTTGTCTTTATTAGTCCCTGATACAGAGTTATAATGACAGGTATAAGGTAGAGATCAGCCGAAGTTGCAAAATGTAAAGAATAAATATAACTGTCTCATTGGCACAGATCACAAATTTTGCGAGGAGACAGACAAAAGTATTGTGTCCTTGCTGATGCATATCTAGCATATTTACCCTATATGAAAATTTAAAAAGAATATCCCAAAACGGAAAGCAAATGATAAACCTGCTAGCTGAACAGCAACCAGCTAGCACTCTTTGCCACCATCATTCCTGAAAGTCACAATGGAAAATATATTTAGGAGCACATGGAGTGGGCAGGGAAATCTTTCAAAAACTGAAGTTGTATCCCTGCTGCATGGCTACATAGTAGGACACTACACGTAGGACTCTGAAACTAATGTGTGACTATTTCTCACCAATGGCTGTTCAGTACTAAACTGTTAGGTCTCCAGTGCCCCACATCAGCCTCTAATGAAACTAGGGTTGGGTACCAAACTCCGTACTTTTAAAATGTAACAAAATGTTAATAGTATTAATAGGTTTGGAATTATTTTTACAACTGAAATTATTTCTTTGTTATTACAAAGGGAAAGTAACGACAAAAGGTACCTTTGTATGTTATGATGCATTACTACCCCAGTTGGTCAATCACAATCAAAAAACTTTCTAAAGCAGCAGGACCTAAAACTTAATTAGGACTTTGACAGGAAGAATTAAATGTTTAATCTCAGTATTATCCCACTATGATAGCACCAAGGGGCAATTTGAAATGTTCAAATGATGGTATGTCATCATTAAAAGAAAATCTAGTAAGTAGGACCATTTCTTTCTGTAGAGGTAAAAAATATACAGTATTTGACAATAAATCTACTGCAAGTACAAAAATGTTATTTTCAGATAAATATCTCCTGGTTTATGGAAATCAAACAGGGATTCCATCATTCTGAGCGCATTCTGCATTAGATATGCAAGTACAATAAAACAAAAGAAAACATAAATTACAACAGAGTAACAAGACATAGCTTTAGTAAAATTATGCACCAGAAATGATAAAAAGCGTAAACTCAAGCCAAACACCTCCAGTCCTGATCACAGTTGTTAGACAGTGCTAACAAGGAAGAAACTTTTTTTGATACAAAACCTAACTCCCCACAAATCAAACCAGCCAGGTGTCCTTATTAACACCTCTCAGCACTTATTCACACATACATCTGCACATACAAACACACAATGATATGCAGTGTGTAGGTGCACTCAAAATGCAGGTAGAGCTCACACTTTTTGCCACACACACACACACACACACACACACACACACACACACACACACACACACACACACACACACACACACACACACACACACACACACACACACACACACACACACACACACACACACACACAGTGCTTGTGCCAACTCCTGCCCTACACACGCACAAATGCACATGCCGGCATCCCATCTTCACCACTCACTGCCTACGAGACTTCACTTCTTCCCCCTGATTTAATCTAATTGCACTTACAGCGAGCCAAAAAGCTGCTGATCAAGCCAGACGCTCTACCTCGGATTGATCTTTCCTGACTCCATGAGCGTGACCAGGACAGGGACCGGGACCCCCCCTCTCTTGTTGTGATCACACAGTTGGATTCATGGCTCCCATGCGCCTTGAGGTTATTGCAGTAAAAACTACCTGATCAAACAGGTACAAGCAGGGCATCTGGTGCCTCTCAAACCAAGCTGGCAAATGTCAATGGTAATAAATTAGAAATAAACATTGAGATGAAACCCTTACCCAAGTTTACACACTATTCACATGCTTGTGAGAAAGCTCAATTAATATTAACAAACATGAACTACTCATACGCAGGCACACTTAGTGCTGATTTCATTGGTAGAGGTGCAACTTCAGTTCACAGTGTATTTGTTTAGAGATTAAAGATGTACAGTATATTTATATCTGTAAATAAATACATTTTCAAATCAAAATAAATTAATTGTTAATGACTACTTAAGTCAATTGAGTTCTCACCTTTAACCCCTGAACTTCCACACAACACTGCTTCTGCTGTTACAGAATACACAAATGTCAAAATAGGATTACTTTTTTTAAGGACTGAAGCCATTACAGGCCGGTGGCTGGGTGTTTATCATTTAAAATGTACTGTTCTAAGATTTAAAGGTCCCATGGCATGAAAATGTAACTGAGGTTTTTTAACATTAATATGCATTCCCCCAGTCTGCCTATGGTCCCCCAGTGGCTAGAAATGGCGACAGGTGTAAACCAAGCCCTGTGTGTCGTGCTCTGATGGGCCAATCTAGAATCTTGCCCCTTATGAGATCCTCCTCCTCAATAGCTACAGACACAGAATGGCGCATACTAAGGAAAGCTCATTGTAGGACTGGCTCTAGTGGCTGTAATTCTGCACCAAGGCTGAATTTTGGGAAAGAGACTTCAGATACAGTAGTATGGGACAATTAAGGTCTATATAAAGGCATCCAAAGAGCATGTCATAGGTCCTTTAAAAACAAATTGGTGTAAAAGAAAATCTTCACCCCTAATTGGCCCAGTTGAGTTTCATCTTAGCAATTTGTCTCTTTTTTACTTTTGATGTTAGGAAGCTTTGTCATTTGCCATGGAAACGAGGGTAAATATAAAAAAGGAGGTGACTGTTGGCTGCAGTACTGGGAGAAACAAGACACCCCATGAATAAACTCAAAGTCAAGGTAGAGGGAAAACACAAGTTGTGAAAATTAAAGCATAATTAGAACAGCTAAAGAAATAGACACGTAAAAGAAAATCTATAGTTGCTGCTAGTAATATAAAAGTAAAATTATAGTATATAATCCATTATGGGAAACTGTGAAGAACGTTTTACCGTTCCAAGAAAACAAATGCACACCCAAAAGTGACTTGCTTGTCATTGTGTTGATGCGGTTTTAAGGATGGGTTGGTTAAGATGCTGAGAAGGAGTCAGTTCTACTATCCCTCTGCAGAAAAAGGCTAAAACCATATTGGCTTCACTTAAGAGCCCAATCTAGGCTTTTAAAATCAAAGTGCTGAAAACAGAAATTGAATTTGCCTGCATTATAATCATATCTCAACTCTCAGCATATTCAATAACAGAGGTAATGCACTGTTGTCGGAGAAGAAATGCCCCTAATTACATAAGGGAAATTCCAGGGCCGACGCATAGAGGCAAACAATCGCACAAAAGAACACACATTATTACACTAACACCCTCCTACTCACTTTGAGGTATCGGTTGCAAGCATGGCTACACTCTTATGTTCAGTCACTGTCTAATACACAATATCTGAGCTTGCACACACAGGAACACTGTCAAACCCAAACACACACGGATACTGCTGAAGCAATTCCATCTATCCAGTTATCAATTAGTCAATCAACAAAATGCTTCATTGACAACGACTTCAATCATCGATCAACTGTTTAAGTCATTTATCAAGCAAAAACATTTTCTGGGTCAAGCTTTTTATTTTCTTCTTTATTATGTTACATATAATTGAAAAATTAAAGGCTGACAGTATGGTAAGAGATTGTCTCATTCCTCATTGTCAAAGTGGGATTACATAATTGCCACGTTGACATTTTATAGACTAAATGTTAAATCAATTAAACTAATCAATTGTTGCAGTGCCACACAAAATAAAAAAAACACAAGCACAGTCCACAAGTACGTGTAATCTAACCTGACCCGGTAGCAGTGACTACTTCATCATAATTAAGTATTAGGAACCTGCTAGAGAAAGCTGTAGGGTTGTTGGTGTGCTAGGTAACTGCCCCGAGGGGAACATGTAGGGGAAGGCGGAGGACGAGTGGAGTAAGACAGACTCAATTCCTTTTCATCCGGTTTACTAATTGTTCTGTGTGTTTGGGCAAAGCATCTGTGTGAAATGCAAAATAGCCCAGCTCCCTTGCGACCTTGCTGTTCATGTCAAGGTCGGGGACGATTACAAGATGGTTTGTATTCTCCAAGCGTGGGAGATTAAACGCTTAGCAACAACCGTCCAGCAGCAGTTACCCCACTGGTGGCTTTACTTCCTTCCTTCTCTTGTTTTCCCCCTCCCTGCCTCTCCTTTCACTCCATCAACCCCCTCGCCCTTTCCCATTTTGCTCAGAGAAAAGAATACATGAACAGCAGCCATTCGAACAGCACAAACAATACCGCATAAAAGTTCCATCAACAATATACAAGCTGCCTGACATTTAGTTAAGCCCTTCTGCTCCCGTTCATCCATACTGTAAGTCCTTTGTCTTGTGTTCTCTAGGACCATGTTGGCTGCAATTGTGGCTTGCTAGACGTGGAGGCTAAACGTGTTGTTTGATAATCCTCCCTGTCTAAGCTGCAGGCCCAGTGCACTCTTACAAGTTCAGACACTCTGCAGTGCCAAGACAGTGCTAGGCCGACCATCCAGAGTCAAAGCTTTTCCCGTCACTCTAGTCCTTTCTCTTGTATTCTTTTTTTGTATTTAGCTGGGCATGTGTAAATTCTCTGTCTCTTTTCTCTCTTTGTCAATACCCGTCTGGTGTTGAGCTCTGCTGGGCTTTAGGGAAACTGAGACCAAGTATTGTCCACCATAATCAGAGATTTCCAGGACGTTTTGCAAAGAACACTGTCAATAATTGCATGACAACATAAGCGATTTGCAAAAAGTGTAAAGACCATTTTGACTTATCTTTCTGACAATTTTCAACCAACAAAGATAGGTTCTCCATTCATTTCCTTGTATGCAAGCCTAAGTGGATGAGAGCATAACTGGAGGCACAGCATGACAGTCTGCCTCACTGACTGCCTTTTTTATTGGTCGGGGAGAAGCTACAATCTTGTTGGTCTTGGTCCTGGCTGTATCATTGTGATGAAGCCATTGGTAATTTAAAGGCTTCAATCTGTACACAATCACATATGCATTGTACAGCACGCTTGCGTAAAGAACAGTGCACAGACACAGTCAGAGAAAAAGGGCGAGTTGATATATGTCACTTCACTCTTGAAGCAACTTACGTCTAAACCATTGCTCTATTTACGGCTAAAATATGCCGCAATATATTTATACCTGAGGCTAGACTGCCAAGCTCTTTAAATCCCTTTAACATTTAAAGGCAATCACTACAAAGTCTGTTTATTTTGTATTTAATCCATCTCCACAGAGGGGGAATTTATTACTTTTGATACATTTTCCTCAGAGACAGAGGGCCACTGCCAAACTTCTTACTAATTAGACTAGAAGAACATTTTTGCCCTGCTGATGTGGGACTTGCTGCCCGCAGCACTACCACGTTATGAACTGCCCCATCGAAACTCAAAAGCTCCATTCACAAACCCTTCAGGATATCAATGTGTGACATTTACAAAAGCAAACAGTGGACATTTCTTGCCAGCAGACAACTTTTCTAAGATGAAGTTCAACCCCAAAAGTGTCACTGTGCATTGTCTTTTCATTTCACTTGTGTGAGTATAAATGTATGTGTGCATAGTGTGCATATTTATGGAATACGTGTGTTATGCAGCCAAAGAAAAGCTCTGTCACATCTGCTGATCTTTCAGATCATTCCATTTGCTCTAAAGCAGCTGTAGGTAATTAAATTCAGAGACGCGCCGTCAAACACTGTCTCCCCTGTGCCACGCAGTCGAACAAAGCACTTCTGACATGCACGCTGAGCTGGAATATCAATGGACAACAACCCTCAGTGAGAGGTGAGGCATGCTGTGGCACACACAGATAAGAACAAACTGTCCATTTTGCTGCATTGTACCTAAAATGATGTTACTTTCCTTAGCAAACAAACAGAAACTGGAATACAAATAAACTAAGGTGTGCTGCAGTTAATTTTTTGTTAGGGGAGGGGCTGGGCCATGTGGCCAAAATCTTTTATTACAATATCGGTCATTCCATATCTCGATAATGAAATATATATATATATATATATATATATATATATATATATATATATATATATATATATATATATATATATATATATATATTTAATTGTCTGATATTTCAGTCTGGACCAAAGGATAAACTGATAGACAAGACAGAACGTAAACCTGACGTCTCAACTCCTGACTCACTCTGGATGCTAGAGATGACTAAGCAACACCACTACAAAAAGTAGTGGTGTTGCAGTAGTCATACTTTTCAATGTCTTGGTCGTCTTTTTCGACACTTCTTGCTTTTCCCAGATGTTTTAGTCACCTTTTTTCTGGGCTTTTGAAGCTTTTTCAACTTTCTTTTATAAAGATTTTTTAAAATGCTTTAAAATTGAATAAAACACCCAAATTTAATGAAGGTAATGAACTGATCAATTATTTCACAAAAAGTTTTTTGGAACTATCCATGCTATTTTGTGAAAATTTGGTTGAAAGAAGGGTCAAATTGACCCGAGGACAACAGGAGGGTTGTGCTGCAAATTGTCGATTACCTCCATGACCTCTGTCTTAATGGCAGGTTAGCCAGCACCTTGGTGATTGATTTGAAGTACACTGAAGCTACTTAAGTCAGCCCAAGTTTTGGTTTTACTGGTATGTGTATAAAGACAAATGTACTGTTAATGACTGGCATCTAGGCTTGGACAGTCCGTTCAGACAGCAAATTTAAGTCTACGCAGACAGACACTGCCACACACCCTGAGGAAACTAGAATCCAAGCCTACCCAGGTGGGGGTTGAAATCATGACTATAATGTGGCAAACAAAACACTGGCAGTGGAGAGGCTTTCACTGATTTCTGAAGAGGCATGGCTGATGGCTGAAGCTGAATACTAAAGAAAGTAGTCATAGCTGATTAAGTGCACTTGTCACATCCCTTATTAACACATGCTGACTCGGTTTCCTCCCATGTCTTGATGTTTCTCCTGCTCTCCCCCTCCCCTCCAGATTATTGATTGTGAAGGATGCAAATGGAAGAAGTTATCAAGGGAAATGACAAGCTGTTCACTGCTGCCGTTTATGAGGTGTTCCTGTGTGTTAAGACACATGTAATGTAGTTACTTCTTCAATAATGAGTAAAATGGGGAATTTAGTTTGCATTGATGTTTCTACCATGACAATGTACCCACTATGTGATACTCGCTTTGTTTTCTTTAGCAGTGTACAACAAAATTTCTCACGTGTGTCTGTTTTATATGGTAATGCTAAAGAGTTCAATTATGACATGTCTGTTATAGTACAGTGTAAAGATAGAATGTGGTCAGTTGAATAAGAGAAAGCAGAAAACAACATACTGGGAAACATCAAGCTCATTATCACAAAAAAGGCAATTTATCTAAAATTCAGTTATGGATTAAAATACTGTTTTGGAGATGGGCAGAGAGAACGCTGACTTGGCCTCTCTACAGCAGAGATACTTGGTGTGTGCCTCAAACAAAATGTGACTGGGCACATCACTGGTTCAGCTGATAGACAGGGATCACAAGATCAATACAAGCCTATCTGCAGCCGCTGCACCGAGAGACTCAGCTCTATCGAAAGAGCAACCTGGGAGAGCTGGGCTGCTGCTGTTATTTCTACCCGGGGCTCACACATTATCCACTACATACCAGAAAGTTTGGGATAATTTGAGGGTTTGTGGGTAAGTTTGTGTTTGTGATTGGCAAGTGGCTAGGTCACAGACCGTGGCAGGCTCTGAAGATAAAATGTCAAAATACACTATTGGATATTTGGAATCTATCTGACTTGCTGAACCAGGTTTGAGACTTCCATTCTTCCATTCAGAAATCCTCTTACGACAGGCTACACGTGGGATTCATGAAGCGTTCGTATCACACCAATCAAAGCGTAAGAATGTTCGTACTAATTAATTAATGCAGCGGCTGGAAATGATCGCAATTTAAATATCACGCCCTAATATAGTCTCGGTTTTGAGGCATCGCCCCTAGTATTTACGACATGGCCAAACGTAATTCGGCTAAGAAGCAGCACTTTTCAGAGGTGGAGATTGAAACCCTGACATCTCAGTTTAATTTGCAGTAATCTGTGTCCTATCTGGCAGCCTAACAACTGGTATTAGGCTGTAGGAAGAATGCGGAATAGAAAGAGATCACTGATGCTGTCAACAGTGTTGCTATATTACATCGGACTCCAGCTGAAGTTTATTTAATTTATACATCCTTGACATATGTATACTAATAGTAATATACAGGCTTATATTGCAATCTTTTAGGGCTACATGTAGGTGTACCTATATTTAAGTAAACACGCAGTAGCGGAGTTTATGCAGTGTTTTACTTACAGGTAACAGCTGTGAGGGAGAGCACGTGTCCTCCAAAAGGCATCAAATGACAGATTACACATTTATATAATATGTCACAAAAAGTTAGATTTTATTTCTAATCATTTACACTTTCAAAATAACAGAAAACAAAACAATGGCGTCTGCAAAAGTTTGGGCACCCTGCAGAGTTTATAGCATGCACCGCCCCCTTTGGAAAGCTGAGAGCTGACAGTGTCATGGATTGTTCTCAATCATCGTCTGGAAAGACCATGTGATGTCAATATAGTAGGGTCCCCTCCCCCTGATGGCCGTGAGCTACGCCCTATTTCATACAAATATTTATTTATTTATTTATAACCGCTGAGTCTATTTCAGGATCAACGTGGGACTGGAGCCAATCCAAGAACTTGCAGAGTATAATGTCCAAAAAACAGTGTAAAAATAGTGTTACAAATCTAACACAGATGAATTATATTAATGAAATTTAGGAATGAAAAGATTGTTTATGCAAAAGAACAGCAAACTGCGATGGTGAAATGGCTCAACGTGTTTTCTCTGGGCAACTTGGGAGTGCAACTGCCTACAGGGTATTAAAATGAGAGCAGAAAAAAAAGGCAAAAAAGAACTGGTGAACCATCTGGGAGGAAAAAGCTTTGACAGCATGAGGAAACCACTGTGAGACCAAAGTGAGTTAGAATTCACACTAGGTAGCCGTCAGTCACATGGTCACATTGGTAATGGTATGACAGGTATCTGTTTCTCACTCTGTGGGTTGCACTCCCCAGGGGACTGAACATGATTTGGGAGGGTGGCAGGACTTCCTCTTGTGAAATAATTAAATTGTGATGCAGCCTCTGGGCTTTCCACAATAATTAAGTATGAAGAAGAGCTGAAAATAATCATTTGGTGTTAGAGTCTGACAAGCTGGGTGAGTTCAAGTCTCATTGGAAGCTGCAAGGGCATGCCTTTATTTATTTTTATTTTTTAGTTTTTCCTTCTCTTTCAGGTGGAAGTGTTAACCACTTAGCTAAATCTACTTACATTGTTTAACAACTTTTGTCATCCCCCTATTTTAAGAAATACTTATTTCAGATTCAGAATTACTTAATTCATTAATTAAATTACATGCCAAGATGTATGCAAGAGGTTGTTTTGTCATTTTTATAGATCCAAACATTCATACAGCATAAATCCAAACTTACACTGAATATAAAGTAAACTAAGTTGCATGCTTTGTTCATTAAAACTGTCAATTTTAAGCAAGTGAAAATTGCTTACCATCTGCTCCAACTCCAGAGGGATCAAAGTTCTAGTGTGCTTTGCTGTACCTTAGCTGACTTTGTGTAGGTTTGTATGCAAGGGTGTCTAAGTGTTGACATGTCTACAAGTACACTTAAAAAAAAGACAGACACAGCTGCCTGTGATTGATCTCTGAGACTCAGAAGCTGGATCACACAGTCTGCGTTATTATTTTTTACAATTTTACTGCTACGGCAGCTACAACTACAGTAAGGCTACAGTAATATAGGGCTTGAGCATCAGTCCTCTTCAGCTGCCACCCTCATATTTCCACATTAATGCCAGCACCGCCAAGGATGAAATAAGCTCTCAAGATGTATTTTCTGCAGTAGGTTTGAGCAAGCATGTGGGTGTGGAAAATATCATCTCTCCTGGAACAAAAAATCCCTTCTCATTTCAGGAGTATGTAGTGTACAAATAGAAAGTGTTTGGAAAGAAGAAAGGTCCCTCTCGTGTCCTATACACAAGTCTTTGGAGCCGTATGATCTCAATCTTCAAGGCCTAAATTAAATTTTGATCTGTGTTTGTGTGTCTGCAAATGGGCATGTCTGTGCGTGAGACAGACTGGAGCACACAACAGAATGTACCACTCATTTTTTGGGTAAAAATGTTACTGTTAATTGAATACAGTTCTTCCTTAGCTTTAAAATGCATGTTATGTTCCCACTTCAATCCATCCCTGTTTATTATCAACAACATCCTAATCCCTTCTATACAACTGCAGTCTCATCGTGCTCTCCCATGTCGCTATTTATCTCTCTATTTATACATCTCTCTAGAGAATAGACTGTATTTCTGCTGACACCACACAGGTACCTCCCTCCCTGCAGGGCTCTGGAAGAACAGAAACCAAGCGCCCCCAATGGCCCTGCTCCCACAGCCAAGATGACTAATAGCCCCCGCAGGGCGAGAGGCTGCAAAGGTGAGAGAGAGAGAAGATCAAGAGGCTATGTTGTCTCACATGGCTTGTAAAAGCTTCCTCTGTTGGGTGGGCTTTGGCTGATTAATGCTCTATTCACACAGAGATATTGTTGTGAATCAAATCCTTTGTGTCCATTTAGGGGCATTCAGTGGCAGAATATTACTGGCCACAACAGGATGCTTATCAAAGAGTCTTATCACTGAGGCATCAGATTATGAAAAGAAGAAAAATATATTCTCTTTACTGAGAGTTATACAATAAATGGACTGCAACATAGTTCCATACTGTACATGGTTCTGTTGTGTGTTGGAGATGTACGGAGTTAATTTAGAATTTACTGATAACATAACAAGAATGCATCTGTGTATTGCACACCAACACTATATTCTGTCAAGATTCGGCTGTTGCAGTGGAACAATGGAAATCAGTTCTTTCAAAAAGAAGCTGATCTGAGTCTTGGCTGGGCACTCTATAGTTATTTAACAAACATTACTCAAACAAGAGTACAACAGTGTATTTTTGAGGGGCTATTTTCAGTGAAAGATGACTACACATTTATTGCTGTAGTGTGTACGGAACTACCTAGACCTAAAATAGAAAGCTCATTGATGTGTTTTTAACAACATCTGAAGCTCTATAGCACAGAGGACCGCACAGGCTTTGGATGTACCGTCAATACTTGCTGTTAGAATCAATTCCTTGTTGATTTTGGTCTTTCATGGTGTTTGTTGATTTGGTATTGCGTAGCTTATGTGCTGTTTGCTTTAATAACACATTGCTGTTGTTTTAGCAAAGACGTTTTAGGTCAATACACTCAATTGGTTCTCAGCCTGCAATAAGCTTTAAAAGACAATCTAGGTGATGGACTATATGCACATCCAATGCACGGCTGTACAGCATGTCAGCTGCAGTTTACACTTGACCTAAAGTGAAGCCAACAGGCTCCTTTCTTAAAAGTGACTTTACTTCCTGTAGTCTGGCAATGTAAATTGCAACAAAAGAAATTCAAAAGAAATCTGATACGTGCACA
Organism: Etheostoma perlongum; assembly: GCA_026937815.1. Lineage (NCBI taxonomy): Eukaryota > Metazoa > Chordata > Actinopteri > Perciformes > Percidae > Etheostoma > Etheostoma perlongum. Next base: position 8,627,440 of record CM049383.1, on the reverse strand, counting down.
TTACAGTAAAAGTGTGGTTGATAACCACATCATTGCGGTTAAATAATTTGCTGTGACAGTGTTTTCAAAAGCTTCTATGCAAGACAAAATATAATTTTAAATCTACAAGATAACAAAAAAAAAAAAGATTAAGAAACTCTGTCCGAGAAATACATTATGTTTCCGACCACCATTAGCATAAAATTATTATTATTAAGGGGAGGTCTTGGCAGGCATGGAAGATTCAAACAAGATTAAAATCCCAGATGATCTGAACTATTATTACAAATCACTGGGCATCCCTAGGTAATATTAGTTGTTATAAATGCAGCTTTTCACTTCACCTCGAGCCTTGCACTTACATTGCCAGTTGATGGGGTGGAGGATATATGCATGCTGAATTACTGTGTGAAACATGTGCAAATATAATGTAGTAAATCCCCTATTGTATGTTTACATGTCTTTGTGCTTGTATAAATATAAAAAGAATATACAGTATTTCACAAAAATGAGTACTCCCCTCACATTTTTGTAAACATTTCATTATATCTTTTCATGGCGCAACACTGAAGAAATTACACGTTGCTACAATGTTAAGTATAGTGAATGTACAGCTTGTATAACAGTGTAAATGTGCTTCCCCCTCAAAATAACTCAACACAGCCATTAATGTCTAAACCGCTGGCAACAAAAGTGAGTACACCCCTAGGTGAAAATGTCCAAATTGGGCCTAATTAGCCATTTTCCTCCCCCCGGTGTCATGTGAGTTGTTAGTGTTACAAGGTCTGATGTGTAAATAGGGACAGGGGAAGGTGTGTTACATTTGGTGTTATCGCTCTCACACTCTCTCATACTGGTCACTGGAAGTTCAACATGGCACCTCATGGCAAAGAACTCTGAAGATCTAAAAAAAAAAAAATATGTTTCGCTCCACATAAAGATGGCCTAGGCTGTAAGAATATTGCCAACACCCTGACACTGAAACTGGTGGCCAAGACCATACAAACGGTTTACCAGGACAGGTTCCACTCAGAACAGGCCTCGCCATGGTCGACCAAAGATCTTGAGTGCACATGCTTAGCGCCATATCCAGAGGTCGTCTTTGGGAAATAGACGTATGAGTGCTGCCAGCATTGCTGCTGAGGGGGTGGGGGGTCAGCCTGTCAGTGCTCAGAACATACGCCGCTGCATCAAATTGGTCTACATGGCTGTCGTCCCAGAAGGAAGCATCTTCTAAAGATGATGCACAAGAAAGCCCGCAAACAGTTTGCTGAAGACAAGCAGGCTTGGATTACTGGAACCATGTCCTGTGGTCTAATGAGACCAAAATAAACTTATTCGGTTCAGATGGTATCAAGCGTGTGTGGCGGCAACCAGGTGAGAATTACAATGACAAGTGTCTCTTGACTACAGTCAAGCACGATGATGGGAGTGTCATGGTCTGGGGCTGCATGAGTGCTGCCGGCACTGGGGAGCTAGGGTTTATTGAGGGAACCGTGAATGCATGCAAACACGTACTGTGACATACTGAAGCGGAGCACGATCCCCTCCCTTTGGAGACTGGGCCACAGTTCAGTATTCCAACATAATGACCTTTAATATAAAGGGGTGTACTCACTTTTGCAAACAAATACAACGTTCATCAACTTGTTGGTGTTTCGTCATTTGTCAGCGAGGTTTGAGATGTTTATACATTGCAGTGGAGCAAGATTGTAATACAGTGAAGGGAGTGCAGTGCTTAAAATTTATCTGGATGCTAAAGAGTGGCAATGAAATGAAAACTACAGGGAACGAGTAGCTGAGAAACCTGGCTCCGGTTCATATACGTGTGATTACTGAGGTAGCATTATTCTGATGGTAATGGCATTGGACTCAGTCATCATATACAGTATCTGACAGTTGTTTGTTTGCACTAACCTTACCAATGTATTGGTAAAGAAATGTTTGAGTTGTTACTCAGTACATTCAATTGCCTGCAGCTTTACACTCTTATACAGAAACAGCTTGTGTGGCCTTATATAAATCTCAATCAGCAACAATGTTGTAACTTCAACTGGCCAATCACACCATGCTGAAACAAACTAAAGAATGTCGAAGGATGTGATTAGGTTGTGCAATCAATAATATGATAACTTAGGTTAGTTGACTGATTTTGCTGAAGTCAGGCCGAGTGTTACATATCTGTCTACTTGTTATGTCCATTATATTGCAGAAGAAAGAGAAAAATCCAATTACATGAATAATGAGTCAGACCTTATATCACAAGGAGGTTTAATCAGCCTGATCCAATTAAGCACAGACAAATTTGGCTCTGTGAAACTGAGGTGAGGATGCTGCAAAGTGATGTAAAGGGACAATGACTAATTTGTGGGAAAGAAGAGAAAAGCAGCTTTACATAACCTTTGCATAAGCCAAAACAATTTATTACACATGATGGTAGACTTTTATTAAATTTGGTGGGGTTATTAAAGCGCTCACTGTGAGGGTTTCCTCAGAAATAACCACTTAGTTGTCTTTTTGTGGTTATGATGAAGCCTTTGGTACACAGACTTCCGGTAAGAAAAATAAGAGATGGGTGGCATAAACGTAGAGATACAAAACCACAGGAGGACACAGAGAGAGAAGATTCAACTTGGAAATATAAGCCCTCCCAGCAAGGTGAGAGGGAATCTGGATGCCTGCGTAGGCCTTTTTTTAAGTCAGTCTAAAGGAAATCTATTACTTAAATGACCAGTGTATTAGGGCTGATCCTAATGCTTCGAAGCCTTGCCCGTTGTAATTATTGACCTTTATTAACCAGGTAAGTCGATTGAGAACAAATTGTCATTTGCAACAACTACCTGTCACTTTCACACAGAGCAGCTCCACTGGAGCGGTTGGGGTTAAGGGCCTTGCTCAAGGGCACCCCAGTAATGGTGCGTGTGTGTGTGTGTGTGTGTGAGACTTAAAAGGAGCAAAGGAGATCGATAGACATACAGAACACATCACATTCGGTTTCTTGCCTGACTGCTTTATTATGGTGGATAAGTTCCAAAAATATTTAGGCTCTGCTATGATTTTATGCGAGTGCTCTTATTAGCGCCCAGAGCTCTTCACTCAGCCGCTGGCAAAAGCAAAAGTCCATCAGATGACGCGAGAAACTTTGTTGTTGCATCATAAAATCAAGTATAGGTACACCAAATTATCCCAAATCAAAAGAGCACAGTTTTTATATATATATATATATATATATATATATATATATATATATATATATATATATATATATATATATATATATATATATACATATATATACACACACACATGATACCCTTTTGACTGCACTATGAAAGGGATATTGAATGCACACCTGATTGAATGCACGCCTTTCAAGAGAATAGTCATAGCCATGACCAACACTAACCCCAGCTCACACCTGATAAAGACAATACCAAACCAGACACATTACGACAAAGCCAAAAAAGGAACAGCCCAGAATTAGAATCTCTGAATAATACATTAACACATTTCCCCTCTTATACAACTGACAGGTCTAATGTTTAAATGATGATATGCCTCAAGGTACCAAAGAGGCATCATAAAGAAAAAAGTCAGAGTTGTATTTTTCTTTTTGGGTTTAGATCATCAGAATAATTGTTTTTCCTTTTAAGAGTGAAGCATGCACACATGAATACACAAACAGAAAGCACCCACCAGACACAACCCCGGCAATAAAAAAAGCTAATGTATAAATAAAAAAGAGCAACCGCCATCTAAAATAGCTCTGACCGATGTCTGCCCAGAGAGAGACGTTCAGTGAGCGATCTCATCAGTGCTGCTGTCGGGTCTGTTCAGTGGTCAGGAGAGCTGCTGTGGTGTTGACAGCTGGCTGTCATTACTCCAGAAGTGAGGGGAGACAGCAGGACAGGAGGAAAAAAGAGACAGCAAACAAAAAGGAAGGGAGCAGGGAGGTGGCAGGAGAGGGACGAGATGAGGGGCCTGAGGAAAAACAAGTGAAGCAAGGAGAAGGAGAAAAAGAGAAATGTAAAGTGACCTCTTGACCTTGTTGGATTTGGGCCAATAACCTAATTCTGTGCTGGGTTAATTTTTTGTTGGTTCCACTTTTTATTTCTCCTTACATTAAAAGGAAGTGACATATGCCTCGTCTACTAACGTTCCTAATTTAGGCCTTATTAGGTATACTTTGTTCCATTGTAATGTCACTGGGTATCTCAGAACCGATTTTAACCACATTTAATTGTTCAGGTCACAATTTTCAACAGGAGTTTAACATTTTATTTTCTCCATTCTCCATGATAACCACGCTAGAAAGAAAATTGTAGAACAAATACTATGATTTTAACGTAGATTTGGATTAAGATGCGGAATAAGACATTGTGTACTACTACAATAATATACGTTGAAGATTGTGGAGTATAAACTCCTGAGTGCTTTCTACCTAGCACCTTTCATATGCACCTCAAAATGCTTTTACATTTAATTGTTTAAATGTTACATTTGACACTTTAACTGCAAGTCCTCACACCTTCACTACCTGTTTTCATTTCACACATACCTATTTGTATGCAAATTATTTTAATGAAATATGAACAAAGTGCTTACTTTTAGACCCTGCATCTAAAAGTTTGTCAAATTGCTGAAATACGTGTTGCATAACCAGTACTCTAAACTGTATACACTAGTTTGAGATGGCAAATAAAAGAAACAGAAAATGAATTAAGTATGATGGCTTCAACACCATTAAAATATCACTATAATCAGGGTCTCTCACTTCCAGATGGCATACTATAACCGGAATTTGACTTATGCAGACAACACCACCAATGTTAAATTAGTAAATGTTTTCATATTATAAAAAGAGAAGAAGAAAATGAAGTAAAGAAGATGAAGGAGGTGAGGAGGACACAGAGCTGAAGTGACATAGGTGAGAGGTGGGAGAAATGTGGATAAATATCAGAAGCAGAAGGGAGGCTGAGATGAATTACAAAGCAGTAGGAAGAGAAAGACAAATAGTTGAGGACGGAAGGAGAAAAAGATAAGACTAGAGGGTGACAGGCAGGAGGAAGGGAGGTGTGCGAGATGAGAGGAAGGATGGAGGACGAAAAGAGAAAGGCTGGAGAGAGAGGGATCAGGAACAATGAGACAGGGAGTAAGTGGAATGGGGGAGGGGTGACTATTGGACAACTGGAGAAATAACTAAAGGCCAAGCATCTGAGGGACCACCACTGAGCGGTCAATGTGTGCGTCTCTGTGTGTTTGGACCATGTTTGCGAGTATGCATAGCATAACGTGGAGACAGAAAGAGATAGTGAGTGGTGACAGGGGAGTTTGAGAGTGAGAAAGGAAGACCAATAAAAGAGAGAAAATTTAAAAGAGAGAGACATAAACAAAGACACAGAGAGAGAGAGAGAGAGAGAGAGAGAGAGAGAGAGAGAGAGAGAGAGAGAGAGAGAGAGAGAGGTGGATCTGGCCCAATGTGTTGAGGATTAGGGATTTAGGGCTTGTTGGAACAGCCAGTGTGTTTACATGAAGCAAGAAATATGCATCTTGCCTGGAGATATGGGTATTCTTTGAGTTTTAAGTTGGGATTTAGCAGTACATTTGAGTGAGGGAATACTGTTAACACAACCAGAATACTCCATATGACTTGTTTTGGTGGAAATGCCGAGGGCATTGTTTGTTCCTACTTAAAACTGTGACTGCACAGTCTAAACCATAAAAGAAAGAATACAATAGTTATTTTGAGATAGATTGTGTTTAACAGCCATTTGCACATATTCACCAATAGAGAAAATATGTCAAACGCGACACAGGATCCACAAGAAAACCATAGAAGTTTAAAATAAAGAATGAAATGCCAAAGCCTTTACTTGTGCTTCCGTTTGCTTTGGAGACCAAAATGAAGCGGAATTTGGTTTCTTTAAAACCTGGTGCTTGTGTGATGAGTTCACAGAGAGGGCATGACGGGAACACTCAGCTTCCATCAGATCACAATCCATAATAGATGGCCACGTAAATATCTTATAAGGGAGGGCTATGGAGAATATGACTTCGCACTCAGGAACACACATATGCATGGACACATACGCACACACAAAGAACCACAAGCGCAGACAGCAGAACCACAATCCCTAACTGTCATGCAAGAAGAAGAAGAAAAAGAGTGTATTTATCGAATATTCATGTCCTATCTTAATGGATCTTATGTCTGAATGCTGTTTTGTTTTTTTTCTGTTGTCTGTGTGCATGCTTAACAAAAACAGGACAACTTGTAAAAGACCCATGTTTGCTTCTGAATGCGATTTTCCTGAAAAAACACATAAGAACAATTCTTCCATGGGTCTTACTTTGTCAGTGTTGATATTGAAAAATAAATATTGTTGGCAAAAACGCAATAAATTATTTTTCTGTAAACTCAGCAAACTGTAACTGCAAACACTTTGTTATATACTGCCTTGTGAAGGGAATAACACAAATGTACGAGTACACACATGATCTTGAACAGTCCCTCTTTTGCAGAGCTCTGAGAGAGATATTGTTACTGTCACGGTCCTGTGGTTATACTGGCAAAGCCATTGGTAGAGTTTAGGACATCACTCTGTTTGATATTCAAGTTGTAAATGAGGCATACTGGTCGAAATGTTATACTGAAAAACACACTAGTTTGGACCTAAACAAAAGGAACAAGGCCAGCTTTGATATTCAATATACATAAAGTTCCTTTGTGCATGTTAGGTGGAACTGAATATCTAGAGGCATTGTAAAGCCATTTTTGATCTGGTGATTTCTTTATAATCTATTATTTTCGGCAATCCCACAGTCTAAATCAATTAATTTCCTCTAATTTTAACCATTTGTCTCTATGCATTTGGGGAAAAACAAAAGCACCAAAAAGCATGTGAATTTAATAATGGAATCAGCTGAAAAAAATGTTATAAACCAGTGAAGGTGAAAAATGCTCTTATTAACAAATGTGGAAAACTGGCCGTTACAAAAGAAAATTCATTCAAATGTCGACCACACATGCAAACTTTAAATATAGACAAATGCACACAGTCACACACACTGTCCATCTTTTCACTTACAAGCCCATTATTTTGTATCATGGAAGTTTGGCTCCTTTGAGAGTCTGTTCTGTCTGGGTGGTAATGATATTATGAGTGCCAATGCAGCGCTAAGCCCTGCAACGCCCCACAGGGGAGCACTAAAAGCAAACCCTGACCCTGTTGATTATCAATAATTCAACAAAAATCAGGGTTAGAATAAGTGCAGCGCCAAACGACACATCATACAGCATGCAAAGGAGACGAATGCCTCCACCATCATAAAGTTTGCATAAGACCCAAGCAGCCCAGTTAGCAATACACAATGCTGAACATTAGCTCCATTACGTCGAAAAAGTGAAGGCTGATGGGACGAATGTGGGGGGATAAAGCGGTGGTGAGTCATCAACCGCTCTGGGTCTCCACTGAGACCCACCTGGCATTTAAAAAAATGGAGCTAGACTCCACCATAGTGGATACAGGAGGCCATCAGTGGCTGGTGGCCCAGCCTTCTGACTGGCCTGCTGGGAAGAGAGCAATGTCTCTATGGAGACAAACAGACTCAAAAAGAAAAGGATTGCTTAGGGGAGAGATTAGTCTGAGAACGATGGACAAATGAAAAAAGGGTACAAGTAAAGAGAAAACCAAGAGAAATACATACCAAACAGAGGATTGTTTATATGTCCTAACTATCTACCCCTTCCACTTAAAGAACTATTTTGGGCTTTTTGTGCATGGCTATCAAAGGACACCTGTGGTATGGAAGCAAAAGATGGTTTAGAAATTAAACTACCCCCGAACTGTGATTATAGGGAATACATGATGTTGGATGATTATTCCACTGGTCAACTCACTTTTTTTTTTTTTGTAATGATGACCCTATTACATACAGTATCAAGTAAGATTTATCCTCCAAGTATTGGAATAATGCTTACAGAGTGTATGTCAAAATGTCAGCATTAAGCATTTGAGCAAAAAAAACAAAAAACAAAATCAACAGGGCACACCTGCAAGGGTTTGCTGTATATCATAAAGACTTCACATATAAAATATCAATAGATGATGTTGAGCCTTTGACTGTGTTTGTCAACTATGTAACATTAAGTCCTTTTTCTCTTAACAAGGCAAACTATAACATGAGAGTACAAAATAAATGCCTATTTTGTGTGAGCAAAATAGTTAAAATGAAACTGGATTCAAGATGACCTCTGCGGTGATTTACATTAAACAGGTGACTCAAATTTGCATTTTTATGGGGTTCCCATGGCCTTCTTTTGCCCTTTACTCTCTTTGAACAGGGAGCGAGGAGATAGGGATGTTAATTATGGGCCACGAGGACCACAATGGGAATATCTCAATGGCTTTATTGTGTTATCCCAGATAGGTTTTAATTGAATTACGGACATAATGTAATGGTGGGAGCCTGTGTAAAGGGGAATGGTGAATGTGTTCCTTTTTTTTTTAAAACAGTCAAATGAACCCAATCAATTATAGTAACAATGCAAAGTTTATATGTATATGTATGTATGATAAATGGAAAATGATTCAAATAATGCAGCATTAACAGCATGAAAAGAGTCATATTTATAGGTCAGTAAAAAAGTAGTCTCACATTGTCAGACCTCTCTCCACAGCGCACAAGTAGTTTTAGTTCAACTGAAAACTCTAGTCTAGCTAGCTGTCTGGATTCACCCTGCAGAGATATGAGGTGCAGTTAACCATTGTCCTCATAAATTGACCAGAGTTTAAAATGCCAAGAAAGCGGAATGTAACGAACATTCGGCCGAAGTGAAAGACATCCGGCGGAATATCTATATCACTGACAAATGTGTTGCAATAACTGCTATTAATATTCATTAGTGCAACTTTGTAGCTGGCAAGGCTTCAAACTGACAGCAGCGAGTTGATCCACTTATCTGCCTCAACTTCATCGATGCTTTTATTAGCTGTTTGGGAGGTAAAAATTGTCCTCAAAGGAAATCTAAGATAACAATGCAAATGTGTTCAAGGATAGTGTCTGAAGGCATTTAGTTGTTGTTTTTTTAACTTCCACAAATGTCAGATGATAATCCTCTCGACATTCTCTAGCAAATAATAAAGAAAAAGACAAAAGGGAAGAAAGAAAGGGAATAAAGCCGGCATAGAAATCCAGTCACTTGAGGCTGCATGGATACAGCATCCAGGGCTTGGGGAACATACACATTTACCATCACACATCCATTCTTAAACAGAACTAAACAAGGCATAAACAAAGACAGCGATACATATTAAGACTACAAAACACAAATGCAGCCACGCACAAACAGGAGCTCATAAACATATGGAAAATGCAGAAGCATAAACCAAGACTCATTTCTCAACACCACAGAGTCCCTGGGCCACTGGCAGAGAGAGAGAGAGAGAGAGAGAGAGAGAGAGAGAGAGAGAGAGAGAGAGAGAGAGAGAGAGACACACACACACAGGGGTCCCAGGGTACAACGGTGGGAGGAAAGAAAGGATTACAGAAGTAAACAACACCATCACAGAAGAAATTTGGTCTCAGGTTGATGTGAATATATTAGGAGAGATTTGTGCCGGATTGGGTTACTAATAAAGCCCGACCAACAAAGGATTTTTTAGGCCAATACCGATACAAATATTTGGTTATTTAAAAATCCGATATTCTGATATATCAGCCGATATATATTTTTAAAGAAAATCCAGAAACGTGCAACAAAACATACACAGATTTCCCTAACAGTTATTTGTAGTTATTTAGGAGTTCTCACTAAAATTTTATAATTTGTTTTATAGTCACAGTAACAGAACAGGAGAACATCAAAATATATTAAAGTTCTGAAATGCATAAAAATAAAAACTTAGGATATGAAATTTAAAGTCCTTGAACGGAAATAAATAAAATGTTTTAATCGGCTATTATAAATGCAGGTGCCAATAGATTGGTCAGGCTCTAGTTACTAACATCTCTGCAGTGACAAAATGCATAACATGTCCAGATATTAACAAGAGCTGAGTGGTGAAGTGGCAATTATGGACATTCAAATGTTAAAATCTAAAAATGATATATCCCTAAACATGATACAGGTGCATTGTTTATGGCATTTAGAATAACCTTGAATGACTTCAGATTCCTACCACACATGGGTCACTAAAACCTTAAGAAAAAGGCCCGTGCTAAGACAGATATTTGGGGGTAAAGTGAGGTTCTTATTCCGATCGACTTACAATGAGTGAGTTAGTGGGGTTCACATGGTTACGAGCACTGCTTTTTGACTATGGCACGGACAACACGTCTAACCTCGTAGTTACCATCCCATAAATAAAAAAGTCACATAGAAGGCACATAGAGAGGGGGACAGACATATCTGAGCCTGCAAAGTACACTTTACAACAATTCACATATCCACAGAACCACAAGCAAATATATAGCGCATCTGCTCACTCTCTCAAACTCTACTAAGTCTACTCAGCAAAACCGTACACATAAAGAACAATGTATATCATTTAAATACCGAAAATCTTTCATAATATTGCGGAACACTCAAATTCATAGACACTATACACTCAACATGCATAGCTCCAACGTTCTGCTCTCTTATGCATTATAGGAGGCTTTCCTGTGAAAATACAAACACATAAAATATTTCATTACCTAATTGTATCAAGACACCTACACATCATTTGTCCCTCTGTGGCTTTATGTTAACCTGCAAAGCCACACACACACGCAGGAAGATGTAATTGTAATATTCAATTCTAGAATACGACACACACAGACACACACACACAGACACACACAGACACACAGACACACACACACACACACACACACACACTTCATAACTTCTCTCTCTTCAACAGTATCATTTATTTTCCTGGCTGACTTATATTGTGCGATACAATGGCCCCAACATGCAGGGAGAATAATTAAGTGACTCCCAGCACTTTTGCTCCTCATAATGTCTAATCTAAAGATCATTAGTAACAGTATACGCTTGACTTGTTATTTATTATGCTGTTCTGTTTCCTATTAAAAACTCTGGCTGCTTTATGATTGATGTAGAGGTTCCCTATGCATTCATGAGTCCACCCCAGGCTTGCCGTTAACGGCGACATGTGTGTGAAATTGTTTTCACGTCGTGGTTAGCCAGCATCATTGGCACATTATGAAACCTCAAGGTTGAGTTTCAGCCACTTGGAGGAAAACGAAAAGATTTCTTCTCAGAGTGGGCACATTTAGCTTCAGTGCTGGTATAAACACGCTTAATTTACTGTTGCTACATTTATGGTCATTCAGTCTCAGGGATATGATACCTGTGCTGGCTCTGTTTACCTCCACTTAATTGATGTTATTTATTTAATTTCATTTTAATTCACTGTATTTCCAGATCATCACTGAACTAAAACATAATCTCTGGTAAACAGGTCATGATTCATTTGTTTGGAATAAACAGATGGAGTGGTCTGCTATAACTGGTTAGCAATGCCAACCATTGCTGAACAAACATAACTCAAAAACTCAAAAGGAAATTTAATTATAAAGACAACACATCACCAGATCACTTTCTAGAAATCACTTGACAGATCACTTGGCAATGACTACAGTATCCCCCAGTAGTACCTCAAACAAACTCAGGTGAATTGCCTTTTGGGTATAGCTCTTTGTTGGCAAGTTATATGCTAACCAACACAACTTTTCTCTATGTAGAAAGAAAAAAAAATCACCTGTGGTATTTTAACAATCCCACTGGAGAGAATTGGGCAAGGCAAGAAAGAAACTACAATAGCAACAGCAATTCTCAAAAAGGTAAATGGCCAACCAAATCACTGACATTTCATGCTGATACTTTATCCCTGATCCACAGAGCCGCCTACTGTATGAAAGCCAAAGGCGATGGATGGGTCTGCCTGTCCCTGAACAATATAGGATGCAGTCAACCATACAACTAGTGATAAAAGCAGATGTTATCACCCTCCAGACTCTCCCCTGGGTGAAGCTTCACAGTGCTGACTTTTCTTTGGCATCCACCTTAATCTGCTTGTTATAACTAAAAATCTTACCACGTTTCCTAGCTATTTTATCTTGAATGATGATGACATGGGAAAATGTGTATTTTTTTATTTGACTTTTATTTATACAGATAATCTTATTGACACACAGGATCTCATTCTCAAGAGAGACCTGTTTAAATGTCAAAGGGTAGATTAACTTTCACATTTATAGTCACTTTAACTATACCCAGAAGAAAGTATGGCACAAATATGTACCACATCAATACACTCTGACTACTATTTTATTTTTTCATTTGGATGTTTGTGTTGATGTGAAACTGGGTCACTGTGGGAATCTATTGTAAATGACAAATACAAGTCAACTAGAAAGCTAGCAAGTGTTTAAGGCTACCTTTCAAGTCTACAGGAGGTGAGTGTGTGGCACTTTGTAGTTTGGCCATTGAAACTACTTTGAAGCTTGCTGTTCCGAGTTTGTACCTTAATGGTTGAATGCACTTATTGGAAGTCGCTTTGGATAAAAGCGTTCGCTAAATGACATGTAATGTAATAATCTAATGGATTCCACCTTGCTAAGCCATATGACAGATACTGTTTACTAGACTCCCACTGTTTGCCATGTGGTTTGTTTTCTTGCCCCACAAGCTGTCAGTTGAAGTCAACACTAATGGTATGTGTCCTTTAGTGGAGAAAAAAAAATGTGAACGTTTGAAAAACTTTGATTGCTGTTGAAAAAGTAGAATTTCTGGTTTATGCACAATTTGGTGTCATATATGGAAAAAACTAGGGCTAAACGATTAATTGTATTTGCAATAATATCGCAATATGTTAAAATGTGATTTCCTAATCGCAAAGGCTGCGATTTGGTCACGTGACTCGCAAGAGCAAGTATGTCTGCACTCTGCAGAGAAAGCATCAACTTGGCACGCTAACGCTTCACCGTACCCTGAGCAGAGTTCTGTCATTCAAATAACTCTGAGTTGTACTTTTACAGCCATTTTAATAAAATGAAGGGTTTTATTCAGGCGTGAGTCCATACATGCAGTTAATGGATACACCCACGGAGAACTAAAGGCTCTATTGGCAACGATTAACTCTGATTAGCGGTCAGTTCCGGTTAGCTAGATAGCTCCGTTATAAAGACATGGAGTGGAGGATACTGCCCCGGAGAGGGGTAACAACCAGACTGACAAATGACGTTCAGGGAGCTTTTACAGCAACGTGGCCGCGGTGTTTCAACTGTTTTAGCACAGTTAATCCCATTGCAAGACCACCAGCAGCATGCTACTACTAACGTAACGATAGCCAGTGCAATGTTGATGCCATCAGAGAACAGCTCCTTTGTGAGCTGTAAAAAAAAAATACACCATTGTGTGTATGTGTGACACATGTATGCACATTTAGTATATATGTTTATTATAGTAAATAATAATCTAAATACTACTAAGTGTTGTAATGCCACATATTTGTTTTTATATTTCTGCAATCTGCACTTTAATTTGTGTGATTTGTTTCTGACTTTCATATGAACGTTTACACCAGGCTTGACCAATGCACAACATTCTACTGTGATTGAAGTAGTCAATGTCATTCATATAAATTCATGCATCACTTAATTGCATCATCACATACAGGTTAAGTACAAAATGGACATAAATGATAGTTAATCATTAAGATATTTGGGGCAGTTATATAGTTATTTTTTTGGAACCGTTTTACAGACAGGATAAAGCCATGACAAAGATCAGACCTGCCCTATATGCTAACAAACCATACTTGTCTTCATCTCAGCAGTATTGTGCACATATTCTTACATAGTGTTACACTACTGCTAATAAACATTTGATGATATTATTGATTCAGGTTTACATGTAACATAATTTGCACGGCTTAGCTTAAGAAGAATACATTGACAAATGTTCTGTCATTTTAATACATGACATACGCTATTACCAGATGGAAAGACTTTGGACTTGTTTTACAGCCATGCTATAGAGTGTAGAGATGTGACGAGATTCAAACGTGACAAGATTTTTCGTTGAGATAAAAGGTGTTTTGCGATATCTGTGCGCTTTGAGAGATGGTTAAGACTAGAAAAGCACAATATAAATGAAGTTAATTAACCAGCTGTAAAACTGAGTTTCAACACAATTAATCCTGCAAAAGCACCACTTTAAATCTTGTGTTCACCGGAAATGTGCATAAGTTTCTTGGAAATGAGTAAGTAAGCATGAATAAGCATAAAAAAAATGACTTATCAATTAAAGAAATCTTAGTCGACTAATACCAAAACCACAGATTAATATTCTCTCTCTCTCTCTCTCTCTCTCTCTCTCTCTCTCTCTCTCTCTCTCTCTCTCTCTCATCAGGAAGTGGACAGCAAAACCTAACCTTAAATGGTATTAAAGAGAAATGTTCTCCCTTCGTCTTCAAATGGCTTAAATTGATACTAGAGTAGCCTACTTCCTTGTTTACTGCTGCAATTAATACAATGCAGAGGGAGAAAAAAGAGCATCTGTCTTCACAAAAAACATCTGTTGAGTGTTTTTAATTTGTGTTTTAGCATGTAATCACTGTGAAAAAAACTGTAAAATAATCTTTGTAAAATAATCTTTATTTCGCCCCTTTCGCCCCGTCTACTGTACAATGATAAATTCAAGTACAAAACAACTCTTGGTTACGATGTGACCTTGGTACTCTTGAAGCAACTCTCTCTCCACCATACATATGGAATAGGTAACGGTGTAACTGTTAGTTGTACAGGAGAGAACCCAGTCATTTGAGTTTGTGGCAAAACCTTTCAGTGGTTTCTGTAAAAATAGCTTTAAAATCATGTCTCGTCTCGATCTCGTGTCTCGTCTTGTGAGCTGGGTGTCTCGTCACACCCTTAATAAAGTGCAATAGAGGAAATGTCTTTTGTGCACAGACTTCAAAAGCCAAGGCCAGTTTGGGCCCCTTAGGTGAAAGCACAATTTTTTTTCTACTGATGTAGCCAATTAAAAGGCACAGCATAGTAGAGACTGTATGTTTGCTATATTGTCTGTCTAGGCCCAGCAGCTTTAACCCTCACAACCACTAACTAATAATTTCTAATTGTGGGTCAAATTGAAGATCGCGCTACAATTGCAGTCACTTCTCTGAATAAGTGTGTCTTGAAATGAATACCATTTGCTGTGTAATGGAGCTTTATAGTATCTCACCATTCATGATGCATTTCCCTTTCATCTGCCACAACATTAAAACAAAGGAATGCATTAAAACATATTTTCTACTGTCTCTCTCTTTTTGCTCAGCTAACATACCAATGTAGAATGTTGTTAAATAATCGATTTATCAGTGAGACTAGGCATACTTTGAAAACAAAATGAGTGTTTCAAGTGTTTGTTTTAGCCAAGCGTTCTCTTCTCACTCTGCGCCATGGCTAGCTGCACACCTGATAATGAAACCCAGCAATAAGTAATGCTGTGTAAGCAGATAGAGAAGGGCTGGAAATACAAATAGAATCAGGAGTGAAATTGATTATAAATGGGAAATGGACCACTCTCAGGCACTAGTGAAGCCAAACATTGCCAACGTTATTAAGCTAAATTATTGACAGAGTTAGAGACTGTGGCTGTGTAAAAAAGATATTGGTAGTGTAGGATGCAGGAAAATAAAGTCACACATTACACACACATTACATTACAACACATTATTAGTACAATTAGTACCTTGCTTGTAAAATGGTGGCACTGTCATTTTAGAATGAAATGGTTCATAGTTTTATCCTTCATAAATCACAGTGATGTCCCACAAATTCCCTCAATCTTTTTCATTTTGACCTGAGCACTTGATACCGCTCCAACACATAGTTCTCTTTGAAAAATTGCCACTCTCTTTGGCTTGTAGTTCAATTGACTGCACTGTAACAAGTTAAGACATTTTCAATCATTTGGTGCCTCTAGGTGTTGCAGGTGATCAAAGGTAAAAGTGGTGCAGCACCACAGGAGCCAAAGCCATTATCATTATTAGACCCTCTGTTATCAGGGTGTGACCATCATCATAGGTGATTTAACATCTCAATCAAGTCTTATGATTGCCGCTGATTAGAGGTGAAGCCAGCCAATCAGTTGCTCTCAGAAATCAAGGTAGCCAGATGCCTCCCTTGACCTTAAAAAATATCCACCGTCTTAACTCCCAGAGAAGATACCAAACTGGCAGTGAAAACACATTTCTTAAATATTTTCCACAGAGAGAATGTTTCAAAGAAAAGTGATAACAGCAGTCAGCCACATATTTGTCCATCAAGCCAGAACTGAGTTTGTATGAAAGAAAGAGACAGAGAGAGAGAGACAAAGAGAGAGACTGAGGAGAGAGAGAGAGAGCAAGAGAGAGAGAGAGAGAGAGGAGAGACAGACGACGAAAGCAATTAATGAAAACAAAGCCCCAATTCCCAGATGCCTTTGAATCGTCCACTCTCCTATGTCCCTGTCTTGCAATGCTGTGCTTGTCTCCCAAGCTGCCATCATGGCTATAAATATCACTTATCACACTAACTGACTTCTCTCTTGAGAGCAAGAAAGAGAGAGAGAATAAACGGGACAAAAACACTGGTGCAGGTATGATTGCTTGCCAAGACAAATGGCATCCATCAACTTAAGCTGAGCACCATATTCATCCGCGATTGGAATCCAGCCATGCATATACAGGGAGGAGAGATGATAGTTGGTCAGACTTTGTCATGCATGCTCTGCAAGCCTCCAACAACCTTGCTGGTTCTACAAAACAGCATATCTTCCACTATTATTAAGTGTCGATTTTAATGTCACAATCCCTTTGAGGTAAACGGAGTCCAGCAGAAAGTTGACCTGCCACTCAAGAAGCTCATGTGGCTCTTAGGCAGATTTTCTTTTATTACTTTAAAAGTTCAAAAACAGTTTAAATAGCTATGACATATGTGGAATAATGTAAACAGTGACAGGGTGTTGATTTCAACACCCTCAAAAGTTAAATTAACAATGTTGATTTTGCTGTGTAGCAAGTGGTGAGAAAGCATGCTGTCTGAGGCATGGTGTGTATGTGCACAAGCATATACTGTATGGTTTACGGTGTGTAAATGAAGCTACGCCCTTTAACACCATGTGGCAATTTGGGATCCATACGAGTACACAACAATATCCCTTTATTTTCCAGTACAAGTTACTTTGTAATAATTGGAGAGAAGGAGCAAAATATTTCTTATTGGAGACAAATGGTTAGTTGATAAACTGTGTAAATGAATATTACAAACATATTGTCTTCTATGGAATAGTTATCAATGTATAACTATATGTGAAGTATAATTTAAACAAAAGACAAAGATCCTTATGTGCACATAATGAATATATGCGCACTTACGCTCAGGTACATTACCATTAGCCCTAGATACCGGGCAGGTTTAAGGCCACTCCTGGGAAATAGGGAATGTTTATTAAGTAAGCTAGCTAAAATTAAGAATAGATGTTCTTTATTTATTGTTGTGTTTATGAGAACATAAGGGATGTACGTTTTACTAAAATGACCTTTATCTATAATGATTTCTTCTGGCTGGATGATTATGACAAAGTTGAGTTGTGCTTCCTTTCAAAGGTTTCCAAAGGTTGTGCAACCTTTTCTGTAGCAGATTTTACTTGCCAAGCTTGGGAAAGAAGACTGAATACTCAAACTAGCTTTAAAATAATCTTCTATTTTGTGAAATGCAATAAAATGTTTAAACACTTCAACTAAAATGTTGGTGTCTTATGAATCCATTAGGGTTGGGCACATTGTGTGCATGACACACAGAAAAAGTAAATCAATCAATCAACACACCTATGGAGGCAGCATGAGTGTGTCAACACAAACATTCATCAAAGTTTGTGAATCGTTTTCTGTGCTGTGTGTGACTCCGTTAACTTTAGCTAAGGAGCAGCGCCTGGTCTCCGGCTTCTCCGGCTCATCTCAGTGTGAACAAAGTCAGTCTGCAGAGACACCTAACTTGGTCCACGTAGAACGGCTCAGCAGAGCACAGCAGGACCTGGCAACTTTGCTGAGCCCTAAAAAGGTAAGCATGCCTCTGCATGAGTTCAGCGATACACCCAGCTGTGATTCTGGCTTCAGCCTCTGCATTGCAGGTAGCCATCAGTGGATGATTGAGCTACACTTGTGGTTCTACTGTCCATCCACCTTTGTACCTCAAAAAATATTGAGAATTTGCTGTTCAGGCTGCAGTTTAGTCATTTGGAGGCCTAAATTAACCTCTGCTCTCTTCATGTCATGAATTAGACTTAATTAAGTAGAAAAATAATTAGAAGCCCTTTATAATAACTAGAGATAGCTGCAAATAGCAATGTCAATGTTTGTGACCCATATCAGAATGAAGCAGCCAATCACACCGCCAGAAACTATTAATGCAACAGTAATGTTATTCTATCCTTATTGCTTTGTTTTGAGGGCTGTTTCTCAAATTTTTATTTTTCATTGTTTTTTTTTGTGTTTGTATTACCTCTTAACACTTCATAGAAGAAGTTGCCTTAAGAATAATAGAAAAATGGGAGCCAGTACTATGGAAGTAGTACGCTATGATTTAGCTAGATTGAAGTTACCTTTAAGCACTGAATGAGCCATACCTCATTCATTCTCCTGTCCTGGCAGAGATACTATAAACTTCAGAGTCTTTAAGGTGCCTTTGGGGGTTAACCTCCAAGTTAGGTTAGAGTATGTTGTGGACCAAATCCAATAGAGATCAATATAGCTTAGCGATAGAGCTGAAGCAATGAGCTGTTCTTTTCTCATCTGTGGCCAGGCCACCACAGTCATTACTAAAAGAAGGGTTTTTCAAGTGCTAACACTTAAGCAATGCATAATCATAACATATATTCCAACCCAGCTTTTTATTAGTGCAACATACTTGCCAGCACTTTAATTTCGAGTATTTGTGCTTCTTGAATAAATTGTTATCAAGGACCACCTGCGTTTCCCCAGTCCACATACTTTTGGTTTTGTTTGGTCTGTTTTTCCTTTCAGCATAGATTTACATTACGTCATTGTCCTAGAGAGTTGAAGTGTGCTTCCACCTTTGTGGCAACAGTTTTGGGAAGGCCATTCACGTTTATATCATTGCTGTGCGCAAAGCCAAATATTTACAGAAATATTTCATTTTGGAAGAACCTGGTCTGACAAAGAGCCCTGACCTCAATCAACACCTTTAGGATAAATGGGAACACAGACTGTGAGCCAGTCCTCATCTCCCGACATCAGTGGCAACTAATGCTCTTGTGACTGTATTAGAGAAAATTCCTGCATCCAGGTTTCAAAATTGTTTTGAAATCCTTCCCTAGATAAGTGAAGGCCATTATAGCAGCATTTATGAACTGTTCAATGACAGGTGGGATGTTCAGCTGTCTGCATACTATGGCCATATTAGCTTAGCTCTTTGGTTAGTTAAAGTGAAAATATGAAGTAAAGTTTCTAATGCCCATACACCAACAAAAGTGCACACAGAGCATAAACATCAAAGTGGCTGTAACAAAACATGCATTCATGATACCTAACAAACATATCCCAGGTTCAGTGCTTTTCTTTTATTGATCCCCAGGCAGCAATAAAAAGCTTTTAAAAAGTATTTTCATTTTTGCAAGCAAGGAGCTTCTATTTTTTTTGTTTCTCCAGAGCCAGTTTCAAAGCCCTTTTCTTCACTCCATTGGATTTCTCTAACAGAACATAAAACTTGTTGGCATACATAGTTTACACTTCACCAAATGAATGATGCTGACTGCTACGCTGCATTGAGTTTTTAAATATGACCAATCATGCTCAGTGTGGAAATAGATATGCTGTTTAGCTTTATGTAACAGCTGAGTTTCTTATTAATTATTTAATTTGGATATTCCTCTAAAGAATGTCACATCTTATTAATGTTTTGATCACAAGACAAAGCTGAAATATAGTGGTAAAAAGAAAGTGCTTCTTCATTGGAAAATAATGAAAAGACAGGGACAGCAGACATATTTTAAACAGACTATTTGAAAAACTGATACTGACGAAAAAGTCCTCTGAATATTACGTATAAAGTAAGCATAGATATGAATGCAGACATATCCTATAATCCTTGATAAGAATAGCTTCACTAAAATAAAACAAGGTTGTCTTTTTTAAATGCAAATAATGAAAGATGAAAAATGTTATTCCTTTATCTTCCACAGCTTAGGGCACCACTATCTTCTTTCTATAGGCAATACTTTAAATATATATAACTTTATTGAAAGTGTATGCGTGAAAGACATTTGCAATCTATCGGTAACAGTGGGGCATGCAGTGGGGCATAAGTCCATAATTCTGTTTCCCATCTGAATAACACTGAGATATGCTATTAATGATACATGAACGTAATTACATCTCTCAGAGCATTTTGCCTAATATGCCAAATGAATTGGGTAGGAGAATGATGAGAACACAGCAGGTGGTAATTAGCCTCATCCATGAGCATAAGCGCTTCTATTTTGCAGAGAGGCAAAGTTATTACGTCAAGTTGATACAAATTGAGATCAGTGCAAATAAATTGCTTCAAATGCATTTTGGCTTCCTGATTTAATAGAGGTCAGAATTTAATGTGGCTTCCCATTGCAGGAAAAAGAGGGAAATCATTACATCAACTTTCTGTCACACTCTGAGTGAAGAGTAGCTAGCGTAAACTAGTGCTTTTTTCAAACTGGAGGGTGTTATGAGTAGACCTATGTGAAGACAGCATGGGATGATCACTGAATGTCCAAAACCTAAGATGTACACTGCTGTTACAGTAACTTGTCGCAGGAAGGATAACTGGTACAAAGGCTGGATATTAACCAAAAAGTCACACTCTGCACTGACGGGTTGCTCATCTGCTCTGATGAAATAAAGATCTACAAAGGGCGAGGTAAGGACAAATTTAACTTCATATTAAAGCAAACTTCCTCTTTTCTCTGTAATAATGTTATGTCCCCATAGTGTTTCCCACACATAGACTAGTTTGTGGCGGTGCGCCACACAATCAACACGACCACCACACATTACGTTTCATTAACGTTATTTAAAATATGCATTTGTTTAGCTGCATTTCCTTTCCCTGCTCTCCTCCGTCTCTCTGAACACACACACACACACACACACACCACACACACACACACACCCCACACACACCACACACACACACACACACACACACACACACACACACACACACACACACACACACAGCGTCTGTCTCCATGAAAACAGTGTTGCCAAACTTAGCAACTTTTCACACCCCCTTAGCGAATTTCTTTTTTCACAAAAGCAACTAGCGACAAATCTGGCAACTTTCTGTAGAAAAGTCGCCAGTACTGTCGAGCGAGTACGCAAGGTATTTCTCTTCTGTGGCCGCCAAAACAGTCACCTCTCTCTAAATCTGTTTTATGAGCAGCAGAGGAGCAGCCCTTCCCCTCTCTGTGTGCGTAGGCAGGTAGAGAATCAGCGTTCTTTGAGAATTCTTTATTGATCTTTTTCCTTCCCTTTGTAGAATTTCTGTTTCTACTTCAAAGACAGGCTACCTAAGTAATAATCATATGGGGAAATAAATCCCTGTATTGAATTTGTAATTATTTGGCTGAATACTTATTTTTCTGTCTACCGTGCTGACACAACCACAAAGCTTTATGTAAATGTTTGCGTAATGACGTAACAAATATGGAAAGCGTTTGATGCTCCACTTAAGCTAATGTCTATGGGTGATTTGCATGAGTCATAAATTAGTGGGTCTACTCAACCAAGGCTCAAGTGATGTCAACTGTTGACAGTTCTGCCTTTTCTGTTCAACCAACATAGGAAGAAGAAACCACAATGTTATCATAGAACAGAATCGTTAATTACAATACAATTGGAATCTTTAAATGGATTGAGAATTGTAGAGAATAACAAATCATACAATGATCTATTGCTCCCCTAACCCTTGTGGCGTTCATGCTCCCATAGTCACTGTGGATATTTGTGTGCTAATAATAAATATATAAAAAGACACTCTGTGGCCACAGTTTTCCACCATAATCTTTCAAGCATCAGCTGACATTCTTGATACAGCGCAGCATATCTCAAAGGAGAAATTAGAGAGATTTATATATTTTTAATTAGTTCAACCCCCGTTCTCCATACATGCGCGTGTGCACACACACACACACACACACACACACACACACACACACACACACACACACACACACACACACACACACACACACACACACACACACACACACACACACACACACACACACACACACACACACACACACACACACACACACACACACACACACACACACACACACACACACACACTATCAACATTTCTATGCATGAACAATCCTCCAAAGACATAGATTAGAAGACTGCAACTCCATCAGACAAGATAGTGTTGGGAGGTATGACCTAAAATTTGTATCACCCTGTATTTATATTAGCCCATGTCACCAGATTTTAAAGCCCACACATCTTTCTCACTGGTTGATTAGACAATGGGTTTCTTGGACTTTCCACATCAAATGTCCTTAGATCCCTCTTTTAAATGATGCGCAGTTGTAATTCATATTTGTTCAGATTGAAATCAAACATTGTAGTGGTAACATCCCATTAAAATATTTGGACAAAATAATTTGGTTGATTGTCTACAGTTGCTGGTGCTACTATGAATGCATATGCTCTCATCAAAGCCATCTGAAAATGATGGTAAACTGATTAAGGTCAGTGCTCTGGAACACCCAGTGTGAATAATAAAGGCTTGCGTACTAAGGTTTTTTTTCTACCTTGAGTAGAGGACTCTCATTCCTATAGCTGGTCATTACACATTACACACATTTAAAATAGATGCAAATTAGAATGTCTGCCTCTACCAAAGTACTGCTTTATATCAAATTATTGAAGTAACATACAGTAGATGAATTGCACAATGACCAAGGAAGAAGGGCATCTTTTTGAAAAGCATTTTCTTAACTTCAATGTGCTAACAAATGTTTTAAAGGTTCTACATAGAGCAGGTGGAATGGGTTGCCTCAGTTAAATCAACCAAACATTCCTAATTAGAAAACCATAAATACAGATGTAAAAGTCAATTCAATACAGCTATAGGTGAATGTAGACTATATTTTGACCTGGTAAAATTCCAGATGTATAAATAAAATTTAAGACAGCATCAGCCAGACCTTGCATACTAAAATCTGAGGCTGATGAATTGACATGACTCTATGCAATGCCAATATGCAAAAAACAAACGTCAACCCAGTGTTGAAATGAGAAAGTTCAAATACTGAGTCATTTTAGTGTTTAGCCTTTTAGCTTTAAAAACCTGAAAAACATTTAAATGACGATTTTTTGCAATTTGCTTATGAAAGTTGACTTGGACCTGCCCCAAAATATTGAACAAAAAAAGGTAGATTAGAAATTAAATTAAAAACATCTATAATATAATAGGTGCGAGTCTTATGTTAATTTTTCTTTACTTGGTGTAATCAGAAAGCAAGGTTGGGTTAATTACTCTGATCCCTGCCCCTTTTTAACCATCTCAGAAATGTGTTATTTCTCAATGAATGACTATCACTTAGTTCACTGAGTCAAAATAACCATGCTGGCCACAGCCAGCTCCATCTGATTTCACATTATCCTTCCTGTTTCTGCTTAGTAAGGCTAGTAGCAATTTTATCATGAATCTGTCTCTCTCTGTGTCTGCCTCTCTTTCGTCTCACTGTCCTTAACCAATGACACCCTAATTCATTCACTGCCCTATTTCCGTT
Source organism: Etheostoma perlongum (assembly GCA_026937815.1). Classification (NCBI taxonomy): domain Eukaryota; kingdom Metazoa; phylum Chordata; class Actinopteri; order Perciformes; family Percidae; genus Etheostoma; species Etheostoma perlongum. Next base: position 8,603,610 of record CM049383.1, on the reverse strand, counting down.
GCTGATGCATTTGAGGTGAAGAGCCTCTCCTCCAGGACCCGGCCATCGTTCACACACCTGGGAGTCTGCCCCACTATTACGCATGCTATTTGCACAAATTGCTCCATTTGTGCTTGAATATGACTGGAGATCGTATCTATCCCCTAAGAGAGCAGTTGAGATATGAGGGATATTTTATTCTTCAGTGTGATTGCCTCTTCATCTCCTCTTGGCCATTATCTTTAAGGGAAGTGTGTGGAATTCTGTGTGAAATGCAATGCTAAAATCCATTTGCTGATGCTGGTTTGTTATTGTTCAATGGATCTCAATTTGTTCCGTGTAAGTGATAGGAATAAGGAAATCCCTAAATACTATGAAAAAGCACAGAGCACTCAAGCTAATGGGATGACTGAAATACTAAAGTTGCTGCATTTCTTGTTTCAAATCAAGACTGAATCGGTGGCCTTTAGAATTTCTTATCTTTAATCTTAATGTTCAGATAGTGGCTCCTAAATTAAATTAGGCAACTGAGCAGTGTAACTGCTGTAAGGATATGCTCTTATATTGTATATTAATAATGTACATGATGATACAGATGCATTTAAAATGAAAAAAAATGCAGTGTGAGTCAAAGTTTCAAGTACGTAATTAAGTATTGTTTCAACTCATATTTTAGGGTATTATTACTTGGTTATGAGTTACTTTTAATTGAGCACATACAAATTAGGTAGCACTGACCAACAACTAAGCACTGATGTTCTAAATCCAACTTTGAACACATGACAGTCCCCTGCAGATAAATCTAAATGTGGGCGTTCAAATTAATGCCTTATCTGACTTGAAGCCCTGAAGATTTTCCAATCAAACTTCAAGCCTGAACAGTGTAGCTTCATCGGGCCAATAATCAGAGTTAGGGGACAGTTAGTCAATAGCTTAATAATAATGCATTTCAAGCCAAACTTAATCCAGACCTCAGAATGTCAACCTCTCTGGCCCTGTGGTGGGGAATTATGAGTAAAAGCCTGATCATATGAGGTGATTTAACCATCTGACATTAATCTTGGGATTCTGACAATATACCACACATGGCCTATGAACTTAGACCCGTTTTCTATTTCATCAGACCCAATGACCTTATCACGTTACATATGCATGATGTTAGTCACCTTTCTGGACACCGGCACAATCCTCGGCTCACTATATGAAAAAATAAAAGAGTTGCGGGGAAAAAAAAACCTGCTTGTTAAATTTTCTATTATTGCAGCTGCTGTACTACTCTCCCCTCGCTGCCATTTTACATTAAATTTGTTAAATAATCAATTATTCAGTGATTTAATTCCGAAGAAGGTGGCAAACATTTCTGAGAACAAGCTACCCACCTGCCTAGTCGACACGTGTTCCATTTCCTTACAAACTTGTTTTTAAATTATAGCCACAATCGGATTCTCATTAATCTTTATGCATTTCAAAAGGCTTCAAGGAAAAAGTGTATAAAACAGATTACTATATATATATGCCATGGCAATGATCAGACAATCCTGGAAGTCTAGGAGTTTATTTCTGGAGACTTCTCTCTGTGGGATATGGGTATACAGTACATTAGTTTGTTGAGATCGCAATGTCTGTCACAGCAGCTATGGTGCTATTATGTGCTGTCTTGTCACTGACTAAAAAAAGGAATGGATGTGGACAAAGAGCTACAGAGGAATCTTAAATTGCATTTGAATTCTAAAAGCACACCCTTAAAAGACAGAATCCTGGCAGAGCATGTTTGCTCATGCTGCCGAAACCCAGACAATTGTAATTGCTTGTCATATTTAGGAAAATGATGTCACATTCAAATATTTTTTAATTCAAAGCCCATCTCATTAATTTTCATTTCACTCTGTCCTGGTAAGGTGAAATGTTCTGATTGCTGCCTCAATTATTTACTGACTCACTGTTTCATTTTTTTCATCTTAGCCTCAGGCTTTAGGCCCTCCGCTTGAGTATCTCAAATTAAATTTTTGTCATTTGAAGATCTTTCTTCCAAACTGACAAATCATCCATTTCAAAACAGTGATACCAACTCTTAGAAACTGCTAAAATGCAACTCACTGATGGGACTCACAGATAGGGCGTAAAGGGTACTATAATACAACATTAAGTCTTTCTGGGAGATCTGCCACACTTGTTGCACAACAATCTTTCTCAGCTGTGCGTTGTCTCTCTTTTTGTTCTTACCCTCTCTCTGTACAATGTGTACCCAAGGCTAAGTGCTATCACACTTTACTCTGGCAAGCAGGGTTCAAAATTTACTTTTAGTCCACCAGGCAAGTGGCTAGTGAATGTTCGAATTTGACTGGCCGATGAACAGATTACAGGGTGTTTCCTGCATAGAGAAAGGTTTGGCGCCCCGCAAAGAAGTTTTAGCCACTGCCAAATATACCTGTAACATGTTATACAGGTTATACCTTTAACAATTTCATAACCTGTGAAAACATCTCGTTGTCGCCTTAAATAGTAGTCTTTTGGTACAGTTGGTTTTATTACCTGATGCGAGCCGTACGGGAGGAGCCCAAGCTATAGATGCAGCAACGCTCCGCACCATCTCTTTGCTGAGCCCCATTCACGTAACAGCGGCAGTTAAACTATATTTCACACCATGATGGTTAAATTTGCAATTAATCCACGGTTTACATGCATTACGAACCGTCTGTTACACTACTGTATATTCAACATCACTTACAATTTATTGATCAATAGAATGCATTTCAAAATAGAAAACGCACTTCTCAAGGTTTTGTATTCATAACACTATTGTACAAATTAGTTACAACAAGAATAGCAGTTACCTTATGCAAGTCACTCTTACATTTTTCAACTTAGGAGCAAAAGGTGCTCCTTCGTAAAAAGTTGAATAAAGACGTTTTCACCATTAGTTTGTGCCTAAAAATGTATCAGAATGCATGAAATCAAGTCTGACTCTCAACATTTCCTGGGGAAGGACACACAGACCCCACACTTCACATGTCCCCCCAAAGGCCCCTTCTGAGCCAGGACAAAACCTGGATAACCAGTGTTTTTTGGCTGATAAGTTAATCAAATCTAGCAGCCAATTGCGTATTTTACCAGCATTTGGCTAGTAGATTGTGCTAAATTTAAACCCTGCTGGCAAGGTACTGTAGTTTTCAGTGACACATCAAGAATCTTAACTATCAAATAACCCCTCACATTAGGCTTGGTGTTGGCACAAACTGAGCCCGAAGGTTTATTATTGACGTTGAAAATAGCAGTAAACGGCATTTGAAATTAGTGATGCCCCAATAGGGCTGCACGATTATGGCCAAAATGATAATCACGATTATTTAGATCATTATTGAGATCACGATTAATTATCACTATTATTTGTTGATTTTAACCAAAACAAATTTGATTGTCACATAAGCTATTTATAACCGCTTCCACATCCATATTGTGCTACATTCTACCGGACAAAATATCAATGGCGACTCCAGTACCTCATTACGGTGCCACTTAAATGTCTGCGTTGCTCTCTGATGCTCCTAAACAGACAGAGGCAACAGAATCATTGCTGCATGTCACGCTAGTAAACACTAATAACACGTTACGCAGCAGGTAACGTTAGCTACAGGAGTAACTGGATTAACAAGGCTAAAATGCTATAAAAAAAAAAGAAAAAAAGGAATCTAACACTACACTACTACAAAACACTAATCTTTTGCACTGGTGTGCCTAACTTTTTTATTAATGTGTACCAGCACAAAATTTAGGTTCCACGGAAGGACACATTTAAAATATTGCTCAATCACGCAAATCAATCAACAGGGGCATCCCTATATGAAATGCATGGGTCACATCCAGATTGGCCCTTGGGTACCATCATTGCTCTTGAGTACAATACGGTCAACACTACAGACATTATGCCGAGAATGTGGCTACAGAGAGAAACTGCACAGATGACAATTCAACGGATAGAGGTAGCAAGTGTGGACGAGACTGCACAGACTGGGGCAGAAGCTGGAGAAAGTCCACACAGACTGACATCAGTGACCCAGCTCAAATGGTCTACAAATAGGATGTATGTGAGGTTATGCATGTTGAAAATAGTTGTCACTACAAATTAAAGCTGAGGCTAGAAAGAGGGTTGAATGTAATTTTAAACAGGATGCTACTTTAACATTTGGCATGCAATGCAAGTCAGGACTGACATGCTTTTTATATCCTGTGTATACAAGCAGCAGGTATTCAGATGTATCTGCTGCCCACAACCTCAGTTTGAAGGAATTATATACTAATTTTATCTGTAGTATCTGAGATATACTTTTTTTGGCTGACGGCACAGTGAGGACAGGCGGGCACAGTGTGAATTGTGAACATTCAAATGTTTAACAGTGTTAACCGACTTGCTTTTACTTTCAGAGGCAACTACGTCACTTAGTCAGAGTAAAACTTTATATATTATTATCTTTAATGAGGATGTACTATGAGCTTTAAATCAGGTAGCTGCAAAAAGGTGACTGTAAACCGGTTTCTTAAGTGCATATTACCCACACTGAGTGATTAAGTTGTGAGTGAGCTATTTCGTAGTTATTGTTGCCCTTCCCCTGAGCGCCCTGGTTGAACAATCAATCTTTCATTTACTTTTTGCCTGATTGCATCTGTCCCCTCAGATGACCTGTTGCCTGGGGCGACCTTTAGCTCACCCAGTAAGAGTGTGCTCCCCATGTTGGCTGAGGCCTTTGCAACGGACCAGGTTCAAATCCGACCTGCGGCCCTTTGCTGTGTGTCATCCCCCATCTCTCTCCCACCTTTCCTGTCTATCCACTGTCACTTTGAAATAAAGGGAAAAAGCCCCCAAAAAATAATCTTAAAGATGACCTGTTGCCTGATAATTTTACACTCCACTACATAGTGGCGTGGCTTGAACTGCCATACCACAAATTTATGGTTCAGGCTCATAAACAAATATGTGATTGATAATAAAGTATGAACTTAAAATGCAATTAATGACATCTGAAAGTACAATATTTAAGACTGAATGGGTTTAACTCAGTCATAGAAATGTGACTTGGCAGTGGCTTATTAAGATTTCCACTTCCCTAGGCGTAGGCAAATGCACCTTGTCCATGCAAAGTCCTACTGAAGACTTTGCTGGTTGAAATCCAAATCATAATAACTTATCCTCAAACTCCAGCAGGCATATACAGTGTACTGTATATAAATGCGTATGTGGGGCTGTATCTGCATCACTGTATGTGTGTGTGTGTGTGTGTGTGTGTTTGTACGTGCACACAGATGTAGAGAGACAGGAAAAGAAAGAGTTGAGCGCAGAGGCATGTAATCTGAATTCAAAAGCAATCATTTTTGTTCTCAGCTCATAAAGCCGTCTTCTGTTGATGGGTAAGGCAGTAAAAATCACGGGGATGAAGGTAAAAAACGGATCTGTAAGGGTTTGCAGTGATGCTTGCACTCACACAGCAGCATCTGGTATCATCCAAGAGTTGACCTCCGGTGAGTTATAAGTAAAACATAAGCAGAATTACAGATAATCACAGTAATCAGATAAAACTAAAATGGTAAATAGTAATAATTTAAAAAATAAAAGAATATATAGAATAATAATAATTTTGTTCCTGTCATTAACCCCTTAATATATCAGACAACAAATAAATATTAAATGTAACAGATTTTGGACAAGCGTAATTTGTAGTACACAAAAGATTAGTTCATTAATTGATAAGCAGAAAATGAATCAGTTGTACAAAACGAGCCAATCATGATGTCACCGTTGGCTGTGCGAAACTGAAACAGTTGACATTTTAGAGACTAATGGATTTACCAATTAATCCCAAAAAATATGAATTGTTGTTAATGAAAGTCTTTATTACTTCCAAGTCAACATGAGATTGAGATATTGGCAGGGCCAGCTGCTGGCTTAGCTATTACAGGCAAACGGCAGGGTACTGCAGGGATAAACAATAACAGAGAGACAGAGAGAGAGAAAAAGAGCAGTATTCTTTATCAGGACACCATAACTCAACCACTAACTAATTTTAAAGTTAGGCTAAAGAAGTGTAAAAAAGTGGATCAGAATCCAAAAAATGAAAAATCTGTGGAACCATATGCCATGTTTTTTTCCCCTCTCTCTTTAGAGGTATACAAACAGTTGTCATATTAGCTGTGTTTTCCTTGCCATATAGGAAAGCATTATAATGCAGTTATATTTATATATATATATTCAAATTCATTCAAAATCTAAATGAATCTGTGAGGATGCTCTTATCCCCTGTAAATACACGTCTATCTTTGCCTGCTAATTCCTCCGGCAGAGCTTTCTCCACATAACCTTTGTCTGTTTTCAGTCCCTGTAACTGCATTTCAGCATGTGTGTGTGTGTGTGTGTGTGTGTGTGTGTGTGTGTGTGTGTGTGTGTGCATCCGAGTAGGCCCACTGGTGCAGATTGCCCCAGTGAGAGTAAAGTGTTATTCAGAGTGCCACTGTCAGTCCCTCTTAGTCCCTGGAGAGGCTGTGTGCCCTCCTTAAGCCCTTCAGCAGTATCTGCAGGCACGCTTAACATGGAGCTTACACTGCTGCTGCAATTCCCTTTGTCTTTGACTTTCAGACTTTTTGGCAAAAATTATCACAGCGGGGAAACTGCGTGGCTGTCCGTGATATAGATCAGAGAGAAAATGAACATCATTCCTTACGACCAAATTTCGGTCCATTACGATGTGAAAATTGTCATCATAACTTTACTTGAAGATATTTTAATTGTGTAACCACGTCTATAAAAAGGTGGGTCGATTTTAGCGAAGCCTGTTTCACTTTACTATTTTGATTAAGTCTTCAATGACTGAATGGACTTTTCGCTTGGTAATCTTTATTGCTGTTCATCTTAATGAAATCACATTTCACTGAGATTTACGATGAGACTGAGATAGGGACTTACAACTTTCAGCAATGAAAGAAATATTCTTTTTTGCACATTCTAATTATGCAGGATGTCTCAAGGTGAGTAATCTGCATGACATTATCTTACATACAAGAGCTCCCTAAACTGGTTACTCCTAGTGTGTATGAAGTGTGAACAATATACAGGAGAGAACATACATAAGTTCAACTCTCTTTGATTCACAGCATGCTCAAACTGATTAAGAATCTCTTAGAGGGAGAATAATGTGCAAATGAAGTGATTAAAGTTTAAAACATTTAGACCAACATGTACAGCAGAGTATAGTATATTGCTTTACATTTCAGTGTTTTATTTATGTTGTTTCTATAAGTTAGAAATCCATGACCAAAAAAATTTAAAATGTGGATGGGTTTGTTTCTCACCTAGTGACTTAATGGTTTCCTCCTCAACCTTGAATCCAGTTTGAGGTGATAGCATCACAATTCCCCCTGCATACAGTATAACCCCTCAAACTATCACTTCTCCAACTATACATCTGCTCTGTAATCTTGTTTCGTAATCACATCTTCCTTTATACTGTCTAAAAACCTGCAAACCTTGTAAGAAAAAGTTATGAAGTACCACCTTGAGAGTATTTGTGGTATACAACTAATTTTCTAATCTCATGTATGCAGTATGGACTAGTTTTTTAAATAAATATTGACACATATACTAGAGATGAAAAGTCTAAGCTAAGTCAGCACCATTGTCAGCAGCTTCTATCTCTGACTCACTAGAACATAGGCGGAGATTGGCGACATACGACCCACCAATCAGAGCTTCATATGATTGTGCCGATGGATGATATCATCGTCCATCACGATGGATAGCCACCATCGTGATGCCTCGCCCCTAGTCAGACACACGCTAATCCTAATGGACGGGAAATTGACACTTGCGTCGGGGTGTGTGCTGTGCTGCCCCTTAAGTGTAAGCTACTTGCCCGCCATACATGCAAACTATTTGTAGTGATATGGTCTCTCTCTCTCCCTGTCAGTACAGTAGCTCGGTCTCGAGCGACAGAGAAAAGGTGTTAACGTGGAACGCTATCACACTTTCCTTTATCCCCTAATTGGACTAACTTTGTGGATACTACCGTTTGCGTGCATCAATAAGTAAGTCTGATGACGATGTTATGTAGAATTTATGTATGTACATTAGCAACAGTAGGCTAATTCACGAGGGTTAGAAGAGTTATATTTTTGTTCATTGAATGAGTTATTCAGTGCAAATATAACCAAGGATGTAGTTTAATCTCAGTAATGGTGGTATATGAGGTTACAGTGTTGGGAAAGTTACTTTTAAAAAGTAATTAGTTACAGTTACAAGTTATTTCTTTTAAAAAGTAAGTAAGTTAGATACTTAGTTACAAATTATAAAAACTAAATAGTTACTTTTCGGCAGTAACGGTAACAGCGTTATTAGGATGGGAAGAGTAATCAATTACATTACTCATTACTGAAAAAAGTAACGCTGTTATTTATAACGCCGTTATTGCTGTTGCTCTTTAAAGACAAACGTTCCACTGTACTGTCGTTATGCAGATCACGGAGATCTGATTGAGTCTAGACTTTACAGCACAGTAGTTAAGTGAAAGTAGGTCAAGTTGCTTGATGTTTACTGCCCCTACCTGTGGCAGCATGTAATACTTTCTATTTACAGAGGGCATTTAAATGTATGTCTGATTGTTTCTATGTTAACCATTAGCCAATAGTAGTAGAAAAAATACCCCCCCCAACAATAATATCATTGTCCATCACAACATTTCACTGTAAACACTGTCAACTGCTAAGTTAAGGGACATTGCCCAACCCTAGAGCTTCAGCGCTAAGGCGGGGCTACAGATTAGGTGTCCCTGAAGAACCCGTGTATCTAACAGTAGTTCCGTGTTACATTAGTTAATTTGCACGCAAGTTTTATTTATTTTTATACCGTGTATTCTCCGTGTATATTCATGCACCAAACCATGACGCCTGTACCGATTTGGTTCAATACGAATACAGGAACCATTCCCACCCTATATTGTATGTTTTATACAGTATAATCGGTTGGCTCTTTTATATATTGTCTTAATGTCTCTATGTCTTATGTAAAGCAAAGATTTTATTCAAAAGCTTGCCTTGCCCACATAACAGCCTGTCATATTTTGTCTTGAATGTGACTCCCTGGCTATCACACATGTAACTTTTAACATGTAACTTTTACTTTAAGACTGCTTAACACATAACAATCCCATTAACACCAACAGCCGTCATACAACAGATACCTACAATAGACTGCTGAAGACATTAGCTGTACTATTTAATTAGTAACTGGCCAACAGCCATCTTTTACTCACAAGAGCATTCATCATCATCATCATCATCACCAGCTGTCTTCACCACATCAGCAAAAAATGTCCTCATACTCTACTACTTGACAAAGCATTAATTACTTAAGAGTACATTTTAATGTTCACAGCAAATTCACAAGTTTGTCTTTCCACATTTTCTATGTGTACTTGGGAAATAGCATGTTTGTCTGCAGCAAGGCAGCAGGAGAAGAAAAAATTAAAACGGCACTTTTTGACACTTCATACCGTGAGTTTGCTTTCTCTCTCGCTATTTTAATCCCGTCTTTCATAACTGTACCATTTTCTGATCTGCACTGTCACCCCCCTTTGCCCCCTACCTCCTATTCTTCTCTTTTATTATGTGACAGTAGAGCTATCAGGAAGCAGTTTGACTGTTTAGGGATCAACAATTCTGGGTGGAATGTTGCTAGGCAGTGTGGTCACACAGTTGAAGCAATTTATTATAATATATATATATATACTGTAGATGTGTAAAATCCATACACATTTGTTCTAGGTCATAATGACTTCAGGAAAATGTCCCCCAAGATCATTTTGGAAGACTTGGGAATATCAAACTCCAAATATTAAAATAAAACATAACAGATTTTTAGAGCTGAAAAAAAGGTTTTCCATCCTATCCTGTTATTTTGTTTATTGCTTTCATAATGTGGTCCCACTTTCTTCTCAACTAGGCCTACTTCTTTTGGAATTTTTCTAAAGTCTCTACCTTCTGCATTTCCTTCTTCATGTCTCTCCAAATTTGAATATCTTTCTCCCAAGTCATCCTCTGACACAAACACACTGGCCATCTGGCCCTTTTTTTAGGACATAACAACGTAGAGATGCTGCGACGGTCAGTTGATTTCAGTTAGCGTTATAAACCTATAAATATTCTCATATTGTATTGTATTGACAGTGAAGCAGGCAGGCACAATATGTAAGTCAATTTGTCAATAGGTCACACAATGCTAAAAAAGAGAAAATTAAAACACCTAATTTAATTGAGTAGTTAAGCCAAGAGATGACTTTCAAAACATATTTCCCTGTCCCTTCCCCCTTCTTCCTCCTTTATTCGTGCTTCTCTGAACTTCTTCTACTCTCCGCTTTTCCTCCTCCCAGCTTTCTCCCCAGTCATTTGCTGCTTATTAGAGAGTCTCTCTGTCAACCTTGTCCCATCTAACCTCACCCAATTACAATCTAAATGATCCACAAGACTGCTTAACTTGCTTTTGCCTCTTCCTATTGTTTAATTTGTGACGGTTACAAACTCTGATTAGACCTCTGCAAAGGTTCATAAATTAAGCACTCAAGGCCAGATTAATCACCAATCCCTGGGAAGACAAATGGGCAATATTAAATTTTTCCATATGGATCCCACTGACAACAATAACACACTGTGAGAAGAATACTGTGACAACGACTGCATATTTTCGAGACTGTGGCATTTTGACCAAGAATGTCTGTGCATCACCAGCCAGTAAAATGTCACTGAGATTTTTTTTTGTCTAGCCAGCTTAAAATCTTCAGATACAATGTTTGCAGGAAGCAATTTTCACGAGTAGCATCTGCATTCAGGAGGTAAAACTGGACCAATTTGATTAATGTCATTGTCTCAAAGTGAGGAGCGTAGATGCCACAAAAAAGGTTTGCCAAAGACGGAGAGGATGAGTGAAAATAAGGGATGGACCAAATAAAAGGAGAGTTAGAGCAAAAAATAAATATACAACGAAAGAAAAAAGGTAAAGTGAAAAAAATAAACTGAAAGGAGTAGAATCAAACAGCCAATGGCAGTGAAAGCAGACAATCCCAAAGAGATACACTGAGCCTCATCCAAGGAAAAGGAGATCAAAACAAGAAAATGAAATCCAATTGCCTGATTTTGCCAGTGGATCTAGTTTAGCATACAAACAGGCAGTGGATAATTAGTCTCAAGAGGGGAAATCAGCACACACTAAGTGGGGAAAAAAGCTCACAATATTAAAAGCAGCTGTCCGGAAATGACAAGGCAGACACATTACAGGCCTACCTGTCAGCTGGTGGAAATCTTTTCCCTTCCAACTTTACCACTGCATCACTTTTATCTCTGGTAAACATATGTAGTGACATACACACCTTATATATAGCCATGTGGGCAGCGTGTGTATGTGATGTTAGTCCGACGGGGTTTATTGTTATGAGAAGTGAGGCTCTGTGTAGAAAAGTACCGTAGGCAGCAGCTGCCGCTGACACAGTGACGCACAGTTTCAATAAGTAGTCAGTGAAGCTATAGTAGTCAGTGTTTTATCTTCGCTGCAAATAAAAACTAAATCCCCTGATTAATGCAACTTAAGGTTTGATCAATTTATCAAACTAACAAGCTGGTCCCACTAGTCAACCACAACCCAAAATTTATAGGAAGCAACATGCAGTCACTGTCATTTACGTTAGCCTGGATTAATAGTATTATATGAATACTATGGTTTCATGCTAGTCAACCAGAGTCCCTAATTTCCCTCTCTAAAATCCCTTCAGAAGGGTAGTCACAGCACTTACTTGCTTTGGTGTTTGTAAGTCCAACAAAGAATGGTTCACATTAGAAAATACCTTTTTTATTTTTATCTTCTGTAGATGCACTCCCCTACAGAATCACTGCGGTAGTCGAGAATGATTTATTATATTTATTATTTCCAAATAGAGCTATTTATGTCATCTTTTATTGAAAATTACTTTTTCTTTTTTCATATAGCTTTAAAATTTTCCTGCTGGCTGCATAGGCCTACCGCTCAAAACCAATATGAAAAAACACAGTAATGTTCCCTAAGCATTTAGTTGTTTTGTTAAACTGTATGTAAAATGTGACGTGAGTTAAAATGTGACATGTGACGCAATATTGTGTTATGTATCTGGAATTGTTCATTAGCTGTGTAAAGTTATGAGTGATATCTGTAATAGCTGAACCGACTCACACTGGTAAAACAGATTTTATTCCGATACAAAGACTCTTTCTGTGAGATAAAAGACACTAAAAGAGTATACACTGGACACTATCCATTATATCCAAAGGTTAAGAGTATTAATGTTAAAGAACCGTGATTTCAATATTGACCAAAATAATTGTATTGATTATTAAAACCTTCAAGAAGCTTACATCATTTTGTTGATGTGCATCAAAAACAGCTGATTTTTATCGAAGTCGAAATGCCCTATACATACAGTACACACACACACACACACTTTTCATGTTCCCAAATGTAATATAAAACATATTTGATCCTGTAGCAGTAGCTGTGATAGATTACTGTCTAATGCAAGGCAGGCAGTTGGTGCCAGTCATGTAGACTTCACATTCCCATTTGGATAGGACAGCTTAGTCATGAAAGGGGAGAGAGAAGGGGAATGACATGCAACAAATGGCTGCAGGTTGGAGTCGGAGTCGGAGCCGGAGCCGGCCGCTGCTTCGAGGTGCAAATGGGCGCCCGCTCTACCATGTGAGCCAACCAGGGGCCCAAAATTGTATCTTCTAAACCTACACAACTACATAACATAGGCTTTTGTATACTACTGGTGTTACAACCTATAATATTATTGTTTATTCAATTAAGCAAATTCAGCCATCTGAATTTATTCATTTGACACTAATGCATTCTAACTGATCTCCAAGTCACTATACAACAAAATAGCACCGGTTGCTGTTCCATGCTGATGAACATGGCAAAAAAGATATATAACACAATTAAGGAAAGAGAAAAAGCCAAAAAATATGAGCATTAATCATTTCTGACAGGGGACTGAAGATGGTTGACAGCTAAATAAGTATTCACCTGACAAATATATTTTTCAACTCATAGAAAGGTTGTCAGTTGGAATGAGAGATTTCAGGTGATTCTACTTGATGTCTGTTAAGTTGGGGAAGAATGACAGGACATGTTGGACTTTCACACTAATAAAAATCTTCCCTTTTTTAAAGTATACTATTATTTTCTCTCTGAAAATGCAGCTGAATAGACAAACTAATGCCTGCCAGTCCCACAACTGATTTGTAGATTATCTCTTGGCATCCACTGACAACTGAAATGCTTTTAAATTTCAAATTTGCCATGCTTTCAAACAATTCCTCCGAGAAGAGTAGAGCAATACATGTGATGCAGTAACAAGTGGAAATTTTCATTCAGGTCTTATCCATAACAGGCTGCATGGTCCGTTTCATGAGTGCACTTTAGATTTGAAAACTAATATATATGTCCAATAACAGAGGAAAAAAAAAAAAAAAAAAAAAAAAAAGAGTTTGTCATGGAACATGGTATATTTTGAAAAATTCTGTTTGGTTTGAACACAGTAAGTGTACTCACATTGATCGATGTTCCTGTCTGCTTTCCCCTTCTCCTGCAAACAGAGAGCAAACATAAAAGTGGTTATTACAGGCTTGGAGGAGTCAGACAACAACAGACCTTTCTGCAGCTTTTCGTGGTCCATCCGTTACTGTGGCTCTTCCTCTTTTCTAGGTTTAGGGAAAGACAACAGAAAACACACACACTGAATAGATGGAAAGACAATAAAAAAGAAAATAATAGAGAGACAGAGAGGGAGTGAGAGAGAATATGGATGACAGCAGAGAAATGCAAAGACCTTTACAAAGGCAAATCCCAGAGTCAATTCAATTACCCTAATTGGAAATACACTTCCCAACAGGCTGCAAGATGGCAGTTGTCACTATATTGTGCTGGAATGTTTATCAGGATGTCAAACAATGGATACCCCTACAAGGATAAACTGATTTATTAGTCAGTCCTAACTGTATGATACTGACATGCATCTTAAAATGTATCTTAACAAATGTCACTGTCATTCATGGCCTTCCAAATGCTTTGTGTGGATGTAATTGTATGATGACATGGAGGACAATCCTGTCCACCTGTGAGGTACATAAAGATGAACATTCAAAGTTAAACAAAATACATTTGCAGCCTCAAAAGGTAGCCAATAATCAACTTTTATACATCCACTTGAAATAATAAGGATACACAATATATTGGTGACCATTATATCATTGGCTAATAAGAATAGATTTTAATTGATTAATTAATGGAATAATGGGTTATTGAAATTGGAAATTAATGGCTAAATTAATGGATTCAGACAATAAATCACTTCTGCAAAGCATGGCTGTGGACCGGCACTTAAAACCCGGTTTTGATTGGTGATTTTTTCTCCTCTGTTTAGTATTGGTGTGTAGTCAGCAGTGAGACTTCAGAGCAGAGGCCACAGCAGAGAGAATCAAACAGACTTGAGGTTATGTCTTACTAAAGTCAACGACAAAAATGCTCATTATCCGTAAGTGCAACACAATCCATCAGTAAGGAAGACCATACCCATAGGCTACCCTGCCCCCACTCTAATCCACAAACCGTTTTTTACACAGCCATACAGAATCTGTGTTTGAAGCCATTCACTTTCTCATTATTCCCTGTATAGTGTTTTTTAGATAGTGAATTATGTAGGGAACGACCAAACGAGATTTTGGACACTGACTGAAAATATCGTTGCGCCAGTCATTTATGTGACGGAGACTCCCAACGCGCCCAGCATCATGTAAACAAAGCAAAACAAAATAACTTATAATACTTCCCTGAAACAAATCTAGCACTCACAACAGTAAAAGGTTGTACATATGTTGTTGATACATTGATAACGCCTGGGCAAGCTTTCCTTTTAAGTTTTTGCAGGTGCTCCTGCTTCTTTTCCCCCATTGCATTGTGGTACACAGGAGTAAAACATAGGGTACATTGTCTACTCACATTAGCAGTGCATTTTGGGTGTTTTATAGTTGACTGTATAGAGATTGAAATTAAGAGTGGAGAATTCAAAGACCGCTACAAAATGGCAAACACACTAAAGAGTGCGCTATTTCCGTGATAGGGAATGGTTTCGAACACATCTATAGCTAAAAAATACGCTTGAGCCTAATTAGCTATTTATCTGAAAATGAGTTATACCTGCCTACAGTTAGTTAGCGTCTTTACTGTAGCAGTAGACGGAGCATGGCAGATCAGAGGATGAATGATGCCACAAGAATGTTTATTGTAAAAGGCTTGAGGTAAAAAGTAATTGGTCCAACAGTAAAGTTATTCTAGTGTTTTTGTAGCCTTTACATGCTTGTCAAATTTTAAAAGTTTTAAAGTTTAATGTCTGACATTAGTGTACCTATAAAAAAATAAAGTAAGTTTACTACAAACAGTTTCACAATTTTATCCTCTTCACATTTGCAAGGATTAATATAAATCGGTTATCCTATCGGCCTCACAATAATGCAAAGCAGAACTGATGATAAAGCCAAGCAACAGTTTTACAAGTGACATACAGAAAGTGCTGAGGATGTCAGAAGAGAGTAGAGTTGTCTTTCCACATCACTGAGCAGTGACAGGGGCAGACTGTGAGACAATATTCAGGCACCCTCTAAATACTAAGATGTCAGATAAAACCCATTATGGGCCAGACAACAGGAGTGTAAATATAAAAGTAAAAAGGTGACTGGCGGTAAGAAAAGTGATGACAAGGTGTCTTGCATTATGAATTAATCAAATCAAATCTTTGCTTTGTGAAAGCTTTGAATAGTTGGACCTATTCGCTATCAGTGAAAGTAATAACGGCTTTATAAATAATGGCTTTGTTCAGTAACAAGTAATCTAATTGATTACTCTTACTATCTTAATAACACTGTTACCGTTACTGCTGAAAAATGTGGCGCATTACTATAATGGAAGCTGTTTTTTTTCATCAGACAAACTTGATCTCTGAGCCGAGAGGCAAAGACTTTTTTTCTTCCTTGGTTAGAGGGCCGTGCACGAGACAAGTGCATAAATGTTGACGATTGGCTGAGGTTGAATAAAATTTCGTGGTAAGTCAATCAGAGGGCAGGTTGGGCAGGTGCACCCAAGAAACACCCAAGAACAAAACAAGACATGTTAGCTACTGATCACTTGTGCTTGTGACAGAACTGTGAATATCGCTTTGCATGAATGGATCTAAACAATTTAACTTATAACGGTAAAGCAAGGGAGCGACATGCCGTTTAAAAACATAACAGAAGCAGGTCTTTCAATGCAACATCGCTTCTTAAGCAGCCAATATGTGGCACCAATTGAAGCGTAGTGGCATTTTGCATTATTGTCCCTCAGTGTGGATGTCACTGGTAATGAGACTCAGTGATAAAATGTGTGAGTGCAAGGCCCTACTGGATTCCCAGAAGACTGAGAGCATCACCAAAAACACAGTAGTGTTAGGTCCTCCTGTCATTGCATCCTCCTTTGTCTCTACATTTCTATCCCCCTCTCTTTCTGCCATCTGTCCATCTTAATTGCCGACGTGCTTCCTCATGATAGCAGGATAAATTGAGTGTGCTCATCAGCACCTCCTTCAATCATCTGGAGTGCCGCTGTTTGATCAATTGATTAGAGAATCAAACCAAGCATGGAGGTGAAAGAAAGGCTATGTGCTTCTTTCCAAAAATACTGTCATCTCGGTCCGTGTACTTGGCGGCCAACAGATTTTCGTTTTGAAATGAAAAAAACAAAAACAAAAAACAGCCAGTTTCCCAATTACCATTTGTAAATAGGGAAACAAAAAACGGAAAACAATCTTGTTATCCGATTGTCTTTGATGCGTTTATAGATGGAAACCGGAAAATAAAATACGGGTGTATACGTCTCATTTCTCAATTTTACAATGTTTTTTTTCGTGACCCAGAAGTCACTCCTGCAAGCTTGGCGGTCAACAGAGGGCGCGCTGCCGTTTGCAGTGTTGCCAAGTCCGCTTACTATAAGCCACTTTGGGCTTGTTTTTATGTAAAGTCGCTTACAAATATTGGTAGTCGCGGGTCGCGGGTAAAGTGTAGTTGCTTATTTGGGCTTGTTCCCAGCTCCATAATAAGTTGTCAAGCAGGTATTTTTAGGAGTTTGTCTTGCCTATCGCTTCTCTGCCTTTTGGCTAAGATCAAGTGTAGTATCTGTTGTTATCAGTTTAATATCTGATACGCCCCCTACCCGGGGACCATATATTAAGTTGATTTTTGGAACTGGGAGATGGAATAGGGGCTTGCTCCGTCCACTCCACGCATCGACCTGGTATTGCAGTACCTCCAGGAGCGGTGCACCAAAAAAAAAAAAATAAATAATGAGTTTGTCTTGCCTGTTCAATGGATTCAACCCATCGTAAAGTTCGACTTTCAGTGTGAACTTTAACTCATCTATGACACTGTTCATTATGTGTTTACTGTAAATTAAGCAGAAATATAACAATTTACTTGAGTTTTTGTGGTTATTTGATAACTACTAACAATAACAAATTGTATAGGGGCCAGTAAATATTGAGTTTCGGCAAATAGAATTTAAAAGTGACATTTAGCTTCAGGGGAATTTTATGGCAGAAAATAGTTTAGTAGTAATTGAAGGCAACTACTGTTGTGTAACTTTAAATGCAAATGAGATGCGTTCACACAGTTAATTAGGAGGCCATTTGTATGTTTCTCTCGCACTACAACACTTGCATTGACACTTTCAGTGGGTGGAGGAATAAAGTAAACAGGTAAATAGGCAAACTCACTAAGTTTCAATTAGGGGGGATGGGATGCTTTTCTCTACCACAATTGGACCTTTATGACAGAGGCTGATTAGACGGATGTATTTTTACATACAACCTAGTCTCACATTTCCAGACTTCCCTCCACAGCACTGCAAAGGAGGGTCTGGCTAGTCCACATAGCATTCTGGGATGGGAGAGAAACATCCTCTAGTTTATTTGCATTTCTTTAAACCAATCCCAATCGTCGTGGGTGGCGCTAAGCGCACGACGGAGCTCTGGTGCAGCTGCAAAATAGCTTCTGGAAGGAACTTGTTTTGGGGGAACGTGTCTACTTTCAAAGGTTGCTTTAGCCGTGCAACAGGAAAGTCAGACTGGACATCTGAGAAGCAGTTAACCATAGCCCTTCTAAATCGACCGCAGTTCAAATTTCCAACACAAAGAAAGCGGAATTTCCGTTGCCACAGGAAATTCCGCTGGATGTCACCCTTTTCGGGCTGGATGTCTGTTACCAATCCTGGAAGTGGAACTTTGTGGATACTGTCCAGGGCAGTTAGGATTATGTGATAAGATTATGAGAACAGTAGGGATGCTGAGAGATGACAATCTCCACGACAACAGGGAACACAAGAGATACGATGCCTTCTAACCTCTTAAGCCTGAGGCTATTTTTGTTTGACTGAGGCTCCCTTTATTTCCACTCTAATAACAGTCACTTCATGTCTCAGGCGTGTCATATAGTGTTGTTTTTGTCATTACAGGAGCAGCTAGGCTACTCAGACTTGCACATGCCAACAGTTGGCTTTAAATGTAAGAAGTATTTCAACACAATCGAAGGGGATTTACTACCTCAACCTGCGAGAAGCAAGTTATATGCACTGAAGGAAAAGGATGCATCTAATCAAGTTTTCTTGCATTTGGTTTATCTCACGTATAGGTCTTTATCAAGCAGCATTATTGTTGCTATGGTTACCCATTTTACCTCGCATAATAAGTTAGAGCAGTAGTGAATTAAATGTGCTGTTAAGTGATTTTATCATGCTAGCCAGTCAGAAACTAATATTTTCCGTGGCTGTGGCACAACTTGGCAAGAGTTGATGAACCTAAATTTGTACCTCTACAGTGGCTTCATATACTTAAGCAGTCATGGTACTGTGTGCAAAATTAAAATAAATACACTGTCCAAATCTCATGGTAGTATAATTTCCTTGATGTCCTGGTCTGTTTAAAGTTTGCATACTTTATTCGGATTTTGTGGTAGCAACAGAGTGTACAAAATCAAAAAGATTGTTATAGCCTCTAAAAACTAGTACAAACAAATGTCTTAGTGCTACGTGCCTCCATCTTGGAAGCCATTTAAACACCCAAGAACAAAACAAGACAGGAATCTGGCATTGCTGCCACAGAGAATGACATTTTAGGGCAATTCAAGCCAAGCTGTGTCTGTTACAATGTAATGTTACAATATGCTTTCCACCCCCTCACTCTCCTATATGTGCTGCTTTGCAGGCCCTCTTCAGTCAATGACCCATATGTTTTTATGTGCCTATTAACTGTCTCTCCATCTCTCTCTGACTCTTAATCCAAGTCAATAACCAAACTCTGCAGAATTAGCTTTCTGTATGCCAACACAGCATTGCAGTTTCAATATTTTTATTAAGTATGTGTACCGGTATTATTGCTTCAGTTTTTGTTTGATATGTGGAGCATATTGATACTTTGACCTTTTTCAAGATACTGCCTGATTAGGATGAAGAGTGGGCCAGAGAGGGAGTAGGAATGGAAAGCTGAATCTGTGTTTTAACAAAAGTTCACCTTTTAACATTCGATATGTATTCCCTGATGTCTGTTGCTTAGAAAGAAGGGGTCTGTCTTATCAAACAGTATTTAATCAGTGCACCAACAAGTAACTTAATGAGCTTAATTAACAAGGAGCCAAAGGAACAAAACAAAATTGGCAATTAATGTAGTATTACATTTACAGGCCTACTGTACCTTTGATGATTCCCATAATAGAACTAAAACCAAATTTCATATTTTTCCTGCATCATTAGCGGTAGTGATTCATGTTGATATTTATGCTCACTGGCACAATCTCTCCTCTTCAAATCATAAACACCTATACTAAGTTTTACACGTATTGTATGCTACCAGATTCAGCACTTGTTGACTAATGTGCTAATCACCTCCCTACAGAAGGCACACGAGGGTAGGTGGAAACATTTCTATCAACATTCTGTTAGCTTTACTACCTTGAAACACCATCAATTTAGTGGTTGCTTTAAGGCATGCCAGTTAGATTATATTTTAGGTTTATGTACTCCAAGATCCATTTATGAACACCCACCTTTCACCCTGCTACTACTACCCAGGTTTTTGTTTCTTATTTATGGTTTTTCAAATCTGGATTTTACAACCAGATCATCTCACTACACGTAAGCGAAGGACTGATTTACCAAACATTACTTTTTGTGTCAACCTTTATTACTTAACTTATACACTTTTGGTCCCCATGGCCTAAATGACTGATGCTTCTTACTTATCAGAAAGCAGTTACTGAAATGTCCCAGAGGGTTTTATTGAGCACAGGAAGTATTACCTACCACGCTGTTATTAGTAGTTAAGGAGTATTACTGTTTCATATAATGATAACCATTGTACGTGCTCTGTATGCCTGAATTGTTTTCTTCAGCTTTAAGTAACATTTCTCAAGGGAAAGCATAAAAGATTGTGAAATAACCCTTTGGGACTGTAACAAAATAAAAAACAAAAGAAAGACATAATCACACCATGTAAATGTGGTGGAGGGTAGTTTAAAACACAAGGGAAGAACCTTTTTATTTTTGCTTTTATTGTTCCTGCATTTATTCTCGATTCATTCAATGCTTAGTTCTAAACCTTTGATCCAACGAGCACCATTTCCTCTTTCTGTGTTATTGCAAAGAGGGCTGGGACACCTATCGCGAGTCTGAGCTCGTCACCGCAAAAAAAACATGCTTGCACATGTGCACGTTGCGGCTAATGACATGGATTCATTGATTCTAATGGATTGTGTCTAATGACATGGATTGTGTCTAATGACATTGTGTGTTACAAGGATTCAAGGTATTTTAAACAAAACATAAAAATATGGAGCAAATCTGACTTTTCGCAAGTTGGGGAGCGCAATGTTCCATGACACATAACATTCCATTTGCCTAAAACAGAGCGGCTTACATTGGTAAAGAGAGCAACAAGTTAGCAAGCTGCCAAGTCGCCCTCTCTGCTCTCTGCCCGCTCAGCTGCTAGACGGCTGCAACTTATGTTGTAAGGTTTAAGCCAATGTTTTTTTCGGCCATTCACGCCTCCCTTTGCGTGTCTTGAGAAGCTCCAGCTTGTTGTTTTATTGTTCACTTTTGACTCACTTAACATCAACTTTGCTAACTATTTTTCCTCTCTCTTTCCCTCAGAACAGCACTCATACCGCTCGTTTTACCTGCACAACCACACAGGCACTGACATCACTCCTGAAGTCACCCTGCCATTCTTGCTCCAACTGAACTTCACTCAACTTCAGTGCTCGGGCCCTAATAATGTCCTTTACTGTAAAACTTTGTTAAAGACCGTAGACCTCTCTCTCTCTCTCTACAGCGTACAGGAGGCAGGACATGATGTGATTAACACAACAGCGCTTGTAATTTAGTCATAAAAAAATTGAGTCTCTTGCTGTTCCCTGAATTTGTCTGAAGATTACAGCATCAGCCCTTACCAACATAAGATCCTAAATCTATTTAATCCTGAAGGTTAAAATACCATATTATTTTGTGTCTCTGGTTCTTCCAGCCGCGTACAAACTTGGAAACAAAATTATTCATGCTGTTTTGAGTGAGACAAAGGTTTCTTAACGTGTCCTACCTTCAGTCTCTGGGTGAACTGTTCAAAATCTGCACGGCTTTCTATGTCTCTAGCTGAGACGAGGTGGCTAACCCTAGCATGCTAGCTCATTCTCAATGGCAAAACACTGTTCAACACACACTAGTTTACCACAATCTACAAAAGAACTACTTACATGTTCCTGTTCTGCAGGAATTCCACAAGTGCGCCCTTGTTTAGAAGAAGTCTTCCAGCTAATCCTGCCATGTACTGACCAAAATTGGAAAAACAGTAGCTAGCTGATGTTATCATTACCTAGAAACTGTGCATGTGCTAGACCCAACAAAGATAGTATAGAAGTGAGATGTCTCACTCTGTAGCTAAAACAGAGACCTAAACACATAGGGTGAAAACACGACCTGCAGCAACACAAATATGGTGTTTTTTGAAAATGTAACCATGTAAACCTATTCTGATATAACTTCAAAATAAAATTATGAACTTGGAAATAATATGGGTGCTTTAATATCAAAAGAATTTAGTTTGGATTTTTTCGCAACATTTCTCACTTTTGATTTTTTCAGTCTGTTACACATAAGATATTCTTTTGTTCCTCTGTTTACATGTTTTTTTTATTTTTGGGGGAGAAGAAAATCTGGCACAATCAATATTATTCATTCCCAAAGGCTTTTAGAATGCATCCTGCACAATCATCTGAATTCACGGATTTGCATGATACACCTGAGGGTTGAATTTAAATTTTGGTGCCTGGGAATTTGTTTTTTGTGTCAAGGGATTTCAGGAGACCACTAGGGCAAAATTACATTCCACAGCCTGCTGCCAACTTGGCAAAGCCCAAAGTGAGTCAGACTTAGAACAAACCAGGGGGTTACATGCTTCATTTCACAAAGAATGTGTGTCTGTCTGTGCGTATGTCTTTTTGAGAACCTGTTAGGGCTTTATCGTTCTGTTATGAAGAGAACATTTGTTAAAAGCATCAGTCTTGCTGGAAAGGACGTGTTTGCTTACAGGGCAAGTCTTTTATTCCCTCTTGTGTGCCCTCATGATAGATGTCACCAGACAATCATTCAGAAACCTGCCCATGAGTTTTTTAAGCAATTATCTCAAAACTGTTACATATGAAGAAACAGAAGCCAAAAAAGTGACGTTAGGAGATGTAAAGCTACTTGCTTGGTGTTAGTTTTACATTAACAAGAGTACAATAAAAACCTAATTAAACAACACAGAATTGGGTGTAGAATGAGATGCCACAACATACAGCCTTGCATTTGTCCAGCAGGCTACTTTAATTAAGCCGAATGTCCCATCCAAAAAGAAGGTGTTTGTCCAAAGTTGAGAGCTAAGTTGACTAGCTCTTTAGCTAACGTTAGTTAGCTTTCCTGTTGGACCTCAGAAAACTGAGTTAACATTTATGGCTAGATGAATTACGTAACCCAGGCGGTAACCTCGCATTGCCAGACCTTAACGTTTAGCTAGCTAGCTAGCTAATTACTCTACAGCGCTGCGTAGTAGACCCAGGTGGTGTCACACACTTTCAAGTCGACTGTAGTCATGTAAAACAACGTAAGGCATAGCTAGTTATACCTAATTTAAGTTAACGTTGTGAGAAATTAGCTAATGTTAAACATTTGCATTTTACTAGCAGAAACGTTAGCTAGCTAAATAATGAACTTACCGGCAATCTTCTTTTTCTTTGCGCTAGCTAGTTTTGAAGCATTTGTAGGTCGAAAAACGTCCAGGAGGAGCCCATTTTAGTGGAAGCACGCACTCTACCGATTCCTACACAGCTGTGTCCTAACCTTGATAGTCTACTGGTCCTAACGCTAACCAAAAGAGAATGTTAGTTTTTAGCTAGTTTTCGTAATATTTGTCCCTTGTCAAAAACAACATAATTTGAACAAACATTCGACCAATGGCCTGGCTAGTTAGTATCACGGAACTAGGTGGCTAGACGTTAGACGCCCAGGAGCAAAGTAACCAATCCGAATCTTGCACCGTCTTAGAAATGTATTTTCTTGCCATCAGTCGTCTTCACTTTTAAAACATAATTGCCAATTACAGATCCTCCCATTCCAGGTGGATATTCAATGACAAATATTATTATAGCGAATTATAAGAGTAATTTTAAATCGTCAAGAAAACGTTTCTTGACATTTTTGGGGGTTATGAAAATATGTTTATCATTTTAGAGTGATTTGTCACCTTCTTTTGGATGTTTGGTAAATAATTCACTTAAATCACATTTGAGCTTTCAACTTAAATTACAAGTGCTGAGGGACAGATCTTCCTGATTGTCCATATCATGTGGCCTAAATGCATTAAGCCTTTGTGTCAGAGTGCTTTACAATGATCCCATGGACATGCATCTGTTCTCTATGGTCTTGGGATTGGAATTTAACAATTTAAAATGGGTATAATTTAACAAGTTATAATGCATCAGATTTCTCCCATGCCCCCAGTAATAGCAAATAAGATACCAAGACAGGAGGGCACTGTTTCACAAACGTTAAGCTGTACTAAATTTTAAAACAAATGTGTTTAAGACTATTTCATTCACTTCATTTTTCTTTGTAACCCTGATTTGATTTATGGCTGATATGACTGATTCATATCACTGTGTTTTTCCAGCTTGATAGAGAGTGAAGGTGATCTCCTCAGTGGGAAGCAGTACAGTGTGTGTGTGTGTGTGTGTGTGTGTGTGTTCGTGTGTTTGTGTGTGGGAGAGAGAGAGAGTTGTACAGGATATTTACCATGGAGTGTGGTTCCTGGGAGGAGGTACGTGACATTGTGGCTGTATCAATGCTGCCTCGCCTGCCGGTCTTGTGCCCTTCAGCCAGCCAGCACCCTGAGGTTCCCAGCAGAGCGGCCACAGCCAAGGCCCAAACACCCAGGTTTCCCATGAGTGTCTACCTGGTGTGAAGAGTAAAACACAATGCAATCATAGCCTTAAGACTCACTTTGATGTCCCCACTGCAGTTTCCAAAAATAAAACAAGTTACACAGCATTATAATGCTCTTCATATTCATCAAGGGAATGGAACGGTTTATTGGTCTATACCAGATATACCTAAGAACTATAAAATTTAGATCTAATCTATATGTTCTGTTATCAATGTTATTAAATGAAAAAATTGTAAACTGTGTTGTTGTTTGTTACTATGGAACTTTAATTGTAAATCTGCGGGCCTAATTTGTGATTTTCAATCTCCCGTAATCCTATTTGTATTCAAATGCATTTCAATATCTTTTTTTAACTTGGGATTTAATTGTGGGTCAAACAGTTCATTCATTCCAAGCAAGCTAAAATAACATAATTTTATTGGCTACAGAGAAGATGAAGACAGATTAGCTGAAATCACATGCAGCTAAACTAATTAGGTGTATAGGAGTGAATGTGATTGTAACCATTGAATTGTACTAAATTGGTTGCAAAAATGTCTGCAGGATAAATGAGACAGAGAGAGCAAATTTCAGAAAGTCTTATTTTTGTCACTATTTCCAGGCAGGACATGGCGATAAGATGTGTTGTTGGCCTAAAGAAGAAAAATAGGCTTTCAATAACTCTGTGTTAAGGCCCGGGTATCTCTAACTGATATTGTGTAATTTTTCTATCGTCCTAATAGCCTTCCAATCCTGTGTTGTTTGCAGGTATCTGTAGCGTACATACAAAACTAAAACCTGAAAAGATGTTCATGAATGCACACATTTTACACACAATGGAACAAAAACTGTACACTGATCATGCACACACATCATTATACAGCCATGTGAACATCAAAAGCCACACTGATGGAGATAATTATCTGTATTACAAAGGACACAGAAGCTCTTTTGATGTCAACAAAGAGACAACCCTCTGAAGTCGCAAATGGTGGAGTGTGTATAAACTCAGAAGATCAATTTCCCTGCTGTGACACATACACACCAACACATTGACACAAACCTTCTGGAAAAAATACCCAAAGCATTCCGACTAATACTTTATATTAATACTGTGCTGTTGTTTGCAATGCTAGAGAGTAAAAAGCACCTGAAGTAGCTGCCCCTAAACAAGTTTTTCAGACAATGACTAGTTCCTTTGGTAAACCATATTAAAAATGGAATTTAATAATAAATGTTGAAACATGTTTTAAATGGCCTGCTTTGGAGGACCAAATCTCAAGAGTCAATAAAACATCATCTCAATTTTAATAATATCACTAGCTCATGTACATAGGGTGAAATCCTGTAATAGGACAACTTTACATTAAATTGTGATCCAATACACGAAGAACACAAACTACAGACACATTATGCAGCAATGGGTTAAATTAGCTAAACTTTCTTATACAGTGGCAACACAAAATGAATATTATCAGATTTAAATAAAGCAGTATTTATTACAGGGTCATTACACAGGTGTTTATGTTATTGTGTCCACCCTGTGTAGTGTCTAACGCCCTCCAGAAGAACTTGGCATTTTGCACTGATAAGAAATATTTATTGGACTCCATCAAAGCACTGACTTCTTGTATGGTCTTATCAGCTGATGCGGGCCTTCATGGTACTTTCAGGTAATGTGTTTATCGTTTTTACTGTGATCTTATGTTTTATTATGCAACTTTATTGTGTGTTATACTGCAGAACCAGTCTGGAAACAAATTTCCATGAGGTGGCCATAAAGTTTGCGACTAAACTAAATAAGGGCACAACAACGTGATGCATCTTAAACAGTTCAGGCGTTTATGGCTTTAAATGTCTGCAGAAGCTCTTCACTAGAATATTGAATATTAAAAGGGTGATTCACCTTGACCTGTAAATGCCCTGGTCCTGCTAGCTGAGACTGTGCCACTCTGCTGATCTGCTTTACATATCTATTTTTGCAAAAAATACTGTTAATTTTATTGATTTTAAAACAGTTTATCAAAAATCACTCTAAATGTATTTGCACCACTTTACAATCATTTAACCATCATGGGATGTAATTGGCAAAAAAATAATCTAATTCTTGTTTTGACTTGTTTATTGACTTTTTAAACTTTTTTTAAAATAATTTCTGCATTGCAGTAACCATAAAATGAAACCATTTTTCATACGAATCAGCATAAGTATTCAGATCTTTTCTTAAGTACAGTAAAAGTAGAAATACCACAATGTAAAAACACTTCATAAATTTAAATCCTGTATTCACAAACATTTTAACGTACTTTAACTCAAAGCTGTATTATTAATTAATTTCTTTGGCCACTAATGGGTAGCAGCTGTAGACACAACACTGACATATCATAAAATTGATACTGCGAACATGTCAGAAAAACGTTCCCTTTTTACATAGCAGGTGAGATACAGATTATACAGATTACAGACACCCCACTCAAAAAGAAAGCTAGTAATTGGAAAATTAAATATTGTACTCAAGTACCCCAAAAATGTAGGCTACCCAATTATCGTATTTGAGTAAATGCACTTTGCAAACCATACACAAAGTCCGGTCCTGTCAGTGTAAACATCTCTCGCTAAAGAACCACCAACATTATTCAGCTAGCTAGCCCAAGGATAATGGGCCCTCACAGATGAGAGCTCACCCTTGTGAAATTAAGCACCAAATGAGATCTGCCAGTCACTGTCTTAATGTGCTGCTTGGCCCCCTGGCATTGGCGCACACACAGCTACTACACACATCCATACGTGAGTACACATGAACACATGAAAAAACACACACACACACACACACACACACACACACACACACACACACACACACACACACACACACACATACACACAGGTCCATTTTCAAAAGCATCAGGTGGGAGAAAATCTATGAGGAAGCCATTATTTGAACAGCATATTAAAAAGCTTAAAGAGACCTGTGCACCATTTGGCAGCATTGCTCAGATCAGACTTATTCAGTGTGGGACTTGCATTTTAAGCAGACTCAATGTGGCAAAAGTTAAATACAATCTATTCTAATCCCAGCTACCTTCTCTCTCTATCTCTCATTTTTCATGTTTCTTTCTTTAGAGCTTTTAATTTTCGGGACACAAAAGTATTGTTATGGGCCAGAGGAGCCTTATAGAGCTGCCTGCAGCCAGCCTGTCTCCCCTTTCATTCGCTTACTTTCTGTAAATTTTATTCAAATTTTCTTCATATATGTAGCAGAGAAATTGGTTTGAAGGCTTTTAAATTATTAACCGAACCAGCCAGCTTGTAATAATAGGTTTAAAAATGAAAAAAAAGTGAAAAAATTAAAATGTCGGGAAAAAAAGGGACGAATACTTGCACTGCATATGGGAGGGATCACTTTACGGTTTGTATGGACCTGAAGAACAATTACAGTAACTCAATGTCTCAATGTGCTAATTGGCTGTGAGTATTGTATTACGTAAGATAGACTTGTGTCCAATTAGGAATAATAAATATACAACGTAACTATTAAACCAGGTTTTGAGTTCCATTATTTATTTTTTGGGATGCTACAATTCCAGGAACTAAAGTGTTCTTATATAACACTGAAGGATATATTCAGCTATATGCCTATAATGTACAGCGCTCAGGTACAGTAAAGCACCATCTGCTAGCCGTCATTTTATGATGAGGCGTTCAGAGGAAGCGGACATATCATACACCTTTGAGACGCATCAGCTACATTCAGCCTGGAGCTGCTCTTTTCTGGGTCGAGGTAAAATATTTATATTCACCCACTGCTTCATTTTGAATGACTGCAAAGATTTCTTAATGAATTCATGGATGGACACATGAAACACACACGCACACATACAAAAAGATCATTGCTCACTTCAAAGTCTGAAAAGCCTGGTCTTTAATCTGAGATAAAGTTAAAAATAGAGATACTGTATTTATGCAAGGGTGGTGGTGTTGCATGATTATTATAGGACTAATTTTGAGTCTTCTAAACACAAAACCCATTTCTTCCTCAGCGTGAGAAACTACAAAACATCTGCTCTGACGAGAACACACAAACTGTCAGGCGGTGGCTAATGGTGATATACGTCGGCAATATCATGTATGGATCCTCGTGAGCATAATGGTCCCCGGCAGGGATGTTGACTAATGTTTCTTGTTTCTTTCATGGCAAGCATTTTTACAATTTTCAATATTTTGTTTTATATGTTTATGCTTATGTTAAGCACTTTGAATTGCCTTTGTGTCTGAAAAGTGCTATACAACTAAACTTGACTTGATTTGCCTATGGTGTAGAATGTAGATCAAATCATCTATTGATTAAACTGATCCTAATGTATGGCCAAGATTCCCCTCGGCCAGCCATTACCAGAATGTACTGTACAGTAGGTGGGATTTGGCCTTACAACGCAGTCACTAGTTCCAGACAGCATTTGCCATCTCCTAAATCCTAACGTCCACTATTACTATAATGTGTATATACTAATCTTATGCTATATACAGATATTTTTGGTATGCTGTTTTGCTAGTTAATCTAAAAGTAATTAGTGTAATTTACAATTTGGTACTCCCAGAAAATGATGAAAGATGTGCAACAAAGCACATCAATCTAATTGGGACTTTGGAAAATTTGGAAAGATTTTGGAAACATTTATTAAGTTTTTTTATTAAGTAATTTATTAACAAAAAGAAAACAAAATGTTGGTAAAAATCACTCTATTAAACAAACTGTAGACTTATAACTACTTGGACAAAACACACAAGCACTTTGGTCATGTACTGTTTTCTATTCTTTTTACCCATGTTTTACTGTCTGTTTAATATGTTGTAATGTTTGGTGTGTTGCATGTTATGTGGTAGTCTACAAAGTTTTAATGATGTCCTGCCTCTAGACAGTAAACCTAGTTTACCCACAACCTGAACCTGACATGACAATGAAACTCTCCTAACACTAAGTAGTATTTTTGAGTAGTAACCCTAACAAAGCACTTATTCAATCCAAACCATAATCTTACCCTAAAGTTTTTTTGTGCCCAAACTTTAACCATAGCATTGTCACATAATCACATCATTTATACGTTTTAACAATGATTTGAAACTGTTTTGGAAGGAACTGACAAATGGTGTCATCCTTCCAATGGGTGGCAGCATTTTTGACAAGAGACTGAGTTGATAACTAAAAATTGACAAGTAAATGATCACTGCATGCCACCCTATATCTTAATGGCAGAAGGGAAGGCCTCTAACTGAGCTTTGAGACACATTCCAAGTGATCAGGCTAAGTTCTCCTTCCTGCTTTCTGTTCAGTCTCTGCACTCCAGGTAGGTTTGCTGTCACAGTTACAAATGACACATGCAGTTCTAGTATGACAATCAGTCCCCACTCAGCATGCTGCCTCCCTGCAAGTTGCTGAGTATTAAAAAAGATTACAAAGGAGGGCAGGCGAAAATAACATCTGTGAACACTGAACATCACACTCCAAAGTCAAATATTTTGCATATGAAGCATTGTATTGTGCTACTGACGTCTTTGTACTTTTAGAAAATATTCCTCAATTAATGAAAAAAATCTGTTTTTGACAGAGTTATGTGTTTTGTCAGCCTGGTTAACATGCCACCCTTTAAAAGTAGAAGTTGCTGTCAATCATTTTGTAAAAAGTAGGTGTCACTTTATCCCCAAATGGTGCATGGCCACTTTTGGAACAAACCTCTCTACATGTTGTTACTCTAAGTGCTGCCTCTAACTGATGCTCCTCTTCAGTAAAATATCTGCTATCATCCTGCAGCTGCCGGCCTATCTGCCTACCATCAGGTTTCAAACAGCCCCTTCCTCAAAAAGATTTCTACGTAGCATGAAATAGAGCCACCAAGAGGATTGCCTTTGCCAAAAATCTTTTTCACGACACTTAGATGCGGCAGATTCGTTCGTCTATATTTCACTCTTGTTCCTGTGTGGTTGAGGAAGATACTGAAGAGACCAGGGGTGTCAATCTCTCTGTCAGCCATTCATCTGGATCACACACTCTAACCCTTGTTATCTTCCAGACACTCCGGGTGAACATGATACACAACCTTTCAAGTTTTTTCCCCCTTTAATTATTTATTTTTTATGACAAGATACGTGATAAATCTCTGATTTCTAAAGGATGTTCTGAACCTGTGTTTCCCAAAGAGGATTGATACAGCACAGTCGCCCAGAAAGATAAGGTTATGAACTATCGTTCACTCTAATGTAAGAGACTCGTAAGCAATGCCCCTTGGAAATGAGACAGGGTTGACATCTCACTAGTTAAAAGCTGACAGGCCTTATCAGCCAAGGAGCCAGACAGCTCACATTAATAGGATTTTACTCAGACATTTGGAACTAATTAAGAAAGAAAAGATCTAATTAATGATGACTGTTAGCAGTTTGAACCAGAACGAGAATGTCCAGACATATTTAACCTTTATCAATCTGGTTTATTTCAGCAATCGTCCTGTTCACTTGGCCCACAGGTTTCCATAATAACAATAAGAAAAGTATTGAATAACTATGATTTAAGACAATTTCAAGAGTCTGCTGTTTGCTTATTTTCATGTCGTACTAAAATAAATGGAAACCAATGGCTGCCTGGAATGGCAGTTAGTCATAAATTTAAAAAGCACTGTGGTTTGTAAAATTATTAGCTGTGAGGTAAAGCATTTCTGATTTGTAGTTACTGTCATTTGAGAGCAATTAGTTACATTACAATATTACTGTGTCTGAAATGTTATGATTTACACTACTTTTGCATTACTTTTGAGTTACTTTTACCAAAATAACAGCTGAAGTTTGACTTGGCAGGTAGCCTGTGGATTTCACCACCGGATCAATAAACTCTCCTCTTTATCCACTTTAATACATCATAGATTATTCATAATATTGAGTATAATTAATATGAATATGCAAAGTAACTAAAGCTATAAAAATAAAGAAGTAAAACATACAATAAGTAAGTAGGAGAAAATTAAAACACTCAATTAAAAGAAGGCTACTTTACAGTTGCATTCAAGTACGGCATACTCTCCACGGCTAATAAAATGCAATGATATTTACATGTAGCGAGCCTAAACATTAATTCCCAACGCACTGATATCTGTCAGAAGCTCGGACACACTGCTTTTTGCGCTGACCGTCACCTGTTGGGACACAGATGTTGTCTGTACCGTCTCTGGTTCTGGCTCTGTCCACGGGAACAGTGACAGGACAGCTCGCTTCAACGCAGAGTAATAACTCCTAAAAATAATATCCATTTCACAAATGTATCCGTCTCTGCAGTCATCTCAACTCATTATATACATTATATACAGCAAAAGGAAAAAATATTCACGGCTTTTTTCCTGTGAAGAAATGTTTCGCGGTGTATATTTTTTCTTATTTTTTTTAAAATTATATAGAAGTTTTATTAGTAATGCATTCTATTACTGCGTTACAGAAAAAATAAATACATTACTGTTATTGCGTTACTTTTGTTCCCTGCATACTGTTTAAACAAACAGTGTTTGTTTAAACAGTATGCAGGGAAATGGGTGAAAAGAAAATTATAAAAATGTTGAAAAACATAAGAAAAGTTCAGCAATTTGTAGAAGAAAAAAGGCACAAAAAAACTCTAACACCAGGCGTAAGCCAGACGGATACACACAAAGACTAGTAAACAGCAGAAATAATTATGAGTAACAACAAGAATGCCATTAAAGCAATTAAAATGTGACAAAAACACATGGCAGCTGTAATAGAAAAGTTATTGTATTGTTTTTGCAGAGAAATAACTGCACGTGTGCCTTTTCAGATTGTGGTAAAATGTACTTTTAAAGAGAGAAAAATGTGTCTCCCTCCCAGACAAGGCACAGGGACCTTGGAAACAACACAATACAGGTTGTGGTGCTTTAGCAAGACCAGAAATATGTATCAGCTCGGGTTATTCTGCATCACCTCCGGATTTTATTTCATTTTATTTATTATACAGGAAAGTAATATTACGTTACAATTTAAACGGGCCTGACTAAGTTTAAATACAGGTTTCCAGCAGGTTTATTTAACATAGTTACGGCATATGAGGACAGAAATATTTGTACAGGACATTAGCATGAGCTAGTCACATACAACTAAAAACAAACAATACAGAAAATGTAATTAAGACTTGGACCATTCATGAACATTCAACGTGTAAGTGTAACTGTTGAGAAGGAATATTTGATAGGGAAGGTCATTCCAAATTTTGGTGTATGTATAAAAAAATTGATTTCTGACCATGGTTGTTTTTGTATGGAGGGAGTGGAATGAATGCCTGTGAGACTGACCTAGTGAAGTGTACTGGTCTCATGTTATGTGTCGGTAGAAGTGCAGCAAGTGCTGGTGAAGTGCCATTTTGATTCTGAAAATAAAATGCAATAGCATGGCTGTTATGTAGTTCTGGTAAGTCAGAGCATTTGAGCATATGAGTGCAATGCAATGGTGAGACCACTTTGGAAGATTACTGTGGATCTTGAGAACTTTATTGTATAGTTATTCTATTGGTTCAGTAATTTCCTCAGTGGTAAGAGACCAGTTTGGAAGACAGTGGGACATTGTTGAAAACACAATTGCATGTAGGTAAGTTTCAGAGACAGAAAAGGAAAGATATGATCTAATGTTGTACACCTAAAGTTTCTGATTCAGATTTTTTGTTAGATTAGAAATATGTTCCCGGTATGTAAGTTGTGAATCACGTAGCACACCAAGATATTTGTAAGTCTTTGTGTGTGATGACAAGATCTTGATTTGCAAAGGTAATAGAATCAGTAAAGGAAACACTTTTTCTGGGTAAATGAAAATACATACATTCAGTTTGCTTTACAATGATGATCAAGTGGCTCTTTTTCAACCAGTCATGTAAGAACAATAAATGTCAAATGATAATTTGTATCATTTATGACATCAGGATTTGAGTCAGAGAGAAAAATCACAGTATCATCAGCATACAGTAAGCATTTTGAGTGTTTAGGGAGATCATTGATGTATACAAGATAAAGAATGTGTCCAAGAATGCTGCCTTGTGGAATGCCCATATAACAGTCTAAAGGTTGAGATGTTGCATGATTAATTTTGACAGCTTGCAACTTGTCCATCAAGTAGGAAGAAAGCATTTCTATCACCGATAGACCGAAGACTAGCTAGATCTGATGGTTCACTGTGTCGAAGGCTTTATGAAAATCACTAAAAATAACTCCAGTTATGTGACCTTTATTAACCATGTTGACAGTCACTCAGCCAGGTGTTAGTCTCAAGGTAAGAACCTAAATGGTTATGCAAGTTTTTTTCAAGCAACTTTGCAGGAAGTATTGCTATAGGTCTGTAGTTTGAGACATCAGAGAGTTTCATCATCAGATTTAGAAATTGGAGTAATTTGTGCTGTTTTCCAGTCAGTGGGAAAGATAGAAAGCCTGATACAAAGATTAAAGAAATGCTGAAAGAAAGGTATGAGGCTGTCAACACGAGTCTTTAAAAAGAAAGTGTTTAGACCATAAGTATCATGGGCATGAGTGTTTTTTAGTGAATGCAGTATTTTTTTCACTTCGTTCTGTGAGATCTCAGAAAATGAGAACTGATCAGGTGTTAGAGAGAACAGGTGAAAAAGAGGAGGGAGTGGTAAAATCCTTTGGCAATTCTTTCACAGATGATACAAAATATTAATTGAAAGCATGTGCAATCTTTTCTTTATCTGAGATAAGACTACCCTGTACGGAAATTTCAATATTGACATTTCTTTTTCTCAATTTCGCCAGTGATGACCTTAAGGGTCTGCCATAATGTATTTGGGTTGGTAGCAGATTGAGTAATTTGCTGTTGGAAATAGACCAATCGCCTTAGCTTTACAAACTCCAACAGTACATTTATTTCTAATTTGTATGAAAATATTTTTTGCTCCGTGGTGTTTGACAGGCCAGTAATTAAGACAACATTTCCAATAAATAGGAGCATAGTTATTAAAAGTCTTGATGTGCTTAAAACGTATTTAGATTTATTTTCATTAGGATAATTTGGTTTAACGTCAGTTACCCACTGGTAAAAAATTATAGTTTGGAGGGAAATACACAATGGCTGATGAGAAGCTGGTTGGCCAGACCTCTGGTCAGGACAATGTGGGCAGTTGACCGGGGCACTGATCCGCGGTGCAAAACAGCTGAGTAGGTGGCAGTTGCTTGTGCAGAGCAGCTGCTACAGTGGGCCAATGGCAAGCCAGCCCGGCGACCCCGCCGCTCCACGAGGCAGGCTCTGCCACAGTTCAGCTCTGGAACCGTCCGCAGCCCCCTGCCTCATCTCCCCGATGGACAGCAACCTAGCTTACTGGTAGAGCCCTTCCAAAACAGCCGGGAGCACCGCAAACCATCCGTTGAGCCGGCCCTGGTAACTCGGCTCCGCACCTCCCTCGTAGCCAGGCAGGCAGCAAGGGAGATGACCCAGACTTTGATGGAGTTTGTGTTGACATGCACAAGGATATTAAGTCTGGGACTGATTCTTTGTTTGTTTGTTGTCCATGCAAGACGGCTTTGGCTGGCCGCCACATGCAGCATACTTGACAAATATCAGACCTGCAAACGCATGAATTGTCGCATATTTGGTGTTTGCTTGCCTTAGTAGTTCACAGTCACCTGCGACTGCTTCTGCTGCTGCTGCTACCGCCACTGCCATGTTCCTTGCATGCCTTATTAATTGCTGTCTGACACTTTCCCTTTACCACTTTCTGTCTCTATAGAAGAGACGTAGCTTCAGGCTGTAAGGAAGTAATAAGAAGCCATCTCAAGACTGGAGAGAGAGCATAAGAGGCCCCCTCCTTTCTGTGTCAGACTATTTTCTTCTTCTGCCTCTTTACCTTTCTTACTCAACACTGATATTGACTTTTGGCTTTTTCTCTGACAAGTTTCCGTGACCAGATTGGTAACCCTTGGGTGTTAAATCCCACATCCTGATTGTCAGGTGGGGCTGAAAGACACAAACAGCAAGTGACTTGTTAAATTCCCCCGTAGGCTGCATGACATGGCTGCAAGAGCATAAAGGATATCAGAAGGATCAGCAGAGCCAGAACTGGGTGGTTTGCCTGGCTAAGAAGACTGTTTGCTAATACAGAGCAAAAAGTGTTAGCAAACCACATGAAGAGGTCTGCATTGGTAATGAAGAAAAAAACACTCTCTAAAGCATAAACGGCTCTTCAGAGGCACTTTGTGGAGAAAAATGTGGTTTGTATGTATAATCATCACTGACCACCAGAAGCCATCAACAGCTGTGTGCTGTTCTTTGAAGCCTTGTTTGTGGCTGTAGGAGCCAGAAATCAATGCATGTAAAGAGGCAAAGAAGCCCTCTCTGATAACATGTTCTGACATACATCCATCCATTTACAATCATACAGTTCATGGTTTCCTTTGTCGACGTTGCCCTTAATGCTTACTACAAGATAATGCAAACTTTACACAAGTAAATGCAAATTATCCTCCAAAAACCCACAAATGATCTCAACAGATTCAAAGTTAATACATTTAGACTTTGTAGCTAGGTATTAAAATGTTTTGTGGTGTGTTAGCTTCGTTGACAGGCTCTCACACTCAGCCCTGGTGTTTGTCATGTGTGTCTTACTGCAGCTCCACCACAAGCTTCACATTAATTCAGAAATCAGATTTTATTTTAGTTCAAAATAACAGCAAAGGTGTTTACAAAGGGTAAAACCAAACAGAACTTTTAAAGCCTGCTTCAATAACTTTACACGTTACATCATTAGTCAGAACTTCTGAAAACGTGTTTACTGCGCTCAGTTTGCTGTGATAAAAAACAGGGCGATCTCTCTCTGTTCTGTGCGTAATATTTGAGTCACGTGGACCTTTGTTAGATATTCCATTAAATGTAAAGTTAAAGACTTGAGCATGGTTCACGGTCAATCTTGACCTTGGGAGCATGTGTGACAAGATAATCTCAACTCAAAGGTCCACTTAAGCAACAACTTTTCATAGCTGTCTAACACGTATTACAGTCTTCATCAGAGCTGATCACAACATCAAATGAAAGATTTAAAAAAAAAATTAGAATTACTATTTTATCCACTGCCTCCCATACATGGTTAACAATATATTTTCATCACATAGTAGGGATGGGCAAGTGTTTCAATTTTCATATCATCTAATCGTGGTTACTCGTGTGAACATTTTTAAATATTTGAACATAAAAAAATCAATTTAATAGCAATGTGTCCTTTATTCAAACTACTTTTTAATGTCTATGTGTCCGTGCTTAGTTCAACAATATCACATCATCCTGTTCTGTTTAACACTATTCGCCTACCTTTAATATCACAATTCAAATCTTATACATAATGTCAAATACTCTTATGGAGCATTTTAGTGAACAGACATAAAAAAACGGAAATAAAAAACTCGTTACTTGTGCTAATTACAGAGGCACCGCTCCACCCAAAACACCTTTTTTTTATAACATCTCAGTTCTGATAGTAAGTTAGTTAAAATTGGCTCAGTATCAACGTAAGTAAAAAAATAATCGTCGATATACGATCCAATTGCCAATCAGCACAAGCAAATACAAAGGAAGCTGATCCCTAACGACTTCTTAATCTTAGAATTTCTCCATCTGACATGTTGAATGTTTCCAGAGAACAGGAGGAATTAGATAGGTTAGGTACTGATATGAGTGAAGTAACATTTAAAGATATTCGTGAATCACACCACCTTTCCAAGTGTGATATGACAAAACAACTCAAAGCAAAAGAAACCACAATAAAGTTTTAAAATGTGGAATGAGGATTGACTGCATAAAATGGACAGGCATATGGCTGACTAAATTCACTGCAGAAAACAGATATGCCAGATGACCTTTCCATAACCCCTTTATGCATTTCTCCCTGTCAGCTGACTCTTTCGTCAGTTTCCCCCCATTCAGGCAGAAGAGGCATCGAGCACTCTATGCTCAGAGCTACGCTGCTGATGCTCTGAGCTCAGCCGCCGTGTTCATATGGGATGCGGCGGTAAAGGTCATTTCTAGAAGTTCAACATTAGTGATCAGAATTTCAAGTGAACCATGTTGCCCACATTTTGTGGCCTTGCTCTCTACAGGGAGTACAGCGGACTCATCAAGTGAGCCTGGCGGCCACAGTAATATATCTCTGGAATCAAAAGGATACAGAATCTAATGGTGCAAGTTAGTGGTTCCCCTCAGTTTCAGTGTCATTCATATTAGGTGCTTCTCATTGTCAAAGGCCTCATGCTAATCATGTTATATTTCTCTGGGTGTGAGTGTGCGTGAGTGCCAGTGTGCCCCTGCCAAACCCATGAGAAAGACTTTCATCAGTTCAATTTAAAACTAATCTAGTCAGCCCCATCGAGATTCGAGTGTATGGCAAAAGAGCCAGCTCATATGTGTGTGACTCACCATCTGTAATGCATTTTTACCTTTGTTTTGGAGTACGGCTCATTATACTTCTTCACAAAATTTGCAAAGCCAAACAAATCAAAGTCACCAGGCGTAAAGAATAAAAAAAGGAGGAAGAAGTGGGTTTGGTTTACTCGAGGGGGATAGCTTTGTTGTGTGGAAATAAATCCTGCTCCTGATTAGACAAGCTCTGCATGGGGTTCAGATGATGTTATGCCAAGCATTTCAAGTGATCACAAGTGGGGCATTATATTTGATATGAAACACGTAATTTATTCTATTTAAAACCTATATGGACTTGTCATACAGGGACAATAAATTGTTCAGAGCCTGAAGCACCTGCCTTTAATTTTTAAAAAAGGACTGGGTCATGTCTACTTTGTGTATAGAAGAGGGGGAAAGAACCATTGTTGCACACATTTGGCTATTTGCATGTGTACAAATATCTACCACAGTAATAATAATTCATGTGTTCTGAATGTTTTAAATAAACTTTGTTCTATCCTTTCTTGCATGAAAGATTTTCAGTAACAAACTGACATCTGGCCCATGTGTGCAAAACACAAGTATAGTAGATTCACTTGAAATTGGCACAAGAAAGCGGCAACTTTCTGCTGCCACTACTTGCTGTGAAATACTTCAAGAGAAACAAAATCCTACTTTTCCTGCGGCCATAACAGCATACTCAAAATACTGTGTTACACCACTTTAACCTTTCATCTGCCTGCTGGACCTTTTTTTTTGCAAATAAAAATCCTTGAAATTATAACTTCAAAAAAGTCCTCATATGGACCGACACTAAGGCAGCAGTACAGCAAGCAAGCAGTTAGCATGTGGGATATCTCTGATAGCTACATATCTTCATGTTGCTTGAACTTGAACTTTTGTATTGAAAAATCTTTTTATGCATCTATCACCA
Organism: Etheostoma perlongum; assembly: GCA_026937815.1. Lineage (NCBI taxonomy): Eukaryota > Metazoa > Chordata > Actinopteri > Perciformes > Percidae > Etheostoma > Etheostoma perlongum. The sequence continues at coordinate 8,564,664 of CM049383.1, read as the reverse complement.
GTGTTTAAGCTTGCATCGGTTTTAGCATTTCGGAATATGAGCAGCCGGGAAGTTAAGTGAGAAGAGAGACGGCAAAACAACCTCTCAGCTGAAATGTCCTGGAGCAAGATATTGAATCTGCTGTTCTGTTGCCGAGTCTGACCTCTGACCTTTTAGAAGCTGGACAAAGAGAATTTCCATCCTAGGATCAATATAAGCATAATATTCATTAAATTATAAAATTGATTTCAGACTAAGCTGGGAGGTGCGGTCTTTGTAAATGCATTCATTATTGTTTTTAGCGCTCTATGTTTAGTTACATAATGTATGAGCTGTATTTGACGACAATAAAGCATCAACACTGCAACTCTTACAAAAAACTACTCAATCCAGTTATCCTTTATGAATTGAACAGCCACAAAACAAAATAACCATTGACACTGTTAAACAGTTTATTAGAAAGGGAATGCTGACTACAGCTTATATTTTGCCAGCGTCACTCAAAAAGTCAATTACATGCTTATGCTCAAATGTCTAAATCCAGCCTAAAGACATAGTTAAACAGACTGCTGCACTAAGAATAGCCTATCCTGTAAGACCTGTGGAAGCGTATGAAACCGCTTCCTCAACCCGGATACACAGCAGAAGATTAGACCTTTATTGCATCCTTGAAATTTAAGCTTTGTCCAACTAACATGCATGACATACTACACACATGCATTTATACACATACGCTGTTTAAGCATGTTTTGGCTTTTGCAAGGTTTTAGGTGCTTAGCCAGGGGATATACTTAATGCTACAGTGAAGGTTTTCTTGTTTTGTGTATTTGTGTGCATACACCAATGTGGTCTGGGTTGTGACGGCGCAGTGGATATGACACATGTAGGAGATCTGGATTCAATTCCCACTGTGATACATCAACCAGTGTGTCCCTGTAAAAGACAACTCCTAGTTGCTCCAGAGGTGTGCAACCTCTAAACGACATAGAATTTAATGTAATGTCTTCAGTGTCAATCTGTAAGTATGTGAGTCATCCCACTATTAGGCTTTCTCTGGAGCACAACAAGCAGCCATAATCTGCTGGACACTGCGTCGTAACGGCTCTCTCTGAGAGAGCTAATAAGTTACACACCAGATTGCAAACTGTAATAAGCCCGACTCAGTCATGATTTTGAGCTACATCATCATTCCTCAACCTGCTGACTGTGACCCCAGGGTTGGCTACAGAACTACTCTGACAGGGTTTAGGACATGATGAGTCATTTAAAAAATAAGCCTAAAAACTCACTTCATCTGTGATGTAGTGGCTTCAACCCTGTTCTCAGCTATGAAAAACGCAATAAAGCCAACTTTTGAATCCAAGGCAAATGAATCCATGAACCCAAAATGTCCCTTTTTCAGCCCAAAATCATATGTGACATTAGGTGTCTATGTTTGCTTTTTCCCCTGCAATGATACTAATGCCTAAAGGTCATATGTTCCTGTAAATTACCAGTTCAGACCCAGTGCAAACAGATCCAGCTGAGAACCTCTGCCATTAATATTCTCACCAAGGTGCCAAGGCAATGTATTGATCCAAAGCTCTGCATGTGCTTGCATGTGCCTGCTGTATGTATGTGTCTGTGTGTTTGTGAGTGAGACTACAGTGCCTGAGTTGAGAGTTGGAGGAGCTGTTGGCTCCCATAAAGCTGGAGAACTAGAATTTACAACCGGTTTTTCACAGATAGCACAGTGATGAATGGCCGTAATTCTGCTGGTGGATGTTGACTCCATATCTGGTTCCAAGTAGAGAGGAAATCCAACAAACTCAGTAAGAAAGGCTTGGGCGCGAGGGGAAGGCAATAAGTGGATCATAAGGGACCAAGAGGCTGGAGCGTTTTCAGAACCACGGAGAGCTCCGGCTCTACACTATATCACGGCGGCGTGCGCGCCGACCAATCCTCATTTCCCCCTCCGCTGGCCGTCACGGAAGCTTTTGCTACCGCTGTGCTGGCTCTCTGGTGACACTGAGAGGCTTTTCCCATGAGAGAGCGCTGAAGCAGCTCATTTAACACAATCAGACAAGAAAATCTCGTCTTGTTAAGGAATTTCCCTCCCCTTATTCTTAAGAGTTTTTGCATGCTGGTGAGTAGACGAGAGGTGTATGTGCTTTATAAGACACTGATCGTTAAAAGATTAAGTCCTCCCAGCATCCTGCCAAAGAAATTGGCTGACAGAAAGAGTACCGGGTGAGGAGGGGTGGGAGGTGGGGGTTGTTGGGACCGGTGAGCCCAGCGAGGGATGTGCGTGTCTCACTATGTTTTCATTTCAGTCCCTCTGCTGCTTGAGCAAACCTGGCGCATCCAGGCAGAGGAGTCCTGCTGAAGCCATTTATCAAACACTATCCTGTTGTTTTCGAGCAGGTAGAGCCACTGCACGGTTATACGAGGGTACCAAAAGCTGGCATCTGGTCATATTGAATGATTAATCACACCCCGTGTTGCACCAGACAATAAGCTACATAGCAGGCAGTGTAGTTAAACACTGTCACAGCTTGTCATTGACATCGCCCTGCGCTATACGGCTGCACCTCACACACATCTTTCTGCCGGGAAATTCTGGAGCTCTCTCTATTATTGATGCATTTCTCCACAGCTACTCACAAACTAATTTAAAATGAAAACACGTCATTGTCATAGTCTTTACAGTTTTCATTCACTCACGCTCCCAATAAAAACAGTGACGGATACAGCAGCGTCAACAACAAAACAACCAAACTTGTAAAAACACAATAAAATACGCCCTTATGCAACATTGGAGCCCCTGTCCCGCATTAGAAAATACAGTTTCCACCTTACCTGTGGTATCCCGAGGCAAGAAGGCAGAAAGGAAGGAAATTTGAGCAAATGTGCCACAGATTTCCTCGCTGCGACGATAACAAACTGCGATCTTTTAGTTCCACTCCTCTCCTCCCGCCCGGCAGGGTTTAAAGGGTTAGATTAATTATGGTCTGGTGTATTAGCAGCAGCTGCGTTTGTAGCGACGGGTAGCGCGTCCCAACTCTCAGCAACGACTTGCCATCCTTCAGCTCCTCCGGCTGGTTTCCTCTCAGCGCTCCGCTCCTGCTCTGCCCTATTTCAACTCGTCTCACTCCGCTCTTCTCCTGACGTCAGCTGCTGCACGCCACATGCGGTGCGGCTGCATCTGCAGATTCTTGGCACTGGAAAGCGACACCTGTGTGTGCATGCGTGCATGTGTAAGTGTGTGTGTTTGGACTTTAGTGAGGACCACAGAATAGTCAAGGACAAAAAAAAAATCTGAAGATTATTTGCATATGTTTTTCTTCATTTATTTCTTAATGTCAGGGTTGGTGACCTCTATGAATGTAGGATTAAAAATTTGGATTTGAGCTAAAAGTTATGCTTAACTTACGTTTAGTTTTAAAGTTACAGAGATTAACGTTGTCTGTGAGGGCATAGTGTAATGAGACAAACATATACAAACAAAAAAAAGCTACAACTCAGAAGTTAAAATTATTTTAAAATAATATTTGCCTGCTAATGTTCACATTTACACCAGGTTGTGTATTAAAAAAGAGCCAATTAAAACATTAAATTTGAGGTAAGAATTAAAGAGAACATGGTGACAGACGTTATTGATGTTGCTGTGTTCTGGGTTAATCCAGCGAGGACTTCAAACAGTCAGATATTTTATTTTGTTTTTTATGGATTATCCTCTACTCAGAACCCGTAGGGCTTTCTTATATAGTGACACACTTAAACACTTAAAAGCATCACTAATCAACAAGGCAATAGGCAATGATGTTCACAGAGGAATTAGACATGCAGAGGACAGGCAGGTATGTCCGAATCCCTTTCACAGATGAGCATGTTTACAGCGGATTACCTGCTTATATGAAGGTTCATCAAAGAACACACACACACACACACAGTGCTGTTTGCAGGGTTAGGGTTAGACAACATTTAGGACGTGTAGACATATCCCAGTGACCCCAACTTCTGACACCATCACATCACACATATTCTTTCTCTCTCTATCCTTCTCTTTACTTCTTTGTATTAAAGCCAGAAGAGAGATAACTGCACACACAATTAGGTCTAAATGCCTACATGCTGTATTCCAAAAAGATACGAGAATGGTGGCGTCCCCATCAAAATTGCATGTGGCAGTAAAATATTTATGCTTGATGTAACATTTATCAAGGAAGTTAAAAAAAGATGGTTGGGAAAAATAAGAAGCAAAAAAAAGGAAACAAAAGGGAGGGTTGATAAAGAGAAAAGTAAGGAAAGGAACTTTAGTCATGATGTTGCAATACTTGATTCCCTACAATACAGTGGGCTTCAAGAGAAAGAGCACATACCCCATATATTAAGTACATATTATCTACAGATAATAAGTGCATAGCAGCACAACCTGCAATAACAGGTGATGTCTGCTAAGATGGAAAATGGCCTAGTAGCACAATGCTCCGACAATGTTTTCTTTTCACGGCCTTTACAGTAAATAACAGTACAGTAAGTCCTTTATATACATTATTACATATATATATACAGTACATATATTACATATATTACATTACATGTAATTTAGCTGACGCTTTTATCCAAAGCTATATATCCTATACAGCCTCTGGTGCAACTAGGGTTAAGTGTCTTGCTCAGGGACTCAATGGTTGATGGATCACAGTGGGAATCGAACCCAGATCTCCAATACTAAGGCCATGTGTTATATCCACTGTTCCATCACCACCATACTTCCTCTTTCATCAACAAATGTAAGAAATCAGTTTTCTTCGGGAGTATTTTAAAATCTTATGCGATTTTAAAATTATAAAGATTGGCAGGGAGGTAGTCAGAGTGGAGTCTAGTATGTTCAAGGGTGATGGGGTATTGATGTGGGTCAAGTAAGAGAAGGTAGGCTAGCTGTTTGAATTAACCTGCAGCATCTAGCATGTGCATCCAAAGAAAGAAGTCATTTTGCTAGGTGCAAAACAGAAAACAGAAAAAAACATTCTAATAAATTATTTGAGGCCAGGGGTCGCAACCTTGTCCATATGAAGTGCCATTTTAAAATGTTGTTGTCAATCATTGTGCCATATCGGCATTAAGCCTGTGATCATCTATGGAGCCCGCTCAGGCAGTTTTATTTTTTTCCTGCGTGCCTCATTTTGTGAAGAAGGCAACGAGTACTAGCCAATCAGAGGCAGAGAAGGGGGGGTCTTTGCAGGACGTGGATGGTAAGAAAGTCAATCAAACAACCATCAATAACAGGCTGTGCTTCTGCCAATGGCTGTGAAAGAGGTCATTTGTCATGCAGATTGGAACATTTAAAAAATAAAAAAATGAAAATAAAAATAAAAAAACTCTTGCACACTTATTGCTAATGTGCCTTTGATTGCGCTACTGCATACCAATGGTGGCTTGCGTGCCTGAGGTTACTGGCCCCAGTTTTAGGCTGAATAATGTAATTACCTCTATTAATTTCTAATAAATGTTTCTAAAAATATTGGTTGCTCGGTTGTCATTTGGTTGCCAATCCATTGTTGCTATGAACCTTGGATGTTGCTATGTAATTGCTAGGTGTTTGGTGTGGTTGCACCATTTTTTTTTTTTACGTTTCTCATTTACACAAATTTCAAACAAAGGGGACCCATCTACTGTATATGAATATCTATGGAGTTGGAATAAAGCAAATGTTTAAAAAAAAAACAGAGACTAAGAGATTAGGATTGATTATTTCAAGGCAGTAGACTGAGCTCAGTGAGGCTGGATTGAATGTCTGTCTCACTCTTCAGCAATTAAATGAAGCAATGAAAGGAATAATGTAGATATATTTTTACTCATCCTGGAGTGTCAGTTTCATTATTCCTGCTAAATGCAAGTCATTTTAGCATAGACCACTAAGAACAAAGTCAGTCTTTTATCGTTTTCAAACATAAAGCAGTGGCCCTTCAGATGATAAAAGATCAGATGAATTTAGTGCCAATTAAAGCATGACAATGTAGCAGGGCTTCAAAAAGGAGTGGGTTTGAGCGTTATTCCTTGCAACACTATCACATTATTTTCCATGGGTCAAAAAAGATAAAACACTGTTTCATTGCTGAGTGATCTGCATGTTCTGATGTAATTTGCATGCAGAACCAGTACTGTCTTTGCAACCACAGAAGGGCAAAAAAAGTGTAACAGGAGTAACAAAATTGGAATAATGATATTAACTATGCAAGATTACAGATTCTTGTTGGCAAGCAGGCACAGCAACAAGCCGGCGATTTTTGCAAAATAAGTCTCACAACATCATATCAATATATAGTTGTTGAAGGGATGTGTATTATGTTGATGTTTTGCATAATCACACAATTTACACTTTGCAAATTTACAGAAATAGAAAAAAGCATGTTGCATGTTGCATTACTCTTATTATTGTCACATACATACTCAAAATTTTACCTAACTCAAAATTGTTAGGTCAAATTATTGTATTAAGGTTAAGGTATGGTTTTGATGATGGTTTATTGCATGTGAAAACAATGAAATGACATGCTTGTCCAAACAATCTGCATTTTTTATGTAAATGTCCATTGCAACAACATGAAACACCACAGATGTATTACCTTTTGGTACATCTGTAAGATTTTTCACTACACCAGCAATTTTTGTAATTGCAACAATTTCCCCCCACTCCTAATACTTTTCAGAGCATGAGTCCTCAGCCTTTTTTGTGCAGCCTTCTCTGAAGGCTTTAAGTCGTAATCCTTGCAACTTTCCTTAACCTTTTTCTGACCATGGCAGTGGAAATGTTTGGATCCTCATTATTGACAAATGCATATCAGGTCTATTCATAAAACCAACAGCTCTCTTGGCAATGCAGAGACGATCTCAGACTGCTGTAGGCACACACCCTGCAAATCAATCATGCCTAAATGGTGCAAATATGAATCGACCCTCCAGGGGCTCATATAGACGACAGCCTGTGCATGGCATTAGAAGAGGAACATCATGTGCATTTTACCCACAGCTACACCCAAGGCTGAACAGATTAAGTTTTAGACTAGCATGTTAGGATTGAGCACCTACAGCAGTCATCATTATCTCTGCCACCATTTGCTCAGGAGTGTTTGTACTTGCAGTCATATGTCAGAAACATAATATCTTCTCCCCTCAACCTTAAAGGCACTCAGGCATGTGTCAGCACTAAAAGGTCTCTCTCACTCTCTCGTAGCTGCTCCCTGAGAGACAGAAACACCAGGAGATAGAGCCATAACTCTTCTTTATGTCCTTTTCTTCCAGCTCACCACTGCAAGTATTAATGTGATTGACACACACACATACGTCCGCATCACTTACAGTAGACGGGACTCTTATGCTACACCTATCTGAACTGTAACATGAACATTTTGTTTCTGTTAATTTTTTAGAAAAAGTTATGTAGATACATTTTTAAATGTTTAAAAAAAAAAGATGATATTGGACTAAGGTAGGATTTTGGGCAACCCATGAAAACATCATCATCTCTCTGCTGTTGCTATTTACTTTGTAATAAGGGCTTTGAAATGACCCCTAAAAAGGATACCATAGTTCCAAAAAAAAAAATGTTCTCCTTCAAATTCAGTAGTGGTAAATATGAAAACACAATTTTTTACCAAGACATAGACACACACATACTGGCCTGGAACAATGCGATCAAAAATATAAATAAAAGTCAACAAAAACGTTTTCTCTTTTTTTGTGTTGTAAAGCATATAACTTAACTAAAACTGCACACACTCAACACGACATCATGGTGGATTGACTTGGAACGGGAGATGTATACTGTTTGCCTGTAACCAGAGCCTTTAACACTTGTGGCTGTCAGACAGAGGCAAGCAGCTGCAGTATGAGCACAGTTTTATTGCCGGACTGCAAGTAAATCAATAAATATATGCATACACCGGTATATAAAATATATATATATATATATATATATATATATATATATATATATATATATAAATAATAAATAAAAAGTAGCACTGTAACAATCAAAATATAAATTGGCTTAACTATTTTCTGCTATGTTTATATTTTTTTTACTCAAGTCCTGGTATGATCTTGGCTGGGAATACAGAGATGCACAAAATGTACTTTTCCACCATTCTTCTCTGCATTACAATGGTAGCGTGGTGATGTTGTACTCTAAATACTGTCTTGTAACGTGTAATGTCTCCGCCAAGGCCTGGATCCAATTGTACACTCATTGTGGAGGTCAGCACATTTGGGGTCAAAGGTCAATTTAGTTGAGTTTTGTCCCATAACTTGGCAGAAAATAACACACACACACACACACACACACACACACACACACACACACACTTACGCAAAAACACAAAGACATAAAAAAGGGTTACTTCTTGCTTCAGAGAAACCTGTACAGTATCAGCTGCAGTGCTGTTGTTCAATGAAATGACCTGCCACTGGAGAGAGAGAGGCAGTGCAGACAAAGTGTTGGACAAAGTGTTGCGCTAGCTTCTCTTTGCAGCCTGCAGCCATGAGGCTTTTTTATGGACAAACCAGGGGTTTTGATTTGTTATGCAGCCTTTCCTCTTTCTCACACACTCTCTTACTGTGCACATGCAGCAGCTCACAGACAGAAATGCATGTGTGCATTCACACGCAGGCACTTGCACAGAACTACTGTTCTCAGTCTTGGTCCCACGCACACACACACACACACACACACACACACACACACACACACACACACACACCACACACACACACACACACACACACACACACACACACACACACACACACACACACACACACACACACACACACACACACACACAGACACCTTGTATAATGGTCTTTGTTTCCTCCTCCTGCCCAGCTCCAATTTGATGGCAGCGCGGCCGCCAAGTTCCCCAGATGACCATTGAGATAGAGCTAACAGATGAAAGCAGCAGTAAGACGCTGGCGCTAATGGTGCTACAGCTCCGGCTTACAGCCCATATTTCTCCCTGATGGCTCTGCTGCCCTGCCTCCCTCTGACACCTGCAGGAGTGAGCTGCTTTGAGGAGTTGTTAGTATTAGAGAGGCAGGAACAGACATAGAGAAACAGAAGTTTGTACTGTATAGGACATGCACACATACTTACAAGGAGTATGTTTTCATGCCCTTTCCATTCATGCAGTTTCACATTTTCATTATCTATTTGAAACAAACAACTGTGCATGTACAGTAGGATGTGGTGGGGTGCAAACATGGCATAATATGCATTAAAAAAAACTTGGAATAAGTAAGTTATGCTAATGCAAGACTAATTGCAAATGGCAGAGCAGAACCAATTACAGTGAAAGAAAAAAATAAATGTTTTGGTTTTCTGGTTATGTTCCTAATGGGACTATGCAAGATTAACCGTGTCAAAGCCCTCTACTTGTCAAGAATTACGACACTTGACGAAACGAAAAAAGGAAGTAATAGAGTGATGTTACTAGAGCGAGAGAGGATCGGGAGCCATTCCCTAACCTTAACGAAGCAGTTATTTTAACACAAACCACAATCATGCCACACCCTAACCCTAACCCTACAGTTGTTTGTACCTAAGCCTAATCAAACCTTATCCAATGCAGAGTCGGATCAGAAAATGTTTTTATTTTTGCAATCTTGATTTGTAACATATTTTAAAGACACTGACAAATGATGTCATGATGCCTGCAGGGTTGTCAGAATAGAAGACTTTTGAATGTGTTACTCAAGAAGGCAATTACAAAAAACTATTTCATAATTTACAGTTTTTGCTAGTTGCTTACACACTGAGCCAATCTGTGAAACAGCCATCGGGTGCAGAAACACACTACTACAATGCACACTACTCTAGTAGTATGAAAAGTTGGACATGTTTTGTTGTGATTCTCCATGTTGACATGTTGACAGATTTGGGTATATGGAAAGAAATAAATTATATTTACATAATTATATTTATATTATATATATATATAATCTGCAGCATTGGTCTTGTGATTTGTGTAGTGAACTTATTGTATGTACTTATTGTGCACTTTCTCTGTGTACTTCTTTTACAGTACTCTAATCACTAAGAAGTAGAATTACTAAAAGTGTTTTATATTTAATAGCAGTGTCTAACTGGTTCAAACAGAATTAAGTCATATAGTACGTGTGTGACTGACTTGCATTTTGTTTTGAATGTTTGGCACGGCTTTGCCACAACTTTGTTGTGCATGCCTTTTGCTATTGCTAATTCCACTTCTAATGTGTGATTTAGCCGCTATGAGAAAAAGATATTTTTTTTTGTTTAATGGCACACAGATTATTGCAATCTCAATGCTGTTATTATTTTTTTGAGAGTCCCTCCTCCTCCAAAAAAGAAAAGAAAAATATTCGGAAGGCTCTTGCTCTTTAAAAAAGTAAAAGACAAGGTTCAGCCTCCCCAACCACCTCAACAACATACAGTCCCTAAAGCAGCCTGCAATTCTTCAGCTGCTGACCCGGCTCTCAGAGTGATGTGAGCCTGCAAGCATGAATATGCACCTCAAACACATTTATGGATCACCTAGACATCTTTGCAGTAATAAATCTCAAACACAGTCCTTATCTGAGGTGAGTTATGATCTCAATGTCTCTCTCCGTCACTATGCATCGTCATGTGTCACTTTTGTTTCCAGGCATTTCATTTAGCTTACAAACTATTTCTGGGTATTTTATTTTCAGTTTGCAAATATCCACCTCAGACATTCTTCTGCATTGAATAACAAAACATAAAAGTGTGTATATTACTTTATTTACTTTTTAATTTATTTTAGCGAGAGTCATACTTTCCCGTACAAAAAACTGTAATATCAGGTATGAAATAAAATGTCTCACACTGATCTATAAGTCACAATACTATACTGTGTAGCTAGATACAACTCTTCTAAAGCTTCTTTCTGCTTTTTCAAGTTTGGCACATTTATTACTAGGTTTTGGTCTGGTTAAAAGAATAAGTGCACAATGTGCATGTATTATTTTTTATGAGACTTAAAGGTGCTCTAAGCAATGTTGGATGACGACACTTCTATTTTTTGAGATCAAATGTTTTTTATTTTCATTCTTCAAATTAAGAAAAATCACAAACAAACCACAGGCAAAACACTGGAACATAAAAACCTGTCCCAGGGCCCAAACATACAGAGAGGAAAGACAGGAGGGGAAGAAAGAGTGACGTCCACAACTTACAAATAATACATCCTGAAACAGACACACACAGACAGACACAAGACAGGGAACCAATCACACATGCAAACAGATGCAAACAGAAGTAAAGACTAACACAATATGGCAAAATGCGCTTTTCCGTGTCATACATGCATTCATGGGAGGGGGAAGGGGATAGTCGGAGTTTACCATAAAGAGATGGGAGGGGAAGCGTAAAGTGCACCCAATTATGTATTCCGTGGTATGTCTCCTGTGACAGCGTGCCTCTATTTTGCGGAGAAAATTCTCCACTTCTTGAAAGCAGGTGTAACCAGCTTTAAGTGGGTATCCTTGCATATGCCTCGTGGTGAAATGGCAGCAGTAATCCAAGCAACATGAAGACAGGCCAAGGAGACAAGCTGAAAGGATTTTTGCCACAAGGATCACACTTTTTCATTTCAATCATTAAGCGTTACAGATTAAGCAGCCATGCAATATCACTGTTAATGGAAGAAAGCAAAGATGACATTGAATGTCCGACTCAGCGTTCACATTCCATTCCAGCAGTTGGTAAACTCCTCACTACGTTACATAAAAACATACAATATTGGCATTGGGAGTCAGTCATAGCATCAGCAGTGGGAATATCGCAATCTAGCACAAGTACTTAACGCTTTGCTACAGTCCACAAACATTTCTCCAACACCAATGCCGAAATAACAAGCATCAAGCAGGATTTCTTTGACATCGGCCATTAAATTGCGCTTTTAAATTTTCTGTATACTGCCGGAGAAAGGCGCTGATTACCCAGATGAACTGCAGGTTTGGTAAATACAACGTAAGCTGATGTATCACAGCGTGCACTTTCTGCGGGTTGGCCATGGCGGTGATAATGCTACATTCGCAAATGTATGTACATCTGGACCTGAGCCTCCGTAGTTGCGCCTGGGTAGCTCACCTGGTAGAGCAGGCGCCCACTCTTTACATTTCTTGATCCATTAATTTTCACCTATATAATGAAAATTGGGCAGATTTTGCTCAGTTTCATCTGCCTCACCTGAACCACCACGTAACCACAATGTCCCTCTAACATAAATGCATTGCACTGTTCTTGCTTCTGAATTGCCGTTTTGCTAAAACCTGAATATGCTTCATCATCAGCATTATCGTCCTCTTCATCATCATCATCATAGGAATCAAACAAACTCCCAATTCATTGATTCATTCATGCATTGGTTACTGGAATATGATTACAGAAACAGAACTTGCGACCATTACACCATTTGTTACACAAAAATAATATAGCTGTAATACATCACCAACCAACACTGACTAATAAAATGGATTTCCCAGTAAAATACATTTAAAAAATCACCACAGTCCTTGTGGACAACTGAAATAACAGGGTCACTATAAGGATTATGAGTCCCAGTGGCGTCTGACTGCGTTCCCGTCATTTAGCAGCGTAAGTCCCAGACAGGGACGATCTGCCTGAGAGGATTTGTCACATAAAAAAGTGAGATCATAATCCTAGACACTAAGGGCAGAGCATGGTAGCGGATGAAAACTCAAATTATAGACATACAAACGTAAACCTCACCAAACCTTAAACCTAGCACTGTCAGATCATAACACATCACAACGTATTTTGTCATATAAAGGTTTAGGAAGGCACAGACAAAGGATGCCAAGCAAGGTTGTCAGATCAGAAAATGTTATGAGTCGTTCCAAAAAGGCATGACCATATTATTTTGAAGTTTGATTTGGAGAATTTCTTCTGTGATATGATTAAAAGCTTCAGAACAGCTACAACTTTGAGTGGACCTTGTGGTTTTCTCCATTGCTGTTTCTAAGGTCAAGGTTCACATGTATAGAATACATAAATGCAGTGTGGGAATGTGGTTTTTGGACATTTCTCACTTCAAATATGTCACATGTGAAAACATGATTTCACATGAGCTTCTTTTTGTATGGGTGCAATTCAAAACTTTGGGTTATATTGTAACTGTGTGTGTCTGTTATAAGCTTATAGATGCTTAAATGTGGGCTTATGTGTGTTTGTGTACCAATGTGGCTTGTGTTTACACTTCTAAATGAATGTACGGTACAGTATATATTCTTATGTTTTTTCATCCAATTCATTGTGTTACAAATGGCAGCCTTGCTCCATCTCTACAAAAACTAATGTGTTCTCTAATCTACACCTAGTTACCAGTATGAGGAGCATGTTTGTTTTCAATTTTATTTAGAGAGAGCATTTTGTTGAGCGTGCACCCAATGTATAAAGGCTCAGTCCTTACTGCAGCAGCCTCTAGTTTGATTCCAATCCATGGCCTTTTGCAGCTTGTCATTCCCCTCTCTCTCCAGTTTACTGTCTTCTTCTGTCCTGTCAAATTTAGGTAAATTTAAAACAAATCTTTTAAAGGTAATGTTTCTTTGTAGAAAAAATGCCTTGGATACCTTGTTTCAAGCCGTTCTAGTGTGGTATAGAAAGCCTGCAGGAAGACTCAGCTCGATTTGTGCCAGTTCTCATTAATATTCAATGAGCTAAACTGTTTGACACTGATTGGCTAACAGCTAGCCAATGAGAGCCTGGACATTAGCCTTTATCCTGCGCAATTGGGCGAGATCATGAATAGTAGTGAGCTCAGGCAACATGACATCAGACTGACCAGCTTTGTAATTTGCCTGATTTCTCTTTTCAGTGGCTAGAGCTGACAGAGGAGGTAGCAGTTCATTTTCACATTCACAACATAACACAAAGATATATGAATCGATCATATTAAAAAAATAATGCAAGTAAAATGGTTTTGTGTGGCAATGCACCTTTAAAAATGGGTACTATGTATTGTTTCATATTGTCACAAATCACTGGATGTGACCATTTTTGTTCAGTGAAGTAACATGGAATGTAAACTTACAACCAGCAGATGAAAAGCTGACTGTCACTGGTGGCCTTGCAGTCTTTCAGTCAGGGATTTCTTTGGGGTTATGTCAGATCAAGATCAGTCCTAATGAGCTCTGAACAGATCACACAGCACACTACTGACTTGGTTCAAATGAGCAAAAAACTCACAACGCCTGATTTGTCGGTGTAACTGTGAGCTATAATCTCTTAATTATTTAACTAATCAAATATGCTTCATTCATAATTGCAGCATGTACTGAACGGGAGGAGAGAAACCATGGGAGGTATCTAAGCCTTAAAGTGACTAATTTGTGGATTGCACAGAGGGTTGTAGCTTTCAAAATCAAGGAGTCAGTAGGGAAAGTAAAATTGAATTAATGATCAATGTAGTAGAGAGCTATGAAATGAATAATCCCTGTCCCAGGCTCAAACAAAGAGAATAAAGAGCTGACAGTACACTGAGGATTACAATTAAGAAAGGCCATGAGTCAGATAGACAGACAGATAACATGCAAAGCCTTGAAAGTGTTAGGCCTGCTGCTGCTGTGGCTGCTGCTGGTAGCTCTCTGTCTCTGCTCTGCCCCTCCCCTCTCTCTGTCCTTAAATGCAGGAGTAAAGCCTGGTGTGCGGGAGTCAGGGTTCCAGCTGCAGATCATCACCTCTGCTTCAAATACTTGGGCAACCTACCACTCTTCATCAGATCATAGTCGAGACAACCATGTTAGTCTTGCTGCTGACTCTAACCGTTGTATTTAGCTTTTGTGTTTTTGCTCACCCTGATTGTTCTCTTTCTGCCACAGTTCTGTGAACCTGACTCCTGCGGCCACTTCACTCCTGCCTTCCACCATTCCTGCTCTCTACACTGGATCTCCAGACTATTGGACACTGGGAAACACGGTACCACTTCCGCTCTGTACCCTGGACATCCATTGGATTTGGACTTTGCTTTTTCCCCTGTTGCCTTCCCATACTTGGACATTTGGAATAAACCTGTTAAACTGTCATTTGGCTCTGCGTTGTTGTCTGCACTTGGGTTCCACTTTAGTGTCACACATAACAGAAAGCAATCAATACAATTCTAAAATAAATTCCTGACAGGCAACAGGTTTTGCATGCTTTGAAGTAATTGTGCTGCTTATTTGTGTCTTAATTCCCATGTTTAGGGACATTTTTTGATTGATCATGACTGATACCAAAAGTGTATCATGTTTAATATTATATTACTATAACACATTATTCACTATACTGCAAAGATCAGGGGCAGCTTAAAGCCAAAACATTACTAAAACAAACCCAGATCATAAATCGTTAGATAATGAAAATATTAGCACATTAAAACCTTTAACTTTCTTTTAAGTAGATACTGTAGCTGATTGTCTTATACAAGGCACATTTTTAATAAGAGCAAATACAGTAGTACAGTAACTTAAAATGCTCATATTTTCATACATACAAGAAGCCTGTAGGTGATGTAAAACAATCTCTGACACAACAAAGATAATATGGTGTTAGGAACAGTGTGAATTTAGTTGTAATGTGTGATTAATAGTGGCCGGTGTTTTTTGCAAATAGGCAGACAAAACTAGTGCTTATTAGGTATAATACATTCTGCGCCTAAGATAGTAAACCATCATTTCCCAATTTTCACTCTGATTTGCACATCAAACTTCAAATTAAAAACAGAATAAAGAGGAAGTGGATATTATGTTCTTTCACTCCTACACACACATTTTGACTCTCCTATATTCTCTCCATCATCCATTGCAGAATGTAGCAGTTCTACTATTTTATCTTTTCTTTGTAATATATATGCAAATAAAACCCTTTAACTGCAGTCACAATAGCCTACGATTTACATTTTGCCCTCAGATTGTGCAGAGACCCAAACTATTTAACCGAGAGGAGCGAGCGTTCAGGAGCAGCTGGGGAGAGGGATTATAAATGACTGGTGACCCTGCCAAAGCATGAGCCCGATCAATATTGTAGATGTGAATCTTTGTCATTATGGTTAACTGAGAGTCAGCTTGGAACAGAGGGATTTGGTTCAGTCACCCTCCTAAGTATAATTAATATGCTAAAATGAAAAACAACTGTTCTGCATTCACTTGTCAGTTCAACTTCATTTGCAAAATCTAATCAAAAAGTAGCAAATGACATTCAGTTCCTTCAGTGTGGTGCCACACTCAAACACCATCTATGTAGACATTGGTCGTTCATGAAGAAGGGCTTACACCTGGAGGGACTTGGGCTTTGGAGGTTGAATCAATAAGAGTTAAAGAGTGTAAATTGGACACAATAACGGATGCATAAAAACAGTTTGCTGTTACTGGTTTGCTTGGAATTCCCAAAGCCATCCCTCAGTGCACCAACACTTACTTACTGTAAAGGGAATCAGTGTTTCCAGGTCTGCTTACTATTATTACTTCTATATAACAAGACATTTGGTAATGCTAGCAATGCTGTTTGATGCTATAGTTTGGCATGGGCATATTTAGAATGTTGGAAATTGGCTGGTTTTGTCACACAGACCTGGCAACAGAGAAAGGAAGGATGGCACCTGCATCCTTCAACGCAAATACACTGGGCAAATGGGTACTCGCTGGCTAACAGCTGACAGTTGTGGGATTTAAAGGCTAAATTAAAAAAAATTAATTAGCAAATTTAAACGTGACCAAATTAGCCAGTTAGCCAGTAAGCCAACTAGCGAGGGATTGAGTCACTGCGCTAAGTAGATAGCAAACTCGCTTTCATGCTAAGACGTTAGCTGATCAGCTGCTCAAAGAGAGTGTCTTTCTTTTTTTTGCAGGTTGAGTATTTATTTAAAATGAGCTGGTCACCTTATAAACTCCTATAAATTCAGGGTTTCTTACTTATGGCAGGGAGAGGTATAACACACTGTTCTGAATAGAACTAGATACTTTGTCCAACACGGAATAAACGTAACCATTAACAGTTGCATGGAAATGGCACATCTTTTCTACAGGAAAATATCAAATATCATAAATGGAATATGGAAATTTAAAACAAAATATGGAGGCTTGACATATGCTGTACTGCTTATGCTTTAGTGATGTGCGTAAGTACTTAAAATAATTATCTGAATAATGAATAATCTGGTTATACGTTGGTGTTGTTTGTGATTAGGACAGGAAGAAGCACATAAACAACTCATTTTGAACCTCGCCTTAATAGATACGTGCTTTTATCCGGAATATTTTGTGCAGGTAAACAAGTCCGATGTCATCATCCATGTCAGTTTCTAAGATTTTGGTTGCCCCGTGTTGTCTGTTCTCTGTCGCTATTTCAGGAACAAAGACAGATCTCCATGAAAGAAGCAGAAGATTGAATGACATAGAAAGAGAAAGCGAGAAAGAGACAGAGAGTATGTGCAAATTTACATCCCGCCTTTGTGTCCCCCACTCGCACATGTACTTGTTTGTGTTCGTTTTTTCGTCTTGTGAATTTTTGAACAAGGTTATGTGTGAGTCGCAGCTCTGCTATTCTTGGCCTTCAGCACTTTCACCCGTCACGTATGGATATAATGTCACACAGTCTGTCCCGTCTCATCTATCATGGATGCTGCTTGATGTGATATACATAGTAAACTCCACACACCCTGGAACTGTTTATGATGATCATTTGGCTCTGACTTCTGATAATCTCAGGATTCACTTTGGGTGCAACGTTTTAGGAATTGATGTGCAGCTAAAGAGTCCCTACCATTAACTTTATGTTGACACGTTGAGTCCCTGCAGCGATCAGTAAATCTATCCTTTCATATCCATCAACAGCAGGTATCCTGTCAAAAATGTCCTTGAGCTTCTGAACCTCGAACTAAATGGAAAAATGGAAAAAATACCTGATAAAAGAAGATTCACGCCATCTTTTGTAAAATCCATTACATGAAAAATCCCTTTTTTAATCGCTTATCCCTCCACTTCATTTATATCCCTCCCTTCATTAATGAAGCACATTTAATAGGTTAATTTAAGAAAGGATCAGCACTCTAACTCATATTAGAACGGTCAGTCCATTAGAAGGGAGAAACAGGTGTGCAGCCAGAGTATTATCCACTGTGCTGTAAAATGAAGTATTTAATCAAATAGCAGGGATTGGTTGTTCTCTGAAAATGACCATTCCTGGTGGGCAGACTTTTGTTGCTCTGACCTGAAAGGCAGATAGAGAAAACCAGAAAGAACTCATTACCTTGTATTGCGAGAAGGGTGCCTCCTCAAAAATTTCATTTGCTAACAAACATAAGATAAATGCCTAAAAGCTGCAGTGTGATGATATTCCCTACCATCAATGTAAAGAAAAGTTTTTTTTAGAAGCTGCCAACCCAAAAAACTGAGCTTTTATGAAGAGGAGATAGTGGTGTGAGGAATCAGCAGGAAGAATGGGGAGACTGTGGGATCCTGACACTAAGCTAACGCTATGTCTGATGACCCTCCAGGATTTTTGCGATGTTGCCAATTCACGCAAATTCAACCAATCACTGCGAATTTGGTGCGATCTGCAAATTTGACCAATAACCGGAGTTTCCCGTGACTTCAACCAATCCCAGCAGTCCCACGTGGCAGACTTTGTATCAGTATGTGACTCTGAGAGCCAATGACCAAGCGGGAGTGAGAATGGGTTGACGTCACACGTACGTTGCCAAATTCATTTCCTTGTTTCTGATATGAAGACTGTGCGCACACACAAACACACACGGATGCAGGAAAAAACGGAGATGAGACGTACAGGATGACCTAAATTGAGGACAGCTATGCTCGTTATTGCAATGATAAGTTAAAGTCAAATAAGTTTTTAATCAAAAGATAGGAAATTAACTAACAATGTAAACATCATCAAGCTACTGACAGACATGTTCAAATTTGATTAATTCAATAAATTATTTTTTGTCTTAAATCCACCAGCCATTTTCATTTGCAGCATCCTCAGCCTTATTGGTAAGGTTACTAGGAAAACTCAGTCTAGAGTAATTTTATTCTCCTCAAAACAGGTTTCCTTTTTATTGTTAAAGAACTATAAAAATAAAATCGCAACTTTTTGTTCAACTTTCTCTGTCTCCCGCAACTACATTGCAACAAACATATAAAAACATTTACAAAAGCTCCTGCAACATTAGGCATTTTGGGCCACAACAATCTCAAAAAAAGGCCACGAAATCCTGAAGGGACGGTGTTATGTTTGCAGCAAGCATTAACAACTCAAATATCCAAATGTCAGCTCTAACTGTCTGTAAATTAAGCTAACACATGTAACGTCAGACATTATGTTAGCTTAGCGTCAGGATTCCACAGTCTTCCCGTTCTTTCTGCTGATTCCTTATGTCCCTCTTTGTCTTCACAAAAGCTCATTTTTTTGGCTTGGTAGCTTATAAAAACTTAGGTTATGGGTTATTTATAGCCTGGATGCCAGCCGAACGTAGCCAACAACATCTGAGGTCGGGAAGTTTGGCCTGGACTTGATCTGTTGGGGAGCAACTATACTCGAACCAGAGGTGTTCGGACCAATCAAATTGTCAGGGCGGGCTCTATACGATGATGGACAGATAATCAACAGTAACGTAATCAACCATGTCACCAAAGAGTGCTTGGTTTGAATTTGATGCGCGCTGTCTCTTTGACACCTTCCTCACATACGCGTATTTGCATACACACCCTGTCCATTGGTATCAGCTGCACTGAATCTCTGCTCATTTGGATCAGTACTCCTGACAGGATTTCAGACATTATAATGTAGTTGTAAGCAAATTTAAGGCATTTATTAGAGCTTTAAGCTATAACGTCTCCTATGAAGACATATTTTATATCTTTACAACTTTGTCATTCACTCATTTTACTTTATTTTAATTTATTATCAGTCTATAAGCAGCCACTTATGGGTACAAACAGGAGTTATAGCTGTTGGCAAATACACTTATAAACACAAATCTTCTTACAGACAGTACAACTACATCACATGTGTTACAATGAATTAATTCAATGTTTATATATTGTATTTAAATTCTAAGCAGGGGGACTTAAAGTAAAATGTTACTGGTGTTTTAATGTCATTTAAATGTTACTTTTAAGGATCTAAAATGGGTGAAAATGGGATTAAAAAAAAGTAAAAGAAATGTGTCCAAGGTCCAGGTAAAATTTTATTTTACAAGTTCTACACCTTTTTGTTGGTTGTTTGTCTCATGTTATCTGTGTTAGCAGAACTCTGGAGCATAATCGGCATCTAAATTGCATCTTCTCATTTTCTGTTCACTTTCTATACCAGAATATGAGCACCTTGTTTGTTTGCTTTTGGTTTAAATTGTTCTCTCCCCTTTTAAAACCTTTATATTTTTTTGTGAAAATTGGTCACAACTACAAAAAGTTAACCATAAATCTATGCAAGCATACATGCCTATACACAGATCCCCACCCTGACCCCTCCAACACACAAACACTCACACTACCAGTGTATTCACACTGAAGAGACAGATGAGAAGCCATCCATTGCGTTGTGTCACCCTACATCATTGGAAGTGTATCATCTAATCAAGAGTTGGAGGGGTGGGTAGGTGACAGTGCCTGTACTTCAGCTACATGTCTCACTTCTTTCCTGTATCTGGGGAGTAAAGAGGAGCAGCGAGCAACAGCGGCAAGGCTCTTTACATCTAACACAGGTTATTTGGGCTTTATTGAAGATTGGAAAAAGCCTCGTGTGAGAGGTTTTTCCACCACTCGTCTTCCCTTTAGATCAGTGCTGTGGTATTGGTGTATACCGCGTGCTGCAGAATGCAGTGCACTATGTCAAATAAAAGATACATGCTTGAGAGATGGAAAAAATGCAGGAGTAAAAATGATCCTTTGTAAATAGGACTAAAGCACATTTTGTGTTATTACTCTCACATTGTCCTGGAAGAGACGGAAGAATAATGGGAGGGAGCATTTCTTTTAGAGAAAGTTATGTGCACATGTAATCATACTTCCAACATTACATTATGAGGGAATATGAATGCTACCTTGATTTCCATTTTCTTCAACATATCACCAAAATAAGAGAGAATCCGTTAACACTATTTTTCCTTTAAAGGCTCATTTAGGGTCACACTGAACATTAAGGTTCATCTTATTGTGCATGGAAAATTCAGTGGTTCGGGTATTGTTAGGATTACTTACTATTTGTACTGAACCTCAGCAGTTTTTTTATTTCCCCAACAGGTCGTCATTATGACCACACACACACACACACACACACACACACACACACACACACACACACACACACACACACACACACACACACACGCTTGCTTCTCTCGGGATTGACCAACCATTGCCATTGAGCTGAACTTAATCTTTTTTAGTTTGCCACTTGATGGTAGGCTTAAAAAAACACTGACATATTATCACCTCACAAAGTTGTGATATGTAACATTACATTACATTACATGTACTTGGCAGATGCAAGTCACAATTTTGTCTTTTTACACTCCGACAGACACAGAGCAACATAATTATTCCTTTGGAGTCAATCTTTCTTTCCAACTGACAAATAGAACCATTGTTCACTCTCCTTTTTGCTCAGTTTTGGTACTGGTACTGTCATGAACGTATCATACACATTATAAAAAAGTCATAAATGTTTATGACATATTACTTCTTTTAGTAAGTGTCATTCGGTTTTGTCATGACGAGTTATGGTTATGGTCATGACAGTGTCATATCACTCTTATGTAGATACCTATTTAGATGTAGTACCTTCAAGTAAAGTGTTACCAAATATTGCTAGGTGTCTTCAGAAGCTTGTTGCTAACTTTGATTTGTCATCCGTTTGGAGCTGGGCAGGTACTAAACAGTATCAGAGCTTTTTAGTTAAAAACAGGTACAAGCTGCTAATGTAAAAAGAGGTTAATATTAAAAATGACACTGAATCATACAGAATGTGTGCCATGAAACCGAAACAATGAGCTAAGTCGGACTACATAAGCGACTGATTATAATGTGT
This sequence comes from Etheostoma perlongum, assembly GCA_026937815.1. Lineage (NCBI taxonomy): Eukaryota > Metazoa > Chordata > Actinopteri > Perciformes > Percidae > Etheostoma > Etheostoma perlongum. The sequence goes on along the minus strand of CM049383.1, from coordinate 8,542,616 downwards.
GTGTGTGTGTGTGTGTGGATCTTGGAATTGTTTTGACAAACTGCTATTTCTAAGGGCTAAGGATAAACTCAGAATAATCTATGTGTCAGAAATTTCAATTTGTCAAGTTTTACAATGCTCATGCACAATTCTTTTAAGTTCAAAACGTGTATGTGAGGCTGCTACCAAAAAAATGTCCGATAATACATGTTTGAAGATTGTCCTTGTGTATTTATGTAAAGCTTGTGAAAGTTTGTATTTATACCAATGTATGTTCAAACATGGAGAGGCAATGTTTTCACTTGAGAGCACAGAAAGCATCTAATTGCTATTTAGACACTATTTCTGAAAGTCCAAAAAAAGGTGATCGCTCATACCAATCTCTCTTAAAGACAGTCATGAATCAAGATTGCTTTATACTAAATTATATGACAGCAATCAATGTCACTTTGTTGATGGATATCCTGAGTGAAAGAGGAAACGCTCATCTCCAGAAGGCAATAACATTAAAACTAAAGTCGTTAAGTTGTGATAAATGACAAAAGAGCATAGAGCTCGAGAAGGCCTTCGCGTGCCAGCTCTCTTGCCTCTCACACTGCTTCCCACCAGTAGTTAGGTTTATTTGCAGGGTAAAGCAGCCAGCTGGCTCTCTCGATACGGCTTTAAACCTGCGTCAGCTGCAGAGTTGACATAAATCTCTAAGGTCATTCTTTGGAGGTAATAGGAACTAGAAACAAGTCCAACAGGTGAACCATTACCTGTGAGTTCCTTCCCACATGGGAGTTGTTTTTTTAGCTGGCAGTAAACATTGACTCTAAAGGAATGAGAGATTAGAAGATAACAAAAACCCCACTCAAGACCTCAGAGCCTGGTCTCACAGAATTCTGTGAAATGATCACAAACTGTTACCAGCGCATTACGTGGTGGTGGCACGAAATGTGTGAAAAGTATGTGTGGCCACCACTCAAAACAATGCAAAGTAAAGTCAGCAAGAAGAGGACGTGGCATTAAGAGCGACAACAGTAGCAAGTAGTATTATAGGCCAAAAATTTGTGGTGGGGTGGTGAATTGGTCAAATAACACAGGACTTTCATGCAGGAGACCAGAGATCGTGTCCCGATTCCTAAACCCAACCTGTTGTTGTCCCGCCCGCCTATGACTTTTTCCTTAACTTAAGGGGCCGTGTTCATTTCATTAAATTATTCCGTGGACCCATCACAGAATTTTCGGCGATTCTGTGAAACTGCAACACATTTTGAGTTAAGGGACTCTGTTCATTTCACGGAATTCTGTGAGTTCAGGTTGGACCTCAGGTAAAAAAAGAGGAGGGCTGGGTAGACAAAGTGTGATTGGATAAGTGGACACTGAAAAAAGGAAGAAATTGAGGGTGGCTAGGCATAAAGGATATTTTCCAACTTCCTGTGCTTGTGAGTGTGTGAGACTCTCACACAAGCACAGGAAGTTGAGTACGGAGATTTTAATCTCCTGAATGAAAATGATACTCTTTCCCATTCATTACCTATGGCGTAAACAAAAAAGTATAACCAAGTTGAATAAATCACTCAAAATTCAAAGAAAGTAGTCACAATGAATTTTATGTGTTCCAATGCCTTTTGTGAAGGATATCATAAGGTTGTGAGGCAATCTAATGAAAAATGCCGGTCATTTTTTACCAGAACAATATTAGAAGATTAAAACAGTTTGGTGGTAAAGTTTATGCAAGTAAAACAGATGTGATAATGGTCAAAATAAGTTAATGGGGTCATCCAGCTTTCTTTTTTCTTGCTTAATGATCAATGCTATTTTTCTAGTTGTCTCTCAGACCACATGAATTACAATATGCTGAAAGATTATCATTGAATTTTGCCCAGCAATGTCAAAAATAAACACCATCATGCAGCTGTCCTTTTCATCTCACATAGTATCTTTGCTTCAGATCTCTCCCTCTATGCCCCAAAAGGTTGCAAATGTTTAAGAAATATAAGTATGCTAATAATCCCATATACTTGTTGAGATGGGCAATCTCCAAAAACCATCCATAACGTCCCACTGTGGGTAAGTAGAAAAAATGCATTATTCTCTAAAATTGAATCATATGCCGCTGCTGATTGCCCACAGATTCCTGGTGAAAATGTGATTTATTTTATGAGCACTTCATGAAATTACATTATAGTTGAGATCTGGAAGTATTGCTGTAGGTACAGAGAAGATAAAGAAAACTGAAGCATTATAGCTTTTATGATAGAATAATTCAATGACTGACAAACTGACGTCTCAACAGGTTTACTGAATCTATGACACTTCACAGCTCACAATAAAATGTACCTCTGCCTTGAGCACTGAAATCTGATTTCTCATTCCCTTGGCTGTCATGCACATTACGTCCTTGGAATATTTACATCCTTTAAAATTGACAGTAAACATCAGGTCTCGCTTAGTCCCTGTCTTCCAGCGCCCTGCTAATCCAGGCTGCATGCTGCCTTGTGAGGTGTGAAAGCTCTGTTGGATCCATTAAGAAAACTCCATGTCAACGTCGCTCTGATTTGAGTGGACACACATTGCTTTACTCTTCGTTGTTAAATAGGCCATAAGCATCACTGACCACCACCTCCAGAGACTATTAACAATTGGATCTTTACTGTATCCTGGGTGCACTTTGCAATTACAATGCATAATCTATGATAGTGCTAGTCTATATATCAACTATATATCAACGTCCACTTCCAGGATTGTTCTGGTGCTGCCAGTAATTGCCCCGGATTTCCCTTATTTTCGGCCGAAAGTTCACCTTCAGCTTTCTTTGTGTTGGCATTCTAAACTCCGGTCGATTCAGGAGGACTACGGTAAACAGCTCCTCCGATCTCTGCAGGGTAAATCCAGACAGTAAGCTAGACTATCTGTTGAATCTGAGTGTTCTGTTGCACGACTAAAACAACCTTTGAATGAGCACATGTTCCACCAAACATTCCTTCCCGATGGCTATTTTGCATTGTGGTTGGGGCTTAGCGGCACCCAAGACGATTGTGATTGGTTTAAAGAAATGCTAATATACTGGAACATGTTTTTCTCCAATCCCGGAATGCTGTGTTGACTAGCCAGACCCTCTTTTGCAGCACTATGGAGGAAGGTCTGGCAATGCCATACTATGCTCATTACACTGTAAAGTGTGACACCTTTCATATTGATTAATTGAGGGAGATATATGTAACCAAAGACAAAAACAGTAAGACTAAGAAGAGATTGAGGTAAGTAAAGCCTGTACTGTGGAAATATGAAGGATGCAATTCAGGTTATACATATTAAAAAAAAAAAAACACACACACATACTGTGTTCAGTTAGAAAGTAATTTACGTAGAAAGTAATTTAACATTGCGATGAGTGATTTTCCAACATCCGACCATGTTCCCACAGATGACTTCCCTCAACCACGAAATGATGGAATTACAGCCAGAGATGGCCACCGCTTGGCTCTGAAATCATCCAGCTCTCTATGCAGCAGAGTATTTCTGATGCTGGAAAGTGTTTGTGGGAATCACTGTAGCATGGGATGACCTTGGAATGGGAGGTATTGCATCATTTCCTCTACACCAATGAGATGAGATGGTGCCCACCTAAGCTCAGCTGGTGTCCTTAAGCACTCCCTCCTCTACCATGACACATTCCCCCCACTTGATATTTGGTGGTCCAAAGTGACCTTACATCCCGTTTGGCAGCACAATTTCATTGTGGTACCAAACACAATCAGTGGGTTCTTTCAGGCTCCAGTTGCTACGGTAAAAACTCCCTCACCTGAATATTTATGGGATGGTAGTTAGAGCACTTCCTGCTAAAAGGTCATGGGGGTCAAACCAAAGTGACCGTCATGCAAGATTTGATTGGCTGTATGAAAATAAGGTCTCCATCTATGTGGACAGACACTGAAACTGTATTCAGTCTAGTTAATGTGAAAATATGAAATATAATCAACCCCCTTTAGCGACATAGCAAGACAAGTGATTTACAGCAACATGTACAATTTTTGCTGCCAACAAAAACCAGAACTAACAAATCTTATATTAAAATGTACCATTTTCAAACATTTTAGTGAATGTAAGAAAATATGACATAACATCATGTGGAACTAAACTTTAACACTTATAAATAAAGTGTACAAAGTCTGGCTGTTTGTTTGCATCATTTCACACAACATTACATCACAGTGCATTCATGTATTATGTTGTTTAGTATAAAAGATCTGCCTTTCAATCACTCTGCATTCAGTCTTCAAAATCATTTGTAATTTTCAAAAAGAAAGTAACTGTCAACATTACATCACAAAAAAAGTGTTTTTGAATAGATGCTGCCTGGAAGGTGCCATTCAAGGCACTTTCATCATTACCTTGAGACATTAAGCTGAGATGATGATGGCCTAATTTGAAGTGATGTGAGGAAGAACACAAAGACAATCCAGCCAATGGAAACACGCCTCAGATTTGATGGAAATTAATTCCTGACCTTTGGGAACAGAATATGTAGTAACTTTTGTTGTTGTGATGTAAATGATCCAAGGTCAGGTGGCATCGCTAACTAGGGTTGAATGCAAATTATGTGACAAATTCTGTTAATCAATCTGTTTCTTGAATAATTGGTTGTCGGATGGTTGAGTTCATGTGAACACTATGAATGTCTACTGAGGAGAGTCTATCTGAAAATGTGCACCATTATCCCCATATTTAAACAATATGACAGCTCTATGACAGTTAACCTTTTACTCAAACAGAACAGAAACACAGTAAGAGTTGTAAGTTGTCCCAAATTCAACAATGGAAATATGAGGGCAGCAGCCAATACTATAGACAATGTGATGTTTGTTAATTACAAAAAGAGTGGAGCCTTGTAATCATTATAATTAAACATTAACTTGTATAGACCTATAACAAAAAGAGAAATATAACCACTGTGAAAGATTACAGTATATTAACGACAGCCTACAGGGGGCCAAATAGCACACATCTTGTATGTTAAGACAGCTATACACTTTGCATACTACTCTCACTTGTAATACGTACCAACATGTGCATTAACAGATGGACGAATCCTGTGCACATAGCATAGTCCAAGGCAGATTGATCGCAAGCAGCCTTCAGGCAGCACTAAATGGGTTTGAATCCTTTTCACTGTTAATTTTAAGAGCACAATTCCATCAATTACAGTCCCAGGGGTTAGATAAGATTAAACAACTCACTAACTCACTTTCTAATGCAGAACTTCGAACAAAGCAGCTACACTTGTATCCTTCTACGAAAAGGATCAATATCTGAATCAGATGAAGAATTACTTTAATTCTCAGAGGGGAGCAGGATGGATTTGTTTTCGTAACATCAGCGCAGGGACACTTTGACAACTTGCGAGGAAAGATAAATACATGCAGACAAAGGTGCAAAACATATACACACACACACACACACACATATATACATATATATATGCAATTATGCAACTATGCAACTATGTACAGCTATGAACAATTTATGCCAATAATTTCATGTGCATTTGAGCAGAAGGGTAGCATATAATAATATGACTGTAGTAATGGAGAAAGGTCTAGTTGTTCATTAATCTTACGCTGAATAAAAACACAGAGTAAACATGAATTTAAGTGTCAAAGTGTATGAAGGCTGAGGTCACAAAGACTTTCACAGACGTTGAGGGTCTGACTCTTCCCTGCAGTGAGCGTTCCTATTACTCCAGTCTGGTCTCAGGGCCACTTAGCTCTAATTACTGCACCCTTATGGCAGGGCCAATCACTACCAGGTTAATTGTTTGATCTCTGCCATATGTACAGCCTGCCATCATGGTAATCCACTTCTCCGCACATACAAGAGCCCACCATGCAGCTGCTCCTGTCATGGAAACAGTGTGTTGGTACAGAGCAAGGAAGTGTGTCAAGGTCAGTTTAGATGGCAGGTCAAATCTAACCTAAGTGGCAAAGTCTCAAACTTAAGGAATTAAGGAATCAGCAACATTGATGAATGAGTGACAACTACATCTCTTCACACAATGTATGCCTGAGTTGCATGGGAAATTGTGGCAGGTGGATTTTTCTAAAGTGGGTAAACATCGGTAACTGCCATTAGCACTAAAAGTATGTTCTGCTTTTAAGCTTTACGCAAGTCTCTGGTTCTCTTTTTTTCACCAATTTGAAGAATCAATAAATTTGACCAATTTAAAAAGAATGAAATACTTTTAGGGGCTGTTCAGATGTAGCTGTGATCAGAAATGAAACTCAGTCTTATCGGCTGTGGGCCTTGACATGCCTGATCATGGAAAAAAAAATAAAGCAGTTGGATCCTAATAATTAGTATTGGGTGAACATGTTTTGGCTTAAACCTTTTTGGCCACTTGGAGGTGCTGAAAACAAGCTGTAAAAACAACATGGACATATTAACAACTTTAAAAGTTGATTATGGGGAATTTGTTAATGAACTGTTGTTTTTTACTTGCTATTTTTTCTTCTGTTGTGAAGCCCTTTATGACGTCTGCTCTTGAAAGGTGCAATATAAAGTTATTTTAATTAGTATGTCTCCACTTTACAGAAAGATACGTAGACCTTTTTCACAGTAGACATTTTGACATTTCATTATCGGAAAAGCACAGATGTGTTTAATAACATTAATGATAGGTGCAATTCACTTAGAATTGGCCCTGGAATTGTACATCCTGGCTCACTGGAATAGTTTACTGTGACACTTAATGGAAGTGAGCCATGATTAGTGTTTCACCGTTTTTCCTACTGTGACAAGTGAACATGTCTGCTGTGAAAAAGGCCCCTTGTGGTTCTACCTGACTATTTAGACTTAAAAACAGCTAGTCAAAGAAGATATTCTACCAACCAATCATGTTCTGTTACAATGTTTAGATTAGACGATCACCACGTTTTACTAACTTAACGTTTTTTAACATTGAAATGTTTGAAAGACTGAGTATTTTACTCTGTTCAAAGCAAAGCAATTGTGTCCTTGTGTCCCAAGATTGCTTAGTTGTTTGTAAGGGTCATTCATATCATTTGAAAAATAGATCTTTTTCACACACACACACACACACACACACACACACACACACACACACACACACACACACACACACACACACACACACACACACACACACACACACACACACACACACACACACACACACACACACACACACACACACACACACACACACACACACACACACACACACACACACACACACACACACACACACACACACACACACACACACACTTCCAAATAGCCTTGCCTTGATGGAAAACAGCACATCCGGGGGGAAAGGACAGATATTACACGGATCATTAGCTGCAAATATAAAAGGGAGCATCACAGCGGCCTAATGACGCTTTGATAAGCTCTGTTCTGGAAGTAAACATAATCTGTTGACTTTCAATTCTTTTGTCACACCACCAATGATAGTTGAGGCAGAATGAAGCATTCTGCTTTAAATGGGCTGCTGTCGTGCGGAGCGAGGCAATGTGGGACCCTCTTGAAGAAAATAGGAGTTGGTGGGGATGTGAAGTTAGAAATGTAAATATCTTGTTTCATGTTACATTTTCGAGATAATGAACTTGGCCAAGTCTACACTTGTTTTGATTTTTATCTGGCTTGACATAAATGCCTGCTGTCTTCCGGCCTTCCCATTACCAGTGATCACTGAGTCACTGTGACTCATAGCGCCTATTGGCAGGACCAGCAGTATTTACCAGACACCTGCAAATTAATGCTGCATTACAGAGATGCAGACAGAAATTTCCCTCTTCCTAAGAGCCCATTAAGGCTGAAGATGCAAATTCCAAGTCATCTTCCGAGATGCAGTTATGTGAGGACATGTCAGCATGGCAGAGAAATGCTACCCAGCAGTACTGTGTGCACTTGTTCATAACCAAAAAACACAAAAATCCTCTTTGCTTTACATGTCCATAAATACAATCTTTGCAGGTTTAATAAGGTCAAATGTGAACCTAATGTGTGTAAATGTACAGTTGTTAACATTCTCATTGAGTGAATGAAGACACAAGGAGTAAAGAGAAGGGCATATTTTTGTTGCTGGAGGTGCACAGCACACAATTAATTGCCCATGGGATCAGTGTGTGTGTGTGTGTTTGTTTGTGTGTTAGGGGGCTGGCAACATTGATCGCCAATCAGATTGATTTCATGGCATACTAACAGTTTGGTATTGGAGTAGAGGGTCCACAGGAGCTCTTCCCAAGAGGAACCAAATATTGTGTGACAAAAATACACCAACCCAAAATAAAATAAATTAGAGGATCTCTTTTTAGGTTGAATTCACATTTTCCAACAAAGATCCTTGCAAGTTAGTTATTGTGTGTTGTTGTTTTTTACAAAATATACAAATGACAAAAAGATGTGGGCGTCTTCAACAAATAAAGCAGTGCGTGGCGCTTACGTTTTGTAACCTGCAAACGTGCTTTCTGATCACAGCCATATGATGCAGACAGTCCACATTTGGCTTCATTCATTATAATGTGGAACTGGCTGAAACACAATCACAAAGAACCTGTCCCCTTTAATCTAATTAAACTTTGACACATTGTGCAATGTCCAGTCGGTTTGAGATTGAATGGGAGTGGTGCGTCATTATGGACCCCCATACAATTTCTAGACTTCTAGGCTTAGACATTGACCTTGAGTAGTTAAGGTTGGGATAGCAGATTGGTGAGAGGATAGGACCTGAACAAATCGGGTTCAGTTGTCTTGCGTAAGCATTGGTGCCTGGCCAATAGTAGCGGGAAATTGCATGTTCAGGAGAACAAAATGTTTATATTTTTGTATTAGAACTGCACTGTGAAAAAACACAAGCACCAAAGAAGTAACATAACAAGTAGCCAGTGAGGAAATGTAAACATGTCAAATGAGCTAAGCTAGCCAGGCTGACAGGAAATGCCACGGCCATGAGGCTCAACACATAACGTGTTAGAAAATTAAAGACGCTGCCTAGCTTTATATTCTGGGACTGACTGGGTAATGCGGAGCAGGTGTGCAGGCAGCTGTGGAATCAAGTAACTGGAAAAAAGTGCATGTGAGAGGACAACTAGTGGGCAGAATAGGAAGGGCGGGTGTAAAATGACAGATGAGAAATAAACAGTCAGGCATGAAGATAACACAGATGATTGTGATGATAAAGCTGTAGCCGTCATAACAAAAGTAGTGTAACAACAATAGTTTGTTGAAATATTTGGGGATCATAACTTTAGCCATAACATTAAGTGAGACACATCTGACACAGCAGTAAAACACTGCAGTCATAGTGCCCCTCCCTGGTGCATTTGTGCGGAACTAAAGCAATGTGAGGCAGAATATTGCCTCAAAGAGCAAAACGCTTAGCCAATCTACCCTGAATAAGTAAATGGAGATGCGTTATTGGAAAATGAATAGTTTGGTCAGAGAGAATTGAGTTCATAAAGCACTGACCACATTACTTGGAGGGCAGTTGTCATCATTTATTCCTCTCTACCATCAGCATAGTATATGAGTCATAAAATTTAAACTTTTGAAAGCAGCACATTAATTGTTGTGCCTCTCAATCCTTCTTCACCTCATTACTCAAAATGCAAATTATCCTCAGGATCATTCAGGAAAACTGCCTTGGGGTGAGAGGATGCTTGCATTTAGGTCAAGTAAGGCATCTCTGGTTCCTCTATATTCATTTCCTTTATAATATCTCAAATCCTCAACAGCATTTAGAAAGCAATCCTCGCCTAAAGCAGTGTTTGCACACAATCTGGAAAGTCTGGTGAGCAGAGGAGGGATAAGAATACTAACGGCACTACTTCATATTCAGATCTGTCTTCTGCCTTTGGAGGACCTTATGAATCCTAATATAGCAGTAAAAGGCCTATACACATGGGAGTCAGTAATGTATGTATTGATCCACACAACTGTAAATAAAGTCAACATACTTGTCTTGACATTATTTATTAATGTAGTGATACTTTAATACAGTACAAATTCATGGTCACGCATACAGAAGTACTTCCTTACTCTTCATGTCAACAGAAGTAACAGCAGGTAGGTTTTTGTCTTCAATGCTTTGTTTGCTTAAATGAGATTGATGCAGTTTGGTTTCCATAGTTATATTGTGCAATAAAAAATACAATGTATGACCATTTTTGTGAGCAAATGCATGCATGGCTCTCCACAACCAAGAAACCAATGAACTTCTCTTTAAAAAGTGTGTGACAATATGGATAAATGAATGTCGAAGGAGTCGTTTTAGTTTATATCTAAACCAGAGAATTTAACCATCACAGTTTTAAGCACATGGTTAATTTTGTGAAACTGTCGCAGTTTGGTAAGTTTAAGCACAAAAAGTTAGACAAAAAAGTAAGTAAGTTAGTTATTTCACTTCCTCGGTGACACAGAGCGTGATGTAGCTCTGTTAAGCCAGTAAATTAAAAAAATGAAAACTCATCATTTAGTTTTATTTTCAAACAGGACACAAACCCTAGCCCCCAAGGTGAAAGTCCTGTGTTTGTTTACCCATCCATCACCACAACCTGCTTCCTTATGCAGAATTTACTTTCTGCTTTGCTCTAGTCAAACTGTAATTAGTACAGCCACCACTGTAAACGTTAATATAAATCATAATTGCGACAAACGATTAATGTCGGTGGGGGACAATCTCAGTATCCGAAACCTGAACCCAAATCAAGTTGGGTTGACCCAGAAGTTTCCCTTGTGATGTAATCTCTGATTTACCTTAGGTAGTTTAATGCTTTCAGTCCCTGATGAAAAAAAGAATGTCCCTGTGAACCTAAATATGTGAATATTTCTTATTGGAACTATACACGATTATCCAGGGGCTCGTATCACCAAGTTTGCAACATGCAAGATAGATTCCTCTTAGTTCAATTTTGATACACTTCACTAATTAATATGAACGGCATAGTTGCAACTGATGCACAAAGCATATGAGAGCGTTGTGGAATTAACAAATGGGTAATTCGCAAGTGACAATTTGTCTAAAGTCACGGTGCCACCATTTGCAAACTGCATGTAATGTAAGCAGTGCTCTCAAAACACTTGTATGAATTGGGCCCCAGAGAAACACGGACACATTATCTGGAACTATTAAAAAAAAAATTATCAATGCTTTGAGCAATATAATTGAGATTAAAGATATCTCAAAATTTGAGCAAAATTTAAACCAAAACTATCTGCATAAATACTACCAAAGTGAGAAAATGTTTTTTTTTTATTACTTTAAAACCCAATTGTCATCAATAACAAATAATACATTCATGAATTATGAGTGTAAGTTGTCCTGTAAAGTAGGACACCTCTCATTCCCTGTGTCTCTGTCCAAAGTCAAAGCTGAAACACTGCACTGCCTCACTGCTCAGTGCATGCTTCAGTTAACCTGGACTGTGTTGTACACGCCCTGAGGCATGCTGTCAAAAAACCTTGCCCGATGACAACCTGACAACTCCATCCATCTTTTTTACCCGCTGGACAGCGCAGATCTGCCGTGGCAATCAATAACGCTCACAATTAGTTTCCCTCCTGGGTGTGGAGGCAAAGGGAGGTACACGGTTGGGGGGGGGGGGGGGGGGGTTTGGCCGACAGTCCCCAACACAGCTGGACAGTGTACGTGTGGCCCGGGTCCATGCCTGCCACATGTCCCGACATTAGCGAACATCTCTTGGGAGGCGCTGACATTTACATATGTCCAGTAGAAAAGAGGGAGAAGTGTGTGTGACACAGTTTGTCTGCAAGCATGCATGTCTGTCAGTGTGTGTTTTCTCAGTTACGTGTGAGCAATCAAGTGCATTGTTTGGTTTTTCACCTTGGTTCTGTGACCTGGAAAATCTCCTCCAAAGGGCAGTGAGACACTGAGGAGGGTTCTCCGGAGGAAGCTGATGGATCTACATCAAGCCGTAAAAATAGATAACTGTCATTCGTCATCAGGGTGTCTGAATGTTAACCCTGACCAAGAGGGCTTAGCCAAACAGAGCAACAACAGAGCATACAGGTCCCAGCATGCTTCAGTGTCATTTGGATGCCCTTAGCAACCTGGCATAACTTCAGGCAGGTGATTGATACCAGTTTTCCTCTTTGTGATTATCTTTTTATGTAATACAACAGATTAGATCAGGGACAATATAAGGAGAAAAAAAATCCAATAAGAAAGTTATATTGCCAGAATTCATGTGATTTATGTTTTCTGAGCAGGTGAAATATGCTAAATATATCATTTGATTCAGGCATGTCTTTTTGGCCAATGACATATCATTTAAGAAAGTTGCTTTTCCTCTGAATAAAGGCTATATCTTAGGTGGATCCCTGTTGAAGGTCAACAAATTAGTTTTCCTTCATTGATAAATTGAAATACTTTGGCTATATTTTCTTTCCCGGCTTGGTTTCCTGTTCCCCACACTAAGCTCATTTACCCATAATAATTTCTAAACTGCAACACGTTACCTTTTTCCAACCTCTCCCGCTCAAACTTCTAAACTCATCCAAATGCTTATCTGGCATAAGTACTTGCGACACATGAAAAAATAAAACAAGCATTTCTTCTTTTATGTTTTGAGAAATTATTAATGTTGCTAAACCCTTTTGAAATCCTAAGAGAATGGCAAATACATATTCGATTTCCCCAGAGGGCAGCGCAGAAAGTCTGCACAAGCAAGTTGTTCTGCAGGAATACTGCACCGCGGTGAAATATGTATTAACTCAGCATTGCAAAAATGCTAAACAAATAAGAGATGAACCCTCCTTTAATAAATGAGGCTTCGGTAATGAGAAACCTGAGAAAAATATATTTTTTAAGGCAGAGGCTGTACTCCAGGCAGGAGTAAGAATGTGCTGTTTTGTAGTATTTAAAAAAGAAGTCTAATTTATCCATGTTCACTACAGAAATAAAGTATCTTGATTGTTAAAAAGAATACATTTCCTTTTCCATGCTCCACTAAAAAGATTAAAAGAAAAGTGGAATAATGCATGAAACCAGCTGAAGGATATAACCCCCAAACTGAAGCTGTGTCAGTTTAACTGTACAACTTGTATATCTCATCAACCCAGATGTCCTTGAAGGTTAAAGATAGGGGTCTCGGCAGCCTGTGGCGCCATTAAATCACCGTGTGTCAGCGTTAAACTTTGATCATGACAAATAATGGTGTTTTCATGTGAGCCCACACATTGGACATCAATAAAGCCTAATGGTGTGTCAGCCCTATTAATGGATTACTGCATAGAGCTCATAAAAACACAATATCCCATCAAGTCTAAAGGCCCTAATGATCCCACAGTGTCTAGTAAAGTCACTGTAGTTCCCATCCTCTGATGGATATCAGCTCTTAGTCCATTTCATCTTAGTGCTGTTTAAGAGAACAGAGAATGTAAAGGGAGGACAACCCAGTATGATTACCTGCTGCGGTATGCAAGATAGAAGACTCCCAGTGTAGTCTTAAGGGCAGTAGAAAAATGTACTGAATATTAAACTGGTAGTAAAGGGGAAGACAAATGTGTTGGTTTATGTGATCTGAAGGAAAAATTAAGGTTTTAACACCACTACATTTTCAAATCAGATCCATAGTGACTTTAAAGAAAGAGTTCAACTGAGAGTTAAATGAGAAGATTAACACCACAGTGAGCAGGCAATATGCATACAATTAAGACTAGAAACGGGAACAGCTGGACTGGCTCCGTCCAAGGGTAACAAAATTTGCCTTAGTTTGCCTACCAACGATGATAGGGAGTGAAGGTCACTATGAGCAGAAGGTTTGCTGATTGTGTGTCACTGAAAAAGAGATTACTCCGTTAATAGTGTCTTTCCTATTAACGGTGTCCACTGGGATCTGACACTTGTATAAGAAAATGCAAGCAGGCTTCACATGGTATCTTTGTAAACACTGTAGTTCAAAATTTGTAGTTGCATTTTAAGGATTTGTACAACTATAAATCCTCCTATTCCCCTTCCACGTGAAGCTCCATGGCAGGTAAAAACCTCAAGCCAAAGTTGGAGTAAGCAGTGAGAAAGGGGTACTGCCTAATAGTTATAAATGGTATAAATAGTATAAATGTACAAATGCTTGCAATAAAACTGCATTATTTGTAAATGCATATTCTCACATGCAGTTATGCAGACATGTATGTGTGTGGGAGCATTTTTCCTGATACCAGCCTCAATAGTCAACTCGCAATTAATCGCACATATCTTATCAACCTGGAAAAGTGGATCAGCTTGCTTTGTGTAAGTGTTTTTTTTTAATTGAAAGCATTTAATTGTCAGTGGAACCATTTGTTGTTTTGTTTACGGTCTAGATCCGGTGTGGTGTTGTAGTTTTTCTAATGTTACTAGTTGTGAAAAAAAAAGAAAAAGAAGTTTGCTAAGCCAAAAAGAATGTTAATCTTGCGATAAAAAAAATGTACTCCGTTAAATATCTCCGTTTGCGTTAACGCTGTTAATAACCTGTTTAACTTACAGCACTAATATCTGTCTGTATCTTATTAAAGTAGGCGATCTTCATTATTACATCCTGCACATCACATTCACGTTTCTTTTGTGGATCTTTGCAGCACAGAGATTTGATGATGATTGTTCTAAGGTCTGTTCTAGCTGTGATGAATGCACACTTTGCTGCATTTGTGTTTTGAATCACACTAAAGTTGCTCTGCATCCCTTGTTGTGGCAAAAGTAAAATGTAGTGTTTTCCCTTAATTTCTCCTTTTTCATTTTTATGTTGTTTGTATCCATTAGATTAGGCATGGGCCATGCTTTCATTCATTCTATCTTACATTTTATGTTTAATTTAACTTTTAATTTAATCCCACCTACTAAAAAAACCCCATCAGTTATTAAAAACGTTTAAACCAGTGTTTTTTTTTTGTATCCCTATTTTACTTGAATATGCCTATAGGTGTAGTACAGCAGCATTTGTAGTGGGGAAAAAGTTTTGATTTGATTTATATTTGTTCATTTCAAATTATTGATCTATTTATAGACTCACAGACTTTTCTGTTGCCCACGAACACACTGGGGTGTTTTGGAGAGTTCTTCAATAATCAAAGTAGCCAAAGATGCCAAGGCACTGAACCTCATTTCAGACAGACCCCTGGAGACAGTTCAATCCAGTCGCTTTACCTAGAGTATGTAAGATAACTGTGCTGTATTTACGTACTGATATACATTTACTTTGTACACTAATATATGTGATTTGGTTATATTGTAGCTCGATTACACAGTAAAATAGTGATCCTGGTAGCTGGAGAGGTGCCAGTTCACCTGCTGGGCACTCCCAAGGTTCTCTTGAGTAAGACACCAAAACCCCCAACTGCTTGGGGCGCCTTTCTATGGGCAGCCCCCTCACTCTGACATCTCTTCATTTAGTGCATATATAGGTAAGATAGAATATATGTATTTTTGATTTTGGGGTGAACTGTCCCTTTAAAACAGAAGCCATGCTTTGCATCAGCTACATGGCCAGCAAAACTCAATGCACAGCATGGCCTGTAATCAGCACACTCACTCCAAGCTGGGCAGCCAAAATGCTCTTTCTCCCAATCCCCATCTC
The DNA here is from genome assembly GCA_026937815.1 of Etheostoma perlongum. Taxonomy (NCBI): domain Eukaryota; kingdom Metazoa; phylum Chordata; class Actinopteri; order Perciformes; family Percidae; genus Etheostoma; species Etheostoma perlongum. The sequence goes on along the minus strand of CM049383.1, from coordinate 8,527,059 downwards.
CTCTGTCACTGCCATGATCATCACACACCTTCTCTCTCTTCCTCTGCTCAACTGCATCGCAATTATGCTTTAGGTGGCTAACATGCCTGACACCGCGCAAGGAAGGTAAAGATAAGGACAGGAACAAGAAATTCCAATGTCATTCTCAGGCTTCCATGAATAAACATAATATTCATAACATTGTGTAGAAAAAGCTCAGCATTTATACATTCGCAACATTTGCATCATCCACACCTATTTCCACAGATCCTCAAGACAAACATGAAAATAGCATCTTTTCATATATCTTTTAATAGAATTGTAGAAAATAGCTGTCTTTCCTCTGCCCACCTGTGTCGATCTACCTGTTTTGTGTAATTGACATGCACAGCTTCACTCGCCAAAGTTCATATCCTTTTCTCTCTTCCTATGATTACAACCTTAACTGATCATTATAAATCAAACCAGAATAACCTTGCTGCACCCCTCCCCCCCCCCTTTTCCTCACGTCTCACTGTTACTGTTGCTGCGGTTATCCTGTTGTGAGATACAGACTGGGGATTTGAACTGATATCGGTAAATGTTAGCCTAAATTACAATTAGTATTGCCATGATTGTGTCTGTGCAGTCTTCATACACAGGGGCCTGCAGCCAGAGTGGTTAACATGTGTTATGATAACTTCCCATGTGCTTGTTTCACAGGGAGGCCGTTTCATTCAGCCACCAGTGTCAGCTAATTATTTCTGGCCCCCTGTTGTTCAACACGTTCAGTCGCTCCCCGGTCGGACCCCCTGCTGCGCTGCTCTCCGAGTCTTTCCCGAATTGTTTCTCATTAGAGACGGCGGTTACGCTTCCTATCTTGTATCTTCTACTCTCTCTCTTTCCTCCCGGTCTTTTTTTCTCTCTGTTTATTTCTCTTTGCACTTTCTATTGCCTCTCCAAATACTCTTAAATGAAGATTCCACTCCAGGCAGAACAAACCCTAAAATTTAATCATAGGTGTATACACAAGTTAGATTAATGCCTGCATGCACGGCCACACACTCAGACAGAACATGTTTACAAAACGTACTGGCATAGTGGTACACATGCATAAGCAGGACCTTATTAACACGCACACACAGCGTGACTTGAATGAATGTTTCTTGTTGTATTTCACAGGGATATTCCCCACTGTGGGTTTATTAAAGACAGATAATGTTTACTATGTTGTTTTTGCTAAATCATCCAGTGATACTTTATGTTTTACCATAAATAATACTCTGAATGCTAATTAAAAAAGCTCATTTACATTTTTGTTGCTAAGCTGAAAAGCTGCTAATCATGTACCTTCTCAAAGCTCATTATTCAAAAGAAATTCTTTAATTTATTAATGAAGATAGCAAATAACCAAGCAATGCCTACTCCATATTCTTAGAATTGTTGCTGGTGTAAAAAAAAACACTCTTTGTACTACAGAAAGGGATGTATAATTATTAGGTTGCTTATTAAATATTATTAATGACGTCTATGGCTGAGTGCCTGTCTGTTATGCTGCATGCTTTTCTTTTTCTTTTCTTTTTTACTGTTGTTACTTCAAGAACACTGATAGGCTCAATAATTAAATACATTTTGGGAAACGCAAAGCATTTGCTTTGCAAGTGCCACGTATAAACCTTTTGTCAGTATATGGTTAGCCTAGCTTAGCATAAAGACTAAGACTCTTTGAATGAAGTACTCCTCCAGATATTTTTCACAGTTCTGTTCAGAGAAGATATGTTGTGTAAATGAATAAGCTTTTGAGGTGTTTGTAGGTTTTAGTTTTACTTTGGACAAAACCAAGCTAGCGGTTTCCCCCGATTCCAGTATTTATGCTAAGCTAGGCTAAACAAATCCAGAATATACAGCTCCATACAGACATTAGATGACATTAATTATCCTCATTAAAAAAAGCAAATAGGGATAACTATAAAAAAAAATTCCATAGAGGTGGATATCTGAAATGCAAATTGGAGTTTTTAATGGAAATTCTGTTTCATGTTTCCATGAAACATGGTCAAGATAGCAGCAGCATTTAGCCCAGCGGTGAACGTAAAACATTTTTATGTTATTCTACTGAGCTAATTGTTCATTTTAACAACATTTTAGACTATCATTGCAGTGAAAAGACTGAATTATGTAACTAGAAAGACACCAACAAAACTTACTTTAATGCTGAGCCACATGGCCATTACTACAAAGTTGAGGTGATATTACAAATGAAATGGTATTATGCAAATATTGAATAAATGGGGCTCTTAAAACCAGTGTTAAGTCACATCCAATTTCTACAATGCTAAGACAAATAGGTAAGCTGCCACAGTATGCAGAAACAGAAAAGGGAAACATGTGATAATAATATAACATACATAGTTTCACTATTTCAATCATTATTTTCACTTCATGCAAGACTCTGAGCGTAACTTGCCTAGGCTGGAGCTAGCTGACATGTGTCAGACTTAGAGGTGGCAATCACCCAGCCTGGCCACACAGAATTCCATAAAATGCTCACAAACTTTTTAACACTGCATTATGTGGTGGTGTCACAGAATGTGTAAAAAGTCTGTGTGGCCACTACGGAAAACAATGCCAATGTAAAGTCAATGAGAGATGACGTAGCATTAATACCGACTATGGTAGCGAGTAGTAAGAAACCCAAAAATCTGCGTAAGGAGGTTGGTTGAGGTGGTGGATGGGTCAAACACTGTGTGTAATGTTTCCTAACGTCGTTTTCTACTTTTCCTAAACCCAACCGTACCGTTCTTCCCATGTCAACGGAACAGTAAGCCCACCCACAACCTTTTCCTAAACTTAAGGGGCCGGGTTTTTTTCATGAATAATCATGTCCAATCTAGGTTTTAAACAGCTTTGCCAACTTTGAAGGCTCAAAAACTGATCTCGCGGCACCTCGTCAAATCCCATTTTTATTTTTTTTTTTTAACTGTTGTTTTTAGAGGTGCTAAAATTGGGACAGTGGGGTGGTTTTAAAGGTAGATGACGTCAGACTCAAAGCAACAGCAGCTCTTCTAGGATGGATCAGCTGCAGTCACAATGCCTTTGAACTGTATCAGACACTAGTTGTGCAACTTCCTGCAGGCTTTTCCATGGAGATGTTTAAGAGAACATTAAAGCTTTTTGTTGAACCTCCAGCGACAGTCAAAAGAACAACAGATGTATTTTGAGGCTCTAAGTGTTTCGTTTGAATTTGTCTTGTTTCTGTATCTGAAACAAACAAATACAACTAAAAGAGAAATCTTTCTTCTGAATATATATAGCCGCTGCTTTTTTTCTTTAACATCAACTTCCTGGGTGCTAAAATCAGAAAACATGCGGTTGCGGTTGTATTTTCCTTTTCTCAGATGAATATGGCTTTAACATTTTTTTAAATCAAATTATCATCTTTTAAGAATTAATATCCTGACTCCTGATAGAATAATTTGTTGAACATTTGAATGCAGTCCATGACCAAAGACAAAGGTTTTGATGGAAAGGCTACATGTCAATCTCTGCCTGTTTCTAAGGAGAAGAACTGATAAGAAGAAAAAAATGTCAGCTGTCAGTTGCCATGTCGACCATAAATGTTTGCAGTTCATGTGGAAGGCTCGCTTTCCACTCTATAACTTTCATTATAAAGTATTTCCATTTGCAGGCTGGATGATTAATAAACGATGATTTAATACACTGGCTTGAAAAGTTAACATCTTGAATAAATTGTATGCATGATCTTAGTGCTGGGCATTATACCGTCTTGACTATTAAATTTCCCGAATTATATGAATTTTTCACATACTGGGCCATATAGCTGCAAATAGTGAATTGATCAGGATCAGGATCCGTGTTGACTGTGTAGTAACTTTATAACAGCACAATGTAATACATTGGCAAATTTACACCGACAAATGGCATGCTGGGTAATGTTATAGATGCTAATCTGTTAGCAGCAATGAGAGACTCCGGTTGCCACTGCCCACTCAAGAAGAGAGAAGAAATATAGAGGATGAAGAAAGAGAGATCAGAAATACACCAGAAGAACTTGTGGCCAAGAGATGAGCCATGTGCTGTTCAGAAGTTTTTAGTTTTTAAAGAGTCCAAAATGATTTACCACTGTTAAAAAACTGCAAAAACCCTGCAAAAAAAAGATCCAGATGGGTTCAGAGCAATAATTAAAATTATATGTCTTGCAGGGGCCAAAATACTTTTGCCAAAACTACTTTTCAAACATTATACCAGCAACATCAAAGCAAAGCTGGAAGCAGAGCTAGGTTCAGTCGCCTGTTGTCTACAACAAACATACCTGTGGTCAAGTTAGTGTTTATAGAACGATCTTACAATAGTTTTGTTTTAAAAAAGAAACAATGTTGTTTTTTAAAAGATTGTTTTTTGGCCATTTTAGGCCTTTATTTTGATAGGACAGCTGACATGAAAGGGGGTATCACATGCAGCAGGTTGGAGTCAAACCTGCAGCTGCTGTGTTGAGGAGTAAACTTCTATATTTGGGCGCCTGCTCTACCAGGTGAACTACCCAGGCGCCCGTGGAAACAATGTTAAAGTTGTTGGTATATCCATTTATTTAATTTTAGTTAATTTATTTCACTACTTTGCAGTTTGCACATTACAAATAGTTTACATTCTCATGTTGTGGAGCCAATGGAGAAATCAAGGATTTCAGTAAACATGATGACATTAAAGTATTTTTATATTTTATGTACTCCTGACATATAACAAAAAACACATAAAAGCCAAGTCATGCTAAAGAAATACTGTGAAAACATCACTTTTTTCTGGGATTTGGGGTGTTATTTGGTGTCTCTGGGGTCAACTGAGAAAAAAAAACTGAACAGTAAGCAAAGTAGGAAACATATTGACAGATTCAAACTTCTGGGCTCAATTACTCTATAGCGAAATTATATCAAATCACAAATGACTCATCTTTCCTGACGTAGTAAGGTTAACAATGAGCTACAAACAAATTTTCATCAAAACGAGCTGTCCTCCAACCTGGAGAAATAAGATTGGTCTCTAATAGCAGCTGGTGGTTCTTAGGGATCGTCTGTAAACTACAACAAAATATCTTAATGTAGTGTCTCCAAACTTACCTCAATTATAACTTGTCTTCTAGTTGTACTACAGCGCTTACTGTTAAAACATACGTTGATTAAACCAAGAGCACGGATTATGAATCTGTGCGTACAGTTTTTAAACTGAGGGAACAGATCTGTGTTCTGTACGCAAGGTTTAGTTTTTTTTTCTCAGCTGACCCCGGGGGGCTCCGTACCTACCTACTGCACATGTGCAACAAAGATAGTATAAAAGTGAGATGTCTCACTCTGTAGCTAAAACAGAAACGTAATTCATCCAAATACACTTATTCATAGACATCTCTTAAGATTGTTTAAGCCAAACCCTTTGATAATTGCCAGCCATGAGTTTCAATATATTTAACCTTTATTGTTTTTAAAAATATTTTGACAGTTATTATTGTGTGTGTGTGAGTGTTCATTGTTGGCTACTGGGATTTCATAGACCAGAGAGATGATCTTTATTGCATTTTCTGCTATTCGGAAACTTCTCTTCAGTATGGAATTTAAAGGAACTGTCAATCAAAAATACATATTTCTCCTCTTACTTGTAACTGTGTTATTTATCAATCTAGGTTGTCTTGGTGTGAGTTGACTCTTGTTAATCCAAATCAGCAGCCACCCTGCAGAAAAATCACATATCAGCCACTTGTATCTCAAAAAAACATTATTTCTGTCAGCAGGAGCTTGTGACCATACAGGTGATGAGGGAAGGCAGGCGGATGATTGAGCTGTATGAGATGTTTGTGTGTTTTCATGAAGGCGAGGCTGCAGGAACCGAGAGGTCTGGTCTGAATAGCTGTGCTTTTTCTCAAAGACATAGGACCTGTACACCTGTAATTCTCGCTCTCTCACACACACACACACACACACACACACACACACACTCCATGTTATGAGAGCCATAAGGGTCTTTGCCATAATTCATGTGAATAAATGGAATGTTTAAACGGGGCGATATTTGATTTAGTGTAGATGGAGGTTTCTGCAGCACAGACAACGCTGTAGGCATTCTTTCAATCTCATCATTCATCATTGCACGGCTTTTTACAACAGAACATATTCCAGGGTACAAAACAAGATATCCCTTGAAAGATTAGTTGCTGAGTGCTGCTATCTTGAAAACAAACAAAAAAGATACTCAAAAGAAGGAAATTATGCACATCTGCCAAATAATTAAAGCTGTCTAACTTTTATTTTCCAGAGACATCAACCACATTTCCAGATGAGCGATTGCTGTTATGATAGTGATCAAATATCCATGATGTTAATTATTAGACCATTTTTATAGCTGATAAATTAAGCTTAAAGGCTTTCAACAGCCGCAAGCCTTTCCTGGAACTGGCATGTTTGCCATGAGTTACAAGTGGAGTTGGCTTGCATCAGTTAAATATGGAACATACCAAGCTGACACGGTCAACATGTGACCTTATAGTGAGGCCACTAAGCAGGATGTTTATCTACAGCTACACATTAAAACATCATTACACACAATATTGATGTTAAAATTATATTCTCAATCAATTGAATTTCTGCACAACAGAGATTCATAGTGGTGGATTCTGATATCATTTGTCCATGCTTAACGACCAGCTTAAAGCCAAGACTACCATTAAGGACACTGGGATTATGTCCTGTATTCTGGGATTTGGAATAGTTTTCATCCTAATAAGATGTTTGAAAGTTTCATAACTACACTATCTCTTATGTCTTATGTTACTAGTGACAAGATAGACACATAGCCTATATAAATACAAATATAGTTAGTTGATACTATATTCATATAACAAATGCAGGGAAACAGAATTGAGCAGCTTAATATAAAAATCAAAATAAAATATTTAAAGACTTTCTGTTTGGGGGTGCTGCCTTGGTATTACCATGGACAACTGCCAAATACAGCCATATTAAGCCATGCATCTAGTTTAAACATTTTGAAATGATCTACAAAATCTGAACATCTGTTTTTTAAAGTTTTTAAAGTGCTTCTCATATTCATACAGGGAAACTGGTAGAAGCAGCAGAGATACAAAGTACTCCACTGACAGAAGTCTCAATAGGCCAGAAATTAGTACATTCAACTCTTTATTTTTCTATCTGTCTGTGCGTTGAAACACTTGCTTTGCCATTCATGCTTTTCCTATTGTTCCACAGTGTATGTACTGAATACAACAAGTTCAATCACATACAGTATCCTTGGGGCTGTTGAACATCACTCGGCAACATCCAGCAAATCACGATGCAAATCCAAAATAGATGAGGCAATGAGGCAGTTCAAGGGAAAGTAGGTACCAATATTTCAACAAAATAAATCCCACTAAGCTTCACAGATTAATGACATATATTGAACCACAGGGTGGAATTTTTCCCTTACAAGCCCACACTCATATTTTAGAAACTCTGCCCTTAAGAATCGTAATCTAAAAGTATAGCACTGGTGCATAATACATGACAGTGCACACACAACACACATTAATTTTCCTACTCATCGCATAGGGGAAGATGATGTTAGTTTGAAGCAAGACAGACAATGTGTGAGAAAACAAACAAACCACAGAGTGTGGTGCTTTGCATACAGTAAGTCTGGAATGACGTACATCTCTAACTCTATTCATCCTCTCGCTTCTGTGTGTTTGCTGCCAAGAAACTCAGATACTATAGTGAAACAAACACACAAGAAAGCACAAAAGTACAGTAACAGATACAGTCTATAAAAGAAAAAAAAAATCACACACATCAAAGCACATTACAATACAAATGCGGACACAAAAGGGAAAGACAGTCAAAGACCATTTTGATCAGACTGCACACATACATACACACTCTCTAAGCGCTAACTGACTCAGACAGTCTGTGTAACAGCCTGCCTGCTCCCAGCCAGAGCTCATCTCGCCCGAGCTGCTCGCTCACCTCTAAATGAGGGCTGTCAAGAGGAGCCACAGTGACGCCTGCCACCTCTTATTGGCAGTGTATTAACAATCAAATCAGGCTAATTAGCCAGAGCATGGCGACGAGGAATAATATTCTCAGTGTGTGTGATTGCGGCATGACTTCTGTGCCACCAAACGTCCTATTTGCATATTCTAATTCCCTGGGAACAATAGAAGCAAATTAGAAGAATGGAAGAGTGAGAGAAGAACAGATCTGACAAAGAATGGGACAGGAAGTGAGAGAAAGTAAGCTCAGCTAAGACTGACTATTGCTACCAAGGTTGGAGGTTTCTTCGCTTTCAATTTACTCAATTGAGCAGTTTAGAGCAGCAATACTTTTGACAAAAACAGCAGGAAAAACAACACCTACTGCATATTAGAATCAAATTTCCAGTATCTACTATCTACACATTTCCCATGGTATGTATGTATGTATGTATGTTTAAGAATACTGGAATACCAACTGTACACCCACACTGGTGTTTGTAGTTATTCTGACTTGCGAGCTTTCACATCACCCAATAACTCAAGACAGTTGTTGGTCATGTGAGGGGGAAAAAAATACTGTTTATTTCCCTTGAATGACTGACATGATGCATCCATATTTGTTTGACTTCATAGAAACTGTATTTTATGCATTTTCACGGCAAAAATGTAAACCTATACATGTCATACAGTACATCCATAGTCTACCAGCTTGACTAGCACATCAACTAAATACTAATTCTTAGTTTATAAGTATAATGGAAAAGTTTCTCAAGTTGTACAGTCTAACAAAATGTGCACATTAGGACAATAGCTGCTGTGATAATGTTAAAATGTGTCACTTCTCATTATCTTTGTGACAAATCATATGTGGCTGATAAGATGAAGCAATTGAGTCCTCTTTCTCCCAGTTGTGCATTAAGTCCACCTGCACCCAGAACATGAGCCAGTTTGGAGTGCCTTGCATAACCCATTCCAGGATCACTTTAAGGAGGATCGATTGGCCACACTAGATAAAAAGTCCATCCTTAAACAGGCTCAGGGGAGCCATGGCATTGGGTTTGGAAAGAGGGAGCAGCCTGAAGACAGTCGAGCAGAGACCAGAATGAGTAATGAAAAGAAACAAATACATTACAATGAGCAACAGGATAGACTACAGTCTGTGAGTCAGAGATTCAAATATGCGACCCCTTAGTGAAAGCCATGGTGGTGGTGTGTGTGTGTGTGTGTGTGTGTCTTTATGTGTTTTTCAAATGTATTTACAGAATTGTAAAATGCAAGATGCCAGGTGTATGAGTGTGTATATTTCTAGTACTTCTATTTTTACAGCTCCTTTTACAAATGTACTGCAAACCTGAAATTATCCAGACATTACCCAGCGGAGCTGTATATGAGAACCCAAATGTCCGAATCAGTTGGATTGGACATCAAACGTCTTCACCAAGCTCCCTAGTACAAAGTTGGCAAGGATCGGCACCGCAATCATCAGACTAATGATGGCAAGAAAATTACGAACCAGCTACATGGCCGCCTAGCCACGTCCTGCCTCATGCACGCTCTACCCAGCCTGAGAAAATGATTATAAACTGTTGAGAGATTAGTTAACCAGGAATACAATGAAACTAAACCAAACTATTTGCTTGGCTAGATGCCACTACTAGAAAGAAAATGTAGTTGTCTTTTCAAATTTGGATCAACCGACCCTTTTAGACTTGATTTTATTGTGGAAGTAACCTAACATTTCGGGAAATACACTTATTCCAAAATTTCTAAAATGTCAAACTATTCCCTTAGATTTAGGATAGGATTTTGATTAGAGACAAGGGAAAATAGGGTGTCATGGGTCTTCTTAAGTTTAGAAATTCAAATGTATGTTTTGCATGTATGAATGAGTGTGTGATGCAGAGATGTGTTCATCTTTACAGGGACATTTACAGTGATGTAAATGCTTATGCGGCTTTACGACCCTGTGCCAGAATGCATTAGTTACACTAGGTGATTCTCTCTTACACACACACACACACACACACACATCACCACTAACACACACACCAACAACAATGCTTACTCTATACACTCCAACACAGAGACACACGCTCACACAAAAATCTGTCCACATTTGTACATTGTACAATAAATTGCATACACTCACACACATCACTAACACACACAAACACAAACATTATTTATACCAGGCTTCTCAGAGTGCCCAAGATGGATGTGTTGTTTGCACTAATGTTATGCGGGAAATTTTCTGCCCTCCATTTTATTCGTGTTTAGCCTGTAAACTGTGAGAGGCTGTGCTTTAAAATGAGTAATTAGAGAGCTGTAATGCAGTGCTTTGTTTTATTTGTTTTCCTGTAAAGAGTCTAATAAAGAACTGAAAAAGAAATGGGAGAGGGTGAAAGAGGAGGAGGGTGGAAGAGGAGGGGGAAAGTGGAGGTAAGAGGAACATGTAGATAGATATACTGAATAGATAGATATACTGAATAGATAGATATACTGAACAGACAGACAGACAGACAGACAGACAGACAGACAGACAGACAGACAGACAGACAGACAGACAGACAGACAGACAGACAGACAGACAGACAGACAGACAGACAGACAGACAGACAGACAGACAGATAGACAGATAGACCATGTCACACTGAACACTCACTTATTACCCCAACCAGGCATTGCTTAGATAGTAGATAGATCTAGATAGATTTCAGGTTCACTGAAAACATTTTCTGCCTTTCAGGTTCACTAAACATTTTCTGCCTGGAAGTTACAAATCCTTTTAATATCTTAAAGAAAAACAGCCCTGACATACCATTAGCTTATTGAGTCATTATGGCTGACATGGCATAGCAAGCAGTTGCCTATCGGGACCACATTTAACATTAATTTGGAGCTGTGTCTATGGTTATTTTACATAATTAACTTGCCTAAGAATTCATTTGCCTGATAACTTGCCTCACATTAGGGTTTGCAGTCTTTAACTGTTAGATGCTGTAGTTTCCTCACTAATCGTATCACATGCCAGACCTTCCTCCACCGCGCTGCGGAGGAATGTCTGACTAGTCCACACAGCATTCGGGGATAGGAGAAAAATGTGCTCTGGTTTATTGACATTTCTTTAAACCAATCACAATAGTCTTTGCTGGAAATGAAACGCCGTCGATATAGACTACATCACTAGAGACTAATTTCCTTCATTTTATTAGTACATTACAGTAATAAATTAATAGTGCAAATGTAAGGCAAAACCAAACAGTATACAAAACCAAAGATATTGAAAATGTGCATTTAAAAAGAGTTTGTGAGGGTCTTCGATTATAAAATGGCTGGTGCTGATCCTGATTGGGGGGGCTTCCTGACAGCCTGGGGAATAAAGCTGTTTGCCAGTCTAGCGGAACAGGCTCGGAGGCTCCAGTACCGCCTTCCAGATCGCAAGAGTCTGAAGAGGCTGTGTGAGAGGTGCCTGAGGTCACCCACAATGCTGGTTGCTTTGCGGGTGAGGCGGTTTGGTAGATATTTAGGAATCAGGGGAGTGGAATACCAATGAAGATTAAAATTACTGTTAATACACTCCTACTGCTCTGTGTATTTTTTAGTTTTCAGCTACAAAACTCTAAAAGCAACCTGCTACCTGCATAGCACCAAGAGGCAGATAAAGTTAATAAACTACCCCAGAAGTTAAAAGGAGAGTGAATATTGGAATCAAATCAGTGTCGATATCCAGCCCTAGCTATCAAGTTTGCAATATCAACTTAAAAGGTGATGAAATGTTAGTGGCCAAAAAAGTCAGTTACAGTATATGGTGGATGGTTATTTCAACAGTTGCCTTATGCTGCGTTTTCACATCATTGCGCTACTGAACTTGACTTGCTATTTTCTGGTTTTCCATTAGCTAAAGTTTGAGGTTCCAAGTGAGCTGAGCTGATAATAGAAGGTGGAGTTAAAACACTGCAGACCGCTGATTGGTCAGAGAGAATTATGATGAGCACTAACCAGGACCTTCTGCTTGAACCACGCGTTTTTTTTAAGTTACTGTCAATAGCGACTTCCATATTTTTACTCACTCAACCAAAATTGTGTCAGTGTCAGCACACATAATTACGGGTTACACTACGTCGTAAAATTGACAAATGCAGACAGGCTTTGTTTGGTTGCCGATGAAATGATTCAGTGAGTGTTGCATTGAGGATGATCTCACAGCAGTTTCATGCAGCTTCACTATGGCAATCAGCTGGGAATCTCAGCGGAAATGAGACAGTAGTGCAGCAGTCGCCACTGTCACCCTCAGCCTAATTCTACCCTAACAACATAATTGTAGTTTAAATTTCACATACTAGGAAGACAAAATATATTAAAAAAATGATTAGTAAACATGACGTAAATGTACAATAAATATTTAAAGTAAACAATTAATGAATAATATTTATGATACGCCCATAACATATTCTGCACAAAGCTCACTGAAAGACAGTAAAGTAGAAGTAAATAAAGAGTTAAAGGAGATAAGGTCATAGATTACTTACTGTCACTTTCTGTGCCATGCTGAAGACAACTTTAACAGTAGGTATTATATTTCTTCTTCTGGTTAGTAATCTATAAATTTACATCGCAGTGCCCTGCTGTGAGAAACACTGTAATATATAGGCTACTGTTAATCTTAAAAGGGAACATTGTTATGTCTACACTAAATTTAAAGGGGAAAAAACTAGGTAAGGTAACTTTTGAAAATAAAATTAAATATGGCAGGCACTTTAGCAGATGAGATCATAAAAACTACTTTGAATAGAAACCAATTATTGTGACAATAGCACACACACACATCTTACCATTTTTACTTTGCACACACATCTTATTCTGATATACAAATTGACAAATGTGTTTACCATCATTAGCAGAAGCTTGCCTGTGACTTGGTATGCTCATCAGCACAATTAGCAACATGAGAGTAATCACAGCTCTTTACCTTAGCCAGCACAGCTGTGAGCTGATAGAACACTGAACGCAATTAACAGCACATACATCCAATTAGCAGACAATGAAAGGTAACAACCTGATGGTGCTAGTTAACCACAGAGGAGCTCACAGCTGATGGCATGTTAGAAGAGAGGTGGGGCCGGGGCAACGATGTGCAAGTAAAGACTGGGATTAGGAAGCCAGGAAGCAGACTTTGCAGGAGTTCAGGGTGTTATTTTCACCATTTTATGTAGAAATACATTAGACACATCTTATCAGCATTCAACAAAAGTAACAGTGGGCCCTCCTTATCTCCTCAGAGTTCTAGTGTTGGCTATCCTATCCACACGCAGGATAGGAGGAACTGTAATTTACAGTATCTGTCATTATATTAATTAAAATTTCCGTTTGATTCCCAGTTGGTGGATTAATGTTTCATTTTGTTTTCACTGTCAACACATCTGCCTGTGTCACACATTAAGAAGAGGCAGTCACAGAGGACTGTGCTGCTTTCTAACACCCCAAAACACAACGTCAGGTTATTAAATTCCTCACACAATTCAAACAAACTGTTAATCGTTTATTGTTTTTTGAAAGTTAAAGTAGGCAGATCCAGTAGTGATCTCAGAAAGAGTCACTGTTAAAGCTGTGATTTTGTATATTTTGTGTTATGTTATTTTTTAAAATTTGCCATCTGGGTTTAAGGCTGTCACTTTTTATTTCAAGCTTGGAGGAACATGGGGGAAAAAACATTCAAACTGGTTTTGAACTCTCGGCTGCTTCCCCTTTTTTATACTCTGCTGTAATGGTACCTTTGTGTCTTTTGCACTCGTTCAATTGGTTGCTTGTAAAGTTGGAGACCTTCTCACTACACTTAGGCTAAATGTATTGCTTTTGACAAAGCCATCTTCTAAATTCCCAGTCTTATTGCCATCTTAATGAATTTATGCATAGCCATGTCAGTTCCCCCAGTTGCATTTCAACTGGCCTGATTGGCCACTTCACATTTATGATGTGGGAAATTAGCAGAGCTCATCTTTTGAATGTAGGGGGGTTAAGGCCAGACCCATCTTGAGGCTACTAACGTCTAAAATGTGATATCAGTTTGTAAAAAGAATATTTTTGCATTTTAAAATTACAGATTACTTGTATATTTTTTTCTGTGACTAGTATTTTGCATTTATTTTCAAAACATTTTATGGGATCAAGCATTTGAAATTTGTAACATACTTTCTGATGTATTTGTGCCCATCTTAAATGAGACCATTTAAAGTAGTTTGCCTTGTGGTCCAGCATAGGGTGTTCCTAAAATCCATCAGTCTTGAGTTGCATTACGCTATACAAGGAATTATGTGGTACTTGAAAAAGGGACAGCCCTAGTATTTATTGTCATCCAGACCGTTGTCACTTCATTAGGCCCGATTTGGTGTAATGCAGCAAAGTAATCAGTAGTTTCCCCACACTGACAGTAATCAATGTACTGTAGGTAAACAAGACATAAAATAGTAAGGAGCCCAGCTCCAGCACCAAGTAAGAGCTCTAGACATTTAGATGAGAAAAAAAGGAAAGATAGCATTCAACAGGACAGACACTTGTACAGATATCAGATGAGTGTGAAGATGAGGCAGTCCGATTTCCATCTGCAGATTTCTGTTTGATACTGCCTCAGCTAATGTGTTTCGGTAGCTAGATGGTGCTGTGGTTGGTCGTATGACTATGTAGATGCTGAGACAAGAAAGAGGGAAAGGGAGAGGATGAGAGGGAAGTTGACAAGATCAGAAAAGAGAAAGGAGATGAGGATAATGAAGGACTGGGGAAGAATAGATTTAGGAGGAAGCTAATGGGACAGAAAAAAAGGGGATAGAGAGAATCCAAGAGGATAAGTGAGGAATGCACAGAGGAATGGTGGACAGGTAATTTGCGAGGAAGAGCAAAATTCAGTGATTGAATGGAAGAAGTAAAAGGGGTTTGGCCTAATGAGCTGCAGTCTGGAGGGCAGGTCTTCTATAATTACCATCTACTGGAGAGAGATGGTTCTATTGAATAGTTATACTTTTTTTTACTTCAAAGATTTAATTAGGATAAAGCAAATTTATATTCTGGGATACTTAAAAAAAAAAAACTTCGATATATACCTACAGTATATATATATATAATATTATTATTGCAGATTTAAATTCAAAGCGTGCAAGTCTTATAGGTTTGGCCAGGGATATGGTAGAACACACAAAAAGTAGAATACATTATCATGTTATGTACATCAGTGTTTGATTTGGCAGTAGCTCAGCACCCATCTAGTGTGTTTTTGTAAAGCAGATAATGGTGATTGTTCACAAACACACTACACTCTACAGGGTCTTAACAAGTATGAGTTGTTAACTGCATAATGGAAAAACCCCACTGATATAATATTGTAAGTTGCGAAGCAGAACACAGGCTTTTACAGAAGCTTTTCTGTAGCGCAACCAGCCATGGAGATCCATATAATATAAACAGCAGGAATCCTCCCAGAGGGGGCAGCTGCCGTCCTCGGCCTCTTCATGGTGGTCAAACAGCCCAGAAGCATGTGGGAACGCTCTCAAGCACACAGACAAACCAGCACTTTAAACTATGAAATAATAATTGGGTACTACTTTAAACTGGTACCCATAATTATTATAATAATAATAATTATGGGTACCTGTACCAAACTACAGGTACCCATAATTAAATCCCCAATTTACCCCTAAAAATACACCAAACACTTAAAAAGATCAATTTACAATACAAAATATCAGATTTTGAGGGGCAGATAAATTCCCCCTTAATTTTAAGGGATTTTAAAGTGTTTTTAAGGTTGTGAATTTGTTTTATATTAGATTAAATTATATTTTATTCAGCAATCAAGTATTTTGGTTTACCCCACATTTGGGCTAAATTGATAAATAAATGGATTGTAATGTTTTAAGGGTTTCTTGATTGTTTATTGTAGGCCAACAGATTAAGGTTTTTTTTTAATATATTAAAAATTGCAAAGTGCAAATTCAGGGATTTGCCCCCAATTTGAGGTTCATTAATGAATAAAATAATATTACAATATATTAATGTTACAGTTGAACAGGTAAAAAGACATCAATCCCCTAATGATTCTCTTCAATGAAAAATGTTCTCTTTCACTATGGGATGGCTTTCATGTTATTTTATTGCATGAGGGGTTTTCCATCCTAAAAAAACTATTAAACCATGGACAGCCATTGAAAATACCTTAATCTATTAAAATAAATTCATTTATAGATTCATTATTCCCTTGAAATGGTATTAAAAATAACAGCATATCATTATTAATGGGAAAATAAGTGGAATATTAATCATTTTCATAACTACGTACAGTAGCTTTCACAGTATAAGCTTTATACATTTGAGCTGTGGCTTGTGCACACACATAAACAAACAGATACAAATCATCTCACATAACATACAATGCCATACTGGTTCTTTATCTTTCCATGCCGGTTCCTGCTGCGCATACACACAGAGCCAATCCCTTTTATACACTGGATATGGTATATCTAGCATATCTGTATAGAAATGCATGCCGTGGCCATCTGAACATCAACATGTAAACAGAACTGTTTCTCCATCCTCAGCCTCGGGCTCTGCTCTCTAATCACATTTCCAGAGAAAAGAGGCTGGAACGGGAGGAGGCTTTATCTGTAGCATACGTCTGATAAATGTTTCAGTCTGTTCGGTGTTGTATTGAAGGGGAAGGATCTGTATTTGTGTGAAACGTCACACATGTGGAGCATGGACAGAATGCTGGACTGGGGAGTAGGCAAGAGTAGAATTGGCTCTCTATGGTTTTGTGTGCAATAGATTAAGCTATAAAGTATTGTCTCTTATTGAGGATACACGCTGCTCCCAGTAACCTCTCACATCGCTATTCCCAAACAAAAGTGCAAATACAGATATTGCAGAATTCAAAACCCAGAAGAAATGATATAACCACAGTTATTTCATACTATAGGTTTATCTGTACTCTAAATGGAGAGCACAGTTGGAAAGTAATGAATTACAATTACTTGTGCTACTGTAATTGAGTAGTGTACTTTTACTTTTTAAAGTAGTTATTAAAATGAGTAATTTTACTACTTAAGTACATCTTGTTTTGAACTCTTCTGCATTGTAAATCACATCTGTTACGGAGTAAAAATAAATCAATAAAAAATGTCCCCATCGTGCAAATCAAATTGCAAAAGACAGAAATTTAATTAAATAAATAAATATAATGCATTAAATAAGAATATAAATAAAAAAATCCCCCTGCTGTTAAAAAGCAACTTTTACTCTGAGTACATTTCAAATGAACTACTTTTTAATTTTACTTGAGTAGATTTTTTTTATACAGGTAGTTACTTGTGCTTATTTTTACTTAATTTTTCTTTTAAAGATTATTTTTTATGGCATTTTTAGACCTTTATTTGACAGGACAACTGAAGACATGAAAGGGGAGAGAGAAGGGGAATGACATGCAGTAATGGCCCGCAGGTAGGACTCAAAGCCAGGCCTGCTGTGTGTACTAATGTTTTCATTAGCAGCAGCTTTAAAGCAATATCTGGCAAAACAAAATGTATATTAGTGTGTTTCTGTTAACTATATTTCTGCTAGTATACTGTATTTAATAGTATGTGAAAAGAAAGGGGTGGAAACCCCTCATAAAATATGTGAAATGAAGTTAACGGTACACACAAAACAGTAATGTTAGCTATTAAAATTAGCTGGATACATGGTTAGATTTTATTTGCTCTTACCAGTGTATCGCCTTATGTACTTAGTCCACATCAATCCCTGCCAATCGGTGCTAAGATGTTGGCATTTGCAGGATGACTCTCCATCTATTGTTGCCAACAAATGTTTCTGGTGATTCGTATGTGATCGGATAGACAACTGGCCAGCAGCATTGTTTTTGTCTGATGCTTTAGTAAGTAATTATTGCGACCAAGGAGGACAAAACCAAAACCTCTATGTTTACCGTTACCCTCGCTAGCTCACTGCAGACAATAGGCCATGCTCTTCCATAACTGGGAAACACGCTAGCATGTCCCTATTAGAGTAAATGCCGTAAATATGTTCTTTGTAAATCTTAATCAATCATTCACCAAAAAAAAATAAAAATAAAATAAAAACTAGCCCTGCCTTATTGCACAATCCAATTTTTTCTTAAAACTTGATATTTCCAGCATGTAGCTTGTTACATGGAGCCACAGTCGGAGCTCAGGCTTTATCATTGCAATGTACAGTACATCCTTTGCACCAGACTAATCGGGTACAGGTCCAGGGGCCCTGGACCACAGTCTTTGGATTAAGTGACTGTTTGTTTCTAGTTGAAAAGTCAATCAAACAACAAAGAAACCCAAAACGGAGGGACACCAGTGGCGGTACTACAGTGAATTACACCCAGGGCGAGACCCCCTTCGAGCTTCCAACCCAAATATGGCATTTTCATGGCATGTTTGGACTTGTCCATTCTGATGCTTGTGGTGTTTTTATCAACTGCCATGGAGATAAACCCTGTCTAGTCTTCAACCTGAATGGTTATGTATAAGTGCATGATAATGTAAATTAATGGAGCTGTCAGAATCCGTCCTCCAGAGTTTATGGAGAGAGCTACATTCACGCAGGGAGGGGGTAAACACATAATTAGTATGACGCTGACTCAGTAATTGCTTCTGTAGCATCAAGGTCAGGGGACTAATCAGCATAAGTTTAAGTGTTTGTGTGTTTGTGTGTGTGTGTGTGTGTTAGAGAGAGAGGCAATTGCAGTTGAAAGAAAATACATTGGGGCAGCAAGCTGATGAGATGACAGGCAGCGACGCTGGGACGTTTTTTAAATATTATTGGAGGAAAATATGTGAGAGGACCAAGAAGTATATGAGTGTAGAAAATAGAAAAGGAAGAAGGAAAATACAGTCAGAAAATCAGAGAAAATACAAAAACAGATAAAGACACACAGAGAGTGTGGAAAGTGGCAGCAGACGTCTAAGGCACTGCATGTCTGTTATACAATGGCCAGCTATAGTGATAGTGGAAGAAAGAGGGAGGAGAGTCAGCTAACAGATGTTAGTTAAATCTAGTCCAGACGGGACCCAATGCTTTACCTCCTGAGCACAGCCCAGCATGAGGCCTAATGGGAGGAGAGGGAGGAAGATAATAAGGGAATTAAGAAAATGATGGCAATGGAATAAAAGAAAGACAGTTACAGAAAAGAGGGGGAAAAGACCGCAAAGTGGAATGAGGCAAGAATGAGAGGAAAAGTAAGTCAAGTGGTGCATGTCCCTCTTCCCCAGTAATGCCAAGTGAAGATTTAGCAGAGCCAGGCTCTCAGCCTGCTCGACAGTCTCTCTTTAATCAGTTTTGCAGAACAGGACTCAATACGCTTTTCATTTATTCAATAGAGCATCCCTACATTCACAAGTGTTTTTAGATTAAATAAACAGTGAAGAGAGGTTTGCTATAAACTGACTAAGTTAGTATTAGTAGTTTTGAAGTCTCATTTTAATATCAGAGTTACACTTTCAGGTAGTTTTTATTAAAGGTTAACCTAGTTTTTATTCTGAGGAGCAGGATTAGGCTATTTAATTGTGGACGGTAGTGGTGGGCGAATCGATTAAAATATCAATAATTAAAATGGATCAATAATGAGATCACTTTAGTTCTAGTTCCTCTCCCAATGTTTTGACTCTTGCTCCACCTCCCCCTCTTGTGTTTTGATGTTGTACCGTCACATGACTCAGCGGCGCCAGGAAAACAAGCAAGCAACCAGCCTGGTCCGGCGGCGGCCAGCAGCACACACATACAAACAAGACAGAGATGGAGCAGAAAAATGGCAGAGAGGAAGAGGAGTGCTTTGTGGCTATATTTTCAACCCAAAATGACACGGCAAGCTGTATAATTTGTAAAAAGGCAAGGTAAGATACAGTGTTAGCACAAAAAATTCATACAAGTGCATGAAAATTCTGTCCCGGTTTTTAATTTATTAATAATTCAAAGGAAAGCTTACTAAAACACGTAACACTTATTTAAAAAGTATCGGCAATACTGGCCCTGTATTTACTTGGTATTGGATTGATAACTCGCCAAATTTTGCAATATTGCACACCACTAGTGGACGGCATGGCAGAGTGTCGTAAGCTGACACGGGAAAGACAATCCACTGCGAGCTTATCATTAGAGCCCTCAGAACGCATCATCTGCAAATAGACTTTTTGTTTAATGCTCTATTATTTATTAGTGACACATTATTTTTTGTATTATTTGTGAAATGCAATAGTTTGAGTAGTTTTATTATCATAACTACAGTATATGATGTATGTTGGCCAAATTGTTTAGTATAACATCTGGAGGATTGTAAGTTGTTTATTTCTTTATTTTTTTCAGTTGTACTTGTTATTTAATAAAACATGGAGCTTGGGCACCATGTCCTGACTCCAGCCTCTTTCAGAGGGAGAGAGCTTGTAAACACTAACACAAGGAGATGTTCAGCAGATTAATTTGGCTGTCAATAGGATACTGAGTGGAACATTTAAAATATTTACTGTGCTAGTTCCCAGCATTAGCACAACACTTTGCAATGGTTAGCTTATTACCTGTGATGATATATGCTAAACATAACGCCTCTTTCATTCAAAAAGATGTCTAACGTCAAAGTGAAATGAAGAGAATAGTGGCAGAGCCCCACTAGTTACATAACAACATGCATCTCAGTATCAGTCCAAATTATGCACAATAAGCAGTTTGAACTCACAGATGTAATGCCATTTCTTTTCTAAGTGTTAGTATGCTTAGTGAAACTGAGTCCGACTCAGAGGAGGAGAGGTTAGTGAGGCCAGCTTCTCCACGGCATGCTTGTTTTCATTAATTGAAAAAGAAGCAAGGATGTGCCTGTTTTCTACATAGTGAAATAAATATAGTCATAAACAACAGTGGGTAGCAGGTTGATGAGATTAAAGATCCACGTGTTTTCTTTCATTTGTGGGACATTTACTACATCTAGAGATCAAGGGTCAAAATGATAACCTGCATCATCTATGAAACCTCAGCTGACTTTTTAACATGAGCCTGCAGCACAGATGGAAGGTTCCACTTTCTTCCTGTGAAATTGAGATTTTATTTCCCTTTAAGCTGCCAACCTCACACAATTTCATGGTCAATGAATAACCCTCACAAACAGCCCCACACCTTTTAAAAAATTCATATTTAAAATTTTCCATCTATACTTTTATTTGATGTTTCTTCCAGCAGCCAGAAGCCTACTATTTATCTACACACACCAAGATATAATCATTTTTGACACTTTAAAACAAAGTATAGCAGCCTACCATGAGTAGAGGATTATTTGGGAGTTAATGGGTGGCAGGCATTCTACATTATTAAAGAGTTTGAAAAAAAGTTTAAAAAAAAAAGATACATAACAACAATTGAAACATGTATCACTACTTGTATCATCTGAAATCAAACTGAATTGTGAATATTTTTGTTCAGTAGCCACTATATCTATCCCATTGTCTTAATAAATCCAGTAGAAATTAGTTATTTTAGAGAACATTTTATCTCCTGGTCTAGCCTGTCTCTTTCACTGGGCTCCGTTGTAAGCCTCTCCTGATTGTAGGTGACACTTAAAAGTTTCAGGCAAAGAAAATGTGTGCACATAGTTTTGCAGGGAACCAAACAGTGGACAGACTCAGTAAGAGAAAAAAAAAAACTGGGTCACACTTGAATCTTAGTCCAAGTGGAATAAAAGACTTCATGAATCATGTAGATACTGTAGAGTCGGGCCATATAGTACATGCACTGTGTGACAAACAATTGTTTGTGTGTGCATGTGTGTCTGCAGGGAGTCCTTTGTACTTTTATATATGACCCATGTCTGTGTGTTTGTGCATTAATGTGCACCCAGCATTTTAACACAGGGGCCATGTTCTCTTTAATGCCTAAAAAAAAGATTTTTAAGCAACATTACTGCCAAAACCTGGGGAATATAAATGGTTATATCAAAGTAGCCTTTTATGACATTTTTTGGGGTATTGTTATACCAGAAAAAATTACATAGACCTAATCTGCAGCCCTTAAGTATGGCTGAATGACTGTGATGTGAAAGAGCCACGAGTCCAATATCAAAACCTTGTCAGACATGTGTTGGTATTAACCATGCAGCTAGAAACACTAAATATAACACCAGTTTTGAGGTCATGATTGTATTGAAATAGTATTGAATATTTATTGAATATAAAAAAAACATCTAAATTCCTGGAGTCTTGCCACCATCATGAAACTGCCAGTCAACCAGCGGAGATTGCACAAAGTCAGTCCCTGAAAAGATATTTGATTGGCTACATATTGAAACATTTAATAATTA
Organism: Etheostoma perlongum; assembly: GCA_026937815.1. Taxonomy (NCBI): domain Eukaryota; kingdom Metazoa; phylum Chordata; class Actinopteri; order Perciformes; family Percidae; genus Etheostoma; species Etheostoma perlongum. The sequence continues at coordinate 8,504,716 of CM049383.1, read as the reverse complement.
CTCTGTAGCCACCAAGTTCTGTGAAAGATTCATTGTAAAACGTTATGTTAATCATTTTTGCATCTGTTCTGTCTCTTGAATGCACTTTATGTTGAGTCTATTGTAAATACACACATCTCCACTGAGCCATGCAGAAGCCTGATTTGTTATTATAGAACTATAGGCTATAAGCTATATTTAACACATCTGGGTTTATATGTTGCTAAAATTGCACTTTTTACTGTAAGATTAAAAGGAGAAGAGCTTGGATGTTAAACAAGATCTAATTCATTATTTTACCTTCTACTGTTAAAAAAGCAAACAGGCTACTCTTGTTGCACTTTCTCTGTTTAATTTAAGTTTTTATTTTTGTATTCCTGCTGAAAGTGACTTTATTTTGTTGTTGGATTGATAGCCTACATCTGGCTTTAGGTTGCACTACAAATTCATTGTACTTGACAAGCGCAGTGTTAAACAATTTTAATAAATAGAGATTTGAACCTTATTGAAATTAGTTTAGTGTAAATTGTTAATAATTGAACTATGGGAAAATAAACGCTAATTGATAAATTAATTGTTAACATAATTTAGAAATTAATCGTTAAATACTCGCTAGATTAATCGTTTAAAAAATAATTGTTTGGGGCAGCTCTTCCGTGTTTACACAGTCATCATTGCAGCTCTCATGATGTTGCTGATATTTGCAAAAATAGTAATGAAAGTCATCAGATGACCACATGCACACACACAGCCACACACGGTCAAAATAATGTAGTCATGGAGCAACGGTGCTTCTTAAAATAGCCTCGGGAAGGAACTTGTTTTGGTGGAACATGTACGTTCAAAGGTTGTTTTAGTCGTGCAACAACAAAACTTTGATTGGACGGATCTAGCTAGCTGCATGGATTCACCCTGCAGAGATCTGAGGAGCAGTTAACCATAGTCCTCATAATCGAGCAAAGCCAACACAAAGAAAGCAAAAGGTAAAAGACATCGGGGCGAAATGAAAGACATCCAGTGGGAATTTCCAATGACACTTGAACAATCCCAGAAATGGAACGTCGTGGATATAGACTACATTTTAAGTGACAACAAAACTAATACATCTACATCTAAATACATCTAAATACGCTACTGAGGGACAAACTGCTAACCTTTTTCGTACATATTTTCTGGGCTAAAAATTAACCAAGGTCCACTGTGATGTGTAACTTTGGATTTGGCGATGCATTTACTCACAGTTCTTTATACACATGCTCACTGTAATGTTCCACTCATCCCAAAAAAAGAAGATCAAATATGGAGACCGGTAGATGCTGTCAAAAACCATGGAATAGCTGGTACATAAGTACATGAATTAAGATTTTTTGTATCAAAAACAAAACATCAAAGAGACCAGAGTTTGATCCGCTACGATGGCTGAGACAAAGAATTATAAAAAATGCACAACTGAACATTTCAGCAGGTTTAATTCTACAAGCCAACAAGGGTACATATGATATCATCTCTTAGCACATGCTGATGAAACCTTCAGGAGTGACCCACCCATATGTCTCACTGTAAAGCCTTTGTCCTTATTGTACACACATGAATTCCTGAACTGACTCTGCAGAGGTTAAGTCCCCTCAGTCTGTTCATCCCATTATCTGTCACACAATCCTGGAGGCTGGACTAAGCCGGATGGTGCAAGGTATGAACACGAGTCAGTGAAGGTGTGATGCATCAAAGGGATTAAGATTACAATCTCACTTCTCACCTGAGTTAGAGAATTGACAGACCAACCATTCTTGCAGTTGCATGTGTGTGAGAGTGTGCACATAAAAACTATAAAACAAAAAAAAGATTAGAAATAGAAAAGAAAAAAATAGAAACATTTTTGAACATCTCTAATCCCAGCCACAACAGCATAATGTTCAGATGATGACTATGAGCACACAGACAGTGAAGCATTAAGGAAGCACTTTATTCTCATTTTGTTCAGAACCAACATGTTTACCAGAGCTAGAAGTACCAATGAGCGGCAGAAATTATCTAGTCAACAGCACAAAAAGTCTCAACGCACACGTCAACACAAGTAAATAGTAAATAGGTTGTCTGTTTAAAGTTTAAAGATAATGTGGCTCATGTTGGATACTAGCTACAAATCAATAGTATCCATCTAATTTAATCATGCTACTCTGACAAAAGCCTCTGGCAATGTAATTAAGTCTCTCTGTATGTCCATGCTGGGACTGACAGATTGTTGACTGTTGCTTAACAGTGCAGAGTCACAGGAAATGAGGCAAAATAGCGTGAGGCATGAGTTATTGATAACTGTAATTATCTGAGAGACATGCAAGCTGTCTGTGGTAATTCAAGTAATTTGGAAGCAAGCAACCCTTGATTATAACACTTTTAGGTTGTTTCAGGTGACTATGTTTAAGTACTATATAAAAGTCATAGCAGAGCATTTCTACAAGTGAAAACTGGTTAAATCCAGATATTTTAGCTCACCAATGACAATGAAGTGTATACAGTTGATTAAATGTAGATAGAAATTTCTGAAATCTAAAACATGAATGGTAAATGTCAATTTGAGCTGTCAGTCCCAATAACTGTAAAGTAGCAAAAAGCAAAATGTTTTCTATTGACATATTTCCGAGTTTGGTATACACTTGATGTGCACCGGTACCTACTGCTTCCAGGAAATAGATGTGAGTTGCGCATGCTTAGATTTAAACGGTTTATGGCACAACGCGTCATACCCAATGAGAGTCGAGTCAGACCTGTTCTGGTTGAGTGCAGATGTGAGTTGCGCATGCTCAAATTTAAACGGTTTAGGGCCTAACGTGTCATACTAAAATTTGTAAAATCCATGAAATAATAAACTTTTCTTATTACAAACAATAACAGAACATGGAAATCATTTCAAAAACGTTTTAGCTATCTATGACTGTTTGAGTGCTAACGTTAGCTCACAAGGCCATTCAACTGACAGCCTTTGTTGTGTTTGATTGTTAGCTTGTAGCTAAGCTAGCAGTCATTTCAAAAACGTTTTAGCTATCTATGGTTGTTTGATTGCTAATGTTAGCTCAAAACACCATTCAAGTGACAGCCTTTGTTGTGTTTGATTGCTAACCTGAAGCCAACAGTGAACAAACTTCGTTAAGTAGGTCCATTTTTACTGCATTGTGATTCCAGAAGTCTCTCGTTAGCATCTTGTATGCTACTTGTCACAAAGTGATGCATGCGCTTGAGTTACATCGAGGAGTGACAGTGTTACAAACATAACCAAGTAGCTACTGTAACAAAGTGCAACTTACTTTCAACAGTGCAGATGGTGACTGACATGTTTTTTCCTCTGAGGAAAAACGCTCCCTTCTTGCTGTAGCTTAACAAGCCCTGGCTTTCTCAATGCCTGACTTGACTCACCTACTGGTGACAAAGATCCTGCACATCTATTCCAGGCTCCCAGGAAGTGCAATCAGCCTTCCAGCCAATTTTGTCCAGTGGCCACTTACGGTATTGCAACAAAAAATCTCATTGCAACCAAAAAAAGGATTTTCCCCATAAGCCACCATTGTTGAAGAAGACTGACTGACTCTGTTTATTCTGATGATGAGAGATTTAAGTGATTTAAAAACCTGTGACGTCACCTCAATGTAAAGTCTTTGGGCCAAGCGGGAGTGTTTATCTGATGAGCAGGTGGCACCTTGTACGGCAGCCTCGGCCACAGTGTATGAATGTTGAATGTTTCCTGTATGATGTAAAAGCGCTTTGAGTAGTCATTAAGACTAGAAAAGCGCTATATAAATACAGCACATTTACATTTTACAGCCGGGGCCAGTAGGAGAAACACTACTGCACATATTCAGTGGGCCACATATCACCAAAGTAAACCCAGGTAGCATAGAAACTCTTTTTTGACTTATGCGCTGGGCGAGGAACTCCATTGAACTGAATGGCCGCCATTTTGGAATCCGGCATCCAGTTAATAAAATACATTGATGAGATATACGCTGCACTCAACTCTTCCTGTTCATGCTAACCTACTACACTTATGTAGAAGAACATGAAAGATTGCTTTTATGTTCATATACCAGTTTCAGACACAAGTACACTTGTCGCCTTTCCTGTTGTCTGTTTGGAGCGAATCACTGCTGCAGTTAAGTAAATTGTTAGATACTTTAAGTGCCTATTAATGTTATTAGTTACTTTTTTTGTACTGCTTTGAATACGTTTTTCGTTCGTCTACATGTCTGAAGAGTTTTAAGTACAATCAAGGCGGTTTTAGACAATGACAACAGCACAGTTTCAGTCACTAGATGTACAGCAAAATACTACGCCGATATTATTTTTAAACAAGCTCACAGCAGTTTTGACAGCAAGAAACCAGACACGTGGAACTGCTCAAACTGCAAGACTTCCGATAAAGTTTTCTGTTATGCCATAAATCCAAATGAATGTCCAACAGCCAGATCGTTGATCATTCAGGCAAATAATGAGGTATTGTGCCCCCCCTCCCCCAAAGTGCATGTCAAATGAACAATGATCTGGCAGAAATTCGGCATTGCATCTTCACAAAAACTATTGAAGCATTTTGTTTCCCTGTTTTATATTTTGACTTAAAAAATGGGTAAAACATGAAGGAAGAAACAGGTAGACCTGCTTTTGGCAACAACAACAAAAAGCTATAGTTGGTCCATTTAGCACAGCTCATCAGGAAGTTGAGGTTTCTTTTTATTGGGACTGAAAGGTCTTGAAGAAAGCTTGTTTTCCTGAGTCTGCACTTCAGACCCTTCCTGTGTGACCTCTATCTCAGCCATACAGAATAACAAAGCTCTGTTTAATTCAAAATGCATATGAGGACACAGAGTCTCTGCAGCTCTCTAAAGAGACAAATGAGCTGACTAATAAAAACTGATATTTTAAAATGAAAGTTCATTTCTGCTATGAGGATTAATGGCCATCCCAGTGGTGGTCACTTTACATGTTAACTCAACAATGAGTTCAGAAAAGTCTCCCTTGGCAGTACTTGTATTTTTTGTTTTTCTGGTGTGAATTTTGATTTAATTGTGCTTGTCAATTATCTGACTTGATATTTTGATAAACGAGACATAAAGATGTGAGGATGTGTTTGCCTTCTGTACGCATCCTTTGATAACACAATGTGCTTTCAGTTAGGAAATCCAATCTGCAGACCTCAGGAAGAGATTAATTACCTTTGGAAGTATGTACGCCTCACCTGGTTTCATCTACACACATCCAGTTCATTCTTGAGCAAGTGAACTTGGCTGGAGTCCAGATCATTATCTAACTATCCATTCCGCTGTGTCACGGTCTTATTTAACACTTGTGTTGTCTTCCCGTCAAAATTGAAAATCAACACTTTTGTTGATGCTTTTTTATCAATGTTTTAAACTTTTTCTTACATTTTTGTCCCTTTTTTCAACACACAGACTGGAATATGTCAACTTTTACTCAATACTATTTCAAAACCTCTTAATTATTTTTTAAATGCTATGAAATTGAATAAGACACCCCAAAATTAATGAAAGTAGAGATTTGTACTTGCCAAAGACTGTGGAATCAATCATGTTATTTTGGGTAATTAAAAAGAACATTGATACAGGGAAACAACACAAGGGTTAAAGAAATGGCCCTTACTGAACCTTTGGCTTTGCTCCAGTTCACTTGTCAGGAGTCAAACTCTGGGAAGAGGAAGCAGTTCAGCAGCTGTATTTATGGCTATGGTCCCATGACAAATCTGTTCTACAAATATGTTTTCAAAACTTCAGTGAAAGGCTCCAACAAGGATATCAACAGAGCAGAAAATGTAGTGTTTAATTTCATAAACAAGCAAAACATGACAAATGTTATGCGTGGAAGTACATTTAAAGTTCTAAAAACAAAAGTTAAATTGCAGCTACTCAGTGATTAAAAAAAAGGAAACACATACACACATCTCTGATGTACATAACATAAGCAAAGCACCCCTAAGAGGCAGTGGGAGGTTAAACGTAATTCATAAATCCGTAGAGAACAACAGATTATGACTGATATGACAGATCTGGACCACTCCTACATTTATTCCATGCAAAACAAAAGATTCAGAAAAAAATTGAAAATTGCTGAATGCAACAACTTATCCTAGATAACTTGTATATGCCACTTCAAAAAGGAATCTGTTCTTATAAGTGCTTCTTGCATAAGGCCCCTTATGTGTAGTGTGAAGACAGCGCTTTGACAAATAAGGACCTAGAAGTAAAATCAATAACATAGAAACAAGCCTATCATAAATCCCCCTGACCTTGCTGACCTTTTGGCTACCTAGAGACTAGGGACCAGTAAATAAACCCCTCAGCATTTGAACACTTCTCCCCAAATGTCCTCTTAATGTGCATCACATCATAAAATTTACAACTGTACAACTGTGGTGTTAAAGCATCCTGAATGTTCACCACACACACCGATCCTCATTCACCTCCAAAGTGACTCATTAACTACGTATTGATTGGGCCCTGCTGGGACTAGGGTGGGCCATGTTCTGCTTTCAGAAACCAGCATGATAAGATAAGAGAAAGATAGGAAGAGAGAGAGAGAGAGAGAGAGAGATACAGAGAGAAAGAGAGAGAGAGAGAAAGGAAATGAAAGGAATTCAGCCAATGACAAGGAGAGAGGAAAAATGTGTTTAATGCTAATTAGCCAATGCTAGCACACAACACTAAGATGGTGAACATGGTTAATGTTATCCCTGATAAATATTAGCACCTTAGCATTGTCAGCGTGGCTGTAGGCTGTCATTATGATTTAAGGAATTTAACATTTCTGACATTAGTGACTCCAATCAATTCATCAGAGTTGGTGTGTCTCGGTTCTAAACTGTCTCTATGACTACACATGCCCTCAAAGAGACCAAAAATTGAAGAGCATATGTAGCAAGGTCACATTTTCAGTAGCTCAGAAAGTCAGTACCTGTTTTTGTGCTTCTCTTCAACATATCAGCAGGGCATCCAAAGGAAATACGTTCATGTTTGATAATTCTGCACTTCAAATACCAAGTGCCAATCAAATATATGCAAACGCACGTTCCGGGTGGATCACTTTGTAACTTGAATGCCATATTTATACTGTTAAGCACAAAAATATGAAATAATTACCACCATGATAACTTTCCAGAGCTGTAAAATTCTATCTGCCAAGGGCGTGGAGATCAAAGTGTGTGTGTATCACGTCATTCATGCATAAGATTAGAGTTTACATCCTGTCACAAACCAACCATTCGTGTAACCACATTTTTAACTACTTTCTCTAACCCTAACCATAATTAACAGATGTTGCAGAAAGATAGTTTAATAAAAAAACTGTAATTATCCCTCACCTAAGAATCTACACCTACACACTCACATCTACAAATGCAATTCTCCATTCCTGCCCTCCATCACACGTTACTCATAATAGAAAGGTTGAATTTGTTTTTGTTTGTTTGCTCCTACACTCCTCAGCTCTTCATTATTAAAGCCCTTTGCTCAAGTGGCTGTGCAGACACTCTGAATTGGCTGCAGTCTTGAAACTTCTGATGCATGATTGAATAGGCTAAGCCTTATCTCCCCCCGGTCAATATCATATAGCTGCCGGTGCTTAGCAATTGCCTTTCTCCCCATGTAGATGCTTGTCAAATTGAACGAGAGCCAGAGTTTATTGATCGGATGATAACAGAGGTGGCAGTTGAGGGATTGGTTGAATTTAGGTCGGTCTGGGTAATCCTGGGGGGGTTGTCGACTGGGTCCTTGAGCAGCACTGTATACAGTAATGTGTGTGTGCCTGTCAACGTCTTTGACCATCATGAAGTGTCTTTTGTGTGTCTCTGTGTACAGAAAAATCTCATACTGTAAGTCCATTTTTGTCCGTTATCGCAGCTCTTGAGTGGCTGCAGCCTTTAATATCTGTGATCATATTGTGTCTGCATCATCTTAAACCCCCCCCAGTAGCTTCTCATGTGGTAGTCTTCCTGTGATTACTTTTTTCAAGCAAAAGATAAGTTGAATAAGATGAGCCAGTTTGGTGATTTTCTAAAATGAGTGACCGGTTTCATCAAAATCCCTCTCTCATCAATCCATCCATGTTCAAATAGCAATCTGATTGAAAAAGAAATTATCAATCACAAAATTATTATCTTGGTGTCAGTAATTTTAATGGAATGAGCTGCATTTTAGTGTATTATGTACTTTATATGTGACATGTTTAAATCTAATTGCAGGTTTATGTACATGCTAAACTTTATTACTAATACTTATTCCTTACCTATGCCACCTGAAAGGTGCTATAAACAGGTACCAACCACATGCTATCTGCCATTGTTCTGTACATGCATACAGGTACTCAGGTTGTAAATGAAACAGAGGATGTATGACATGCAAAAAACATCAACACAATCACTGCTAATTGTATTCATTGGAATGTATGACCAGGCCGGAGGTACAAGCTGCTGGGAACTGAATCTGGAATTGATTCATCTTGTTGTACTAATCGCTTTACCTAACAAATTGAAAAGTGAAAATAATGTGCACACAAGTCTACATGTGGAAACTCCAACTGTTAACATGACAATGCTAACTAATTGCAGGACACAATGGAACAAGGGTTGAATAACTAAAACTGTTCTGACTGGCCATTAGGACTTTGTACAATGAAGCCAAACCACCTCTTTTGCTTGTGAAGGAATACTTTTTGATTGTATACTGGCTGCTTAATTCAGCAGCATGAGAGAGCATAAGCAGCGCTGCAAGTCAAGTACTGTATTGACGTTTGATAATCACCAGCTGGATGGACATTTTACATTACGCATTGGGAAGAATTTAAGTAGTACTTCAGAGTTTCCCAGCACTGCCTCTGTGTTTTCTGTGGCTGGAATCTCCAAACAGAACACAGAGCTAGAATACTATAAAACAGAACACCAATCGAAAAACATGTTGACATTTTCATTACATCCAATCATATTGTAGACTCTACAGGACACACAGGCAGAGGGTGGACTGTTAAATTAAGGACCATCTAATAGTCCTTTTCTAGTGTTTTTTGCCCATTGATAAATCCCAGTTTGTCATTTCAGTCAGTGAATTATTGTACTGTGGGGACATCTTGTGTGTGTAGGACACAAAGGGCAGACAAAGCTTTTTTCTTTCATACTTACACTTATCATCAACCTTACCAATTTTCAGTGGTAAAAAATAGTCATGTCATGCAATATGTCAACACCAAATAAACTGCTTGCGCTTTTGTCTTCTAAGTTACTCTGTTTATGTCTTAATTGTGAGGAAATTAAACTAAGCACCATTGAAATGCACCTAATAAAATTCTTACTGTCACCTGTACCTCCTTGATGGTCCCCAACACCAGGGACGTTCACAGACATTTTTGGGAGGTAGGGGCTCACGGTAAAAAAAGGCCTAATAGTTAACCTGTGAGCCCGAGAGGCTCGCCCACGATCATAAATAGCACCTCTGATTCATAGTTTAATAACTTATTAACAATACAACGCAGACTCACCAAAAGTTGCTTCTGAAACCTGACAAATTAGCCGTTACGGAGGTCTTTTCTGGGTCCTTCTAGCCTCTACAGGTGATTTTCTATCCAGCCTGGAACTTCCAGCCTCTTTCGGGGTCGTTGGGCTTTAAATCCAAACCTTTAAATCAAAGATTTATTCACTTTATGTCCATAATTCATCGCGTTTTCGCTCAATTATGCCGCTAGCTCGCGCTGCTCTGTGTCTGCTCTCTGTTTAAGGAAGTACAGGCCCCAGCATGCCCATATATGGGAGACATCAGCCAAAGAGTATGGAGGCTGAAAGATGCCAACACTTCCTGTCAACGTGTCTAGTATGCAATCAAAGATGCTATAGTGCACAAGACAGATATCTACCGTTTATTGAGGAAATGGCCTCACTGGTTTGAGATTTGGCATATATTTGCATTATATATTATATATTTGGGCCTTTTTTGAAGAAATGTAAATAGTATGTGCTTTATATGAGTTATAATGTTTATTACGTTTATTTTTGCATATAGAAGAACTGTTTTAGACACACAAATGCTTGTGTAGCATTGCTGTGGGTGTAATATCAATAAATAGGACATTATTATGTTATTATTGGCATAAGTAAATGTCATGAGAGAAAAAGCGTCTGGACTTTCTTTGAAAAAATGTCCGTATTTTGTCATCTATAAAAGTAATAATGATTATTTCTTCACAGTGTGACTCCCAAGACATATGAGAAGTGTTTTAGAGAGTAAAATGGCTTAGGTTTTACTTATCTGTCTGTGATATCAATACATATCTGGAAGAGTCATGTTCCGTTTTATTTATTTATTTGTCTTTAAGGTCCTACAACCATTTTTAACATTAGAGTGACCTCATTGCAACCCAAATATTCTACTAACCCAGTTTGTCCTGAAAAAAATGATGTTCATATCTTGACTGTAGACAACAGGGTTGATGTTTTATTGGCTTTTATATAAAATAAATCCAGACCGACAATGAACTGTAAAAATGGCCTTAGGGCTCTTAATAAATAATTATTTATTTAAAATTTCAACAAAACGTTAAATATATTAATGTTGGTCTAACCGATTTTGGGTGATGTTACTTCTTGTTGACGTAAAGTTTTTTTAAACAAAACAAGATGACAAGATGACTCCTTTCTGTGCTTCCGTGCACTAAGTCCCACAACCCCCAAATCCTTCTTGTTGCCTGTTTTCCTGTAATCAGAAACAGTAAAAAAAACTCTGCCACAATGTGCATGTGTTCTATGCCACTGGTTTCAATTATATATTTAGAATAAGTGATAGCACCAAGGAGAGGGACAACATTTCACTAAGAATTTATTTATTTTGCAAATGGAAATAAATCTTTCAAATTATTTTGGTGCTATTAGAAAAAATAACACTTAAATCTCAGCAAAAATCTTCACACTAAACTGAAGAAGGCTGTTCCTGCAATTTTGTTAATTTTACAGGAGCACCCTTGAGCAAGCCAGTGGCTCAGAAACTTAGCTTGGGAACCGGAGGGTAGCCAGTCCTGCGCAGACCAAGTACGAAGTACGGACTGTTAGCTGGAGAGATGCCAGTTTACCTCCTGGCCACTGCCGAGGTGCTCTTGAGCAAGGCACCAGGACGCTCTGCTGTGGAAACCCATCATTCTGTCATTTCTCTACATTCATGCGTGTGAGTGAATGAGTGAATGAGTGAGTGTGTGTGTGTGTGTGTGTGTGTGTGTGTGTGTGTAAAATTATTTTCCCCAAGGGGACAAATAAAGAACATTATTACCTAATGTTGAATATCTCCAATATAGCTGCTCAGTAGCCAGCACTAGACTTTGGTCAAATTAATGTCCCAGACTGGAAGGAATAAATGTAAAATAGGACCAAGCTGAAAAAGGATGCATGGTCAGCAAAAACCTCCTCAAGGTAAATTGAGGTTAAAGAAATAGAGCAGAGGGCAGCCAAACACCTGCACAGGCCTAGTGCCCAACATCCGCAAGATCCAATCCTGTTCCCTGCAGGATAGGATAATAATTCATATGTGTAGGGAAGTCTACACATATGAATTATTTTGCATCAATACAGTCAAATGGAATCTAAATAAATGCTTTCGCTACTGATTCATTCACATGACAATATTATGTGGTTATAATTACCGGTCTTTAATGTTCTCTTTGTGAAAACACGTCAAAATGATAAGAGCCAAAAAAAGATAATTTAGTTTACTATTCTGCCGCTGACATCCATTGCTGTAAGGCTCAGTGTACTGTGACAGACAGTATCTTTTCATAGAGATTCAAAGAGTCTAATAATGTCCCTGCCATTACTGAGACAAAATATTGAAACATTTTAACAGCCTGTCTGGAAAACTACAATTTCAGCATCACAGGATCAGAGCACATTGTCTTTTTATCACTCTTCTATAAAAAAGGAAGACCAATAATGCTCTTACTCTGCTGCCCTGTTATTCAATGTTGCAGGTCAATTTCATTCTATATCAAACACCTCACCTGTTTTTCTCATTGAAGATACAGGCAGATATTAAAATATCCGTATCGACAAAAGGAGACCACAAACAGTAAAGTTTAGATTTTGCATTTCAGCGATGAGCACTTGGTGTTTTTTTTTTTGATATTCCTGCTTAAAAGGTGAACTTGATTGATTTTTGTTCCTGTTTGCCATTCCCTCCTCACATCTTTTAAAATACCCTTAAAGCACTAAAACAATAACCCAGAATCATTCTTTCTTCTCCTTTTTCTCTCTGACCTTCATTTTTTTGTCCCTCATAAAGCTCTTGCCCTAAAGGCTCCTCATTTTGTTTTACCAACACACACTGCTCAAATATCACCAGAAAGAGAAGGAGAGTGCACATCATGTGAAGAAAGGAAGAAACTTAAAAAGAAATATAGTCAGGTAGAGTGAAGATGGAATTAAAGAGATGATAAGTAAGGGGAGAGAGAGACAGAAAGAGCAAAAAAGACAAAGCAAAAGAATGACAAGAATGAAAGAAAGAGAAAGAAAGGGAAAGCATGAAAGAAAATGAGGGAGGTTTTAAAGAAGAGAGACTCCTCCCAAGGTTAATAGAAAGGCTCCTGTGTAAATGAGTGCACAGTGCCGGGGCAGCTGCCTGAAAACGAGACGAACAGGAAAAGAAAAGGAAGGTGAATCAATGTAACAAACAGGGTCAAAGAAGGAGCAATGAACTATTAATGAGAAGCCATTTTGCCTGATGAGAGGAAAGACAGGAAAGAAAGGTCAGTGAATTGCCAGGCTGTGGTGGTTTGCCGCAGAAACCCACCAGAACACTGATGAGCGTCGCATGAGAGGGAACATTGACCAGCAGCCTGTGGGCACATCCAAGCTAGAATCGTGCAGAAATTATGGCTTAGAGTGGATACGGAGACAGGCGGGGAGGGACGGAAGTGAGCAAGGACGTATGGGTCAATGCAGCAGCAGACAGCAGCTTCATGCTGCAGTCGACTCTTCATTTAGAGCAGTGATTGTCAGGTGAAGGTACAGGAATGCTGAAAACTGCTTATAGGGGAGAAATCTCTATCTTAAGGGTCCCATGGCATGAAAATTTCACTTTTAACATGATGTTTGGTTTTTAACATTGATATAAGTTCCCCCAGCCTGGCTATGGTCCCCCAGTGGCCAGGAATGGTGAGCCTTGGGTATCCTGCTCTGCCTTTGAGATCATAAGGGGCTTAAAAAAAAGGTTACCTGCTCTTTCTCTGCTTTGCCCACCCAGAGAATTTGGACCACCCATGAGAGAGAGACATTATGGATTACAAAGGAGCAAAGTGGTAGGTGGTCAAGGCCCCCCCCCCTCTTCCTCAAAAGCTACTGATTTAGAAATGGCACGTCCTAAGGAAAGCTCATTGTGGGACTGGCAGATATGGTATTAGGGGACAACTAAGGTCTACCTTTAAAGTTGTCAGGTGAAGCATATTGACACAAATAAATCATCACCACATGTGACAAATTGTAATTACTTTAAAGTGGAGCCAATCCATATTTTTAGGCCTGATTTACCAAAACAATGTGGCAATGTGAAAGAAGATCTACTTAGCTTTACAGTGATTGTTTTGGTTATTGCCTTGATTGCTATTTTTCTGTTTTGGTTCACAGCTTCTCTTAGCCGAAGCTTAAAAATCCACTGTACGCTAACTGCTCTGCATCACTTGGCAGACAGACACAATTAGCAACTGCCTGGTGAATAGTGGAGCATTTAACAGCTTGAGAACCAGATATTGTTCTCAGGAGTTGTACCCACAAACAGAACCAAAAGAGAGATATTATTGGATTTTTTTTTTTACATTCTGCATGTGAACAACTTGTTTCCACTGCCCCACAGTGTCACCCAAAAAAGCTGTAAACAAGGCCATTGTTAGATGAAGTAGACATTTCTGAAAATATATATTTAAAATATTCACTGCCTATTGGTTTAAAATGTGGCTCTGAAAAGAAGGAGCTTGCTCCCTCTTTGCTCCTTCAGCTAAGCCATAAGTTTTCATAATTAATTTAATAATAAACCGACAATTAATAATGTTCAAAAAGCATCTGTCTCTGGAGAGCTTTGATCACATTTAACCATTAGGCACTTTTCTGTTAAAGGATTCTTCTCAATGGCATCCTTGAAAGAAACTTGGAATTCCTGTTGTAATTAAAATCTGAGATGAAGAAACTGAAGGGTTTCCTCCCCTAGAGTTTGAATTATCTCTTTGGTTTAAAGGTGCTTCATATCCTCGGGCCATGTTTCTTTATTCATTCAAATCCATATAGAAATCTTGTCAATTAGACATTTGTGTGACCGTGTCAAAGGATTCATCTTTTGCCCATGCTCTGGTTCTTATGTTCACAGGAAATTGTTTAAAAGGGTGCAAATACCCCTGGTGTAAAGGCTCATATTTAAATAGATCTTCAAGATAAGATCAGGGATGGACTGAAAGGATTATACGTCATTATCCAACTCTGTTTTTATTGATGGAAACAGAGAAAAATGGCTAAAAGAGGACACCGTTTCCTGTCAAGAGAGGGAAGAAATGAGTGGAAGAACGCTGCCGTAGGTCTTTCTGAAAAATATAATAATGTGATTGTCCGTTGGCGGAGAGTTAAAGCACTTTTGCTGAATGGGAAATCCTGTTGTCGGGCCAAGAGAAAAGAAAAGCTTTTAAAAACATATTATGTCTAACAATGGATCCACCCAGGGCGATGTGTGATACATGAGGAGGATTGCACAGACCTGAAAGATATTACCGCCTTTCTCTATGCAGGTGAAATGTAAAGGAACCCCATTGCAATTCTCACCTCCCAGTTCTCTCATATTCAATAAGCTCACTTCTGGTGAATGGGATGTGAAATTGCCTGCTATCAATATGAGGCCCTTTGGTAAAAGGCATTTTCCGATCTCTCTGAATTGGATTGTTCCACCATTCATTTTTGGTGCCTGAGTTAATGACCATTATGAATGCAAAGCTAGCCAGGCAGTGACGATGATTCCAGAGGTGTTTAATAGGCCCGCAGGGAGAGCCAGGTAAGTAATCCAGAACTAGCGATGTGAAAGAAAGAACATCGTTTGATAATTCAGAAGGAGTTTAACATAGAGGGAGGGAGGAGACGGAGGAGCAGAGTGAGGGAAAGATGGAGCAAGAAAATCCTTGTTTTCAACTTTTCTAAGAGTGCTGTCTTTGGAAAGAAACATTTAGCTGTTAAATTACTAAATGAATGAGACTTGTAGTGAAAATAATAATGATAGAAGACAAGTTTTTTTGAATGGATTTTTGGATTCTGCGTTTTTAAAATATTAGTGTTGTCTGTGGCCCTTTTAGACAGAGAGAACATGGGTAGGAATGAGCAATATGACTTTCAGAACAAAATACAGTTGAATGCTGACTCAAAACCACTGAAATCCACTGGTGTGATTCACCAACAATAGCCAGTCCAGTGCTTCAATTCAGCAGCTAAACTGAGAAGAATTGTTAAAGGGGCCCTGTCAAACGTATTTCATAACGTCTGACGTTCTACCATGGACTAACATTAACATTTTTTGTAGAAAAATGCCTTGGATACCTTGTTTTAAGCCATTCTAGTTTGGTATAGAAAGCCTGCAGGAAGCTTGACTCTGATTGGCTTACAGCTAGCCAATTAGAGACTGATTATCGGCATCCTTTACCCAGCGCAACTGGGCGAGCTCATGAATAGTAATGAGCTCTGGCAACATGATGTCAGACTAACCAGCTTTTGTGGTTGGCCTGATTTCTCCGCTTATTTCTGACCGAGGAGGTAGCAGTTCATTTTCACATTCACAACATAGAACAAACACATTTGAACCTAACATATAAAAAAAAAATGCAAGTAAAAATGGTTTTATGTGGCACCTTTAAATGAAACAAAACAGCAGCAGGCCGCCTTTTATGTTTCAAATGAATCGCTTACAGATATGCATTCAGGGCAATGGTGCTTGTGATTATGATCCGTTCAACTGCATTTATTGTAAATTTCCTATCTATAAAAGCTTTAGCTTTTTGTCTAATATAAAAATAATGAAATGATGGAAATAATTCAGTCCCATTGCTACACATGTTTTTCTTACCTTATTCCTTTTTAGAAAAGCATTATCCTATACTGCCTGTTGATATATCATTGCACGCACAAAGAAAATATCATAGTCCCTACTAATTTATAGCATTCCAACTTCTATCTTCAAAGAAAATGTGCCCTTGATTGCAGTCATTGCAAATGATTGGTGCAAAAACCTGAAACCTGCAACCTCAGACAAGTAGGCCGGGGAAACAGATAATGAATAAATTAAACTGAGGCAGCTGACAAACAAACAACGGAACAAAAAACATCAGGGACCAAGATAAGAAAGAGCATTTATAAGATGAAATTAATGAAATGTGTATGTGTAGTGGGCTTAATATGGACAGAGAGGGATAATAATTCATGCTGTCGCCTCTGGCTTGCCCCCGCATAAACAACACAATAAAAAAAGAGAATATAAAAATGAAATTTGTGTCTTTGTTGAACATCAGCTTGAGATGAAAGCTGGCGGTTGCCTCAGCACATACAGTATGCTTAAAGAAATAAACGCTGGCACAAGTACATCTTCCTCATTTAATTAAACTGGCAAAGAAAAGTCAATATCATCAATATTTGCATACTATTTTGGAAGGATGCATTTTGAAGAACAAGGAACTGTTCTTGTCTAGCTTTCTGGCACCTCCTTTCTCTCTGCAGCACATTTCATTTTCACAAACCAACAATATATAGTACTATATGCTCTCCTTTGGAATATGGCCATAACCCAGTTATACTGTGATGTGTTCATTATGTTTGTTTATGTGAGAGGATGCATCCGTTTACAGAACCAAAGCTTTTTTCTGTGCATCCGTATGCTATGCATTGGCACAAGAGACACTGAGTGAGTTAAATTCCTGCTGGAGGTGGTGGCATTTATCTGTCAGCATGACCACACAGCTTGCTCTAGTATTCCACGCAGCTCGGGAGATTGATTTGCCTCAGTCCTGCTCGGCTTTGGCAGATTCTCAAACAGCATTGATTGGGACAAACAAATCCATTTTTATGCATTACTCAAAAGTTGATTCAGGTGCATAATTTACATTTAACAGGGAGACTGCCATATGGTCATATCTTTCCACTTATATAATTACTTGGTTTTTCTTAAGTTTTCAACCACTTCAATAGGCCATATTGCTGCTGGCATTCAGAAATGTGGAGGAAAATACCACAGTTTGTTTACTCCTCTAAGTGCTATGTGGTAAAAATCTTTTATGACCTTAGTAAGGACAGTAAGTTTGACTGCAGTTCTTAATACTCTTTACTTGAGAGGCTGCCCAAAATAACTTCATGAACTCAAGTTACACTGAGAAGGAAGACACAAGTTTTCCCAAGCAGTCCATCTAAAATTATGATCAGTCATTCAGGCAACACCACAGTTAAGCAGGATAGCAGACATACTATCCGAAGTGTGGACAGGAAAATACTGCCAATTAACAGAGGTTCATGTTTTCACAAAATGTGAAGGCAAGGTGAAGCCCCAATCTCCGGCACACAAGGTAGTCTAGTATCACAGTTTTGAATGACTGAATAGAAACACACACAAAACAATAGTACAGATCTTGTTGTCTACAGTCCACCTACAGTCATACAAGCTCTCTTGCTCAAGTCTCAAGTTGAGGCTCATCAGGGGGAATTCCATTCACCTCAGTTTGCTAAGTTGAGTTCATGTCATATGGGTTCTGACTTGTTATGTTCATGTTAACATCCAAGCTGTAGTAAACCTTTTTCACAGCGGACATGGTGTTACTAATAACATAAACAATGTCCCAGTAAACCAGCCAGCATGCACAATAGACATGTCAAAGCAGGAAAAGCACATGTGTAATTGCTAGCCTTAATTAAGAGTCATTCAAAGAGCCAGCTTAAAAAGCGATGTCATGCATTTAGGCTACATTTTTTGTCATATACAGCAAACCTCTCCTCACTAAATGCGAGCTGCCTGTCCCCTGAACACGCTGTAAAAAACACGGCCTTTGTAGACAGCCCAGGCTCCACAAAGGGCAACAAAAACAAACAAACCATAACAGTCTTCCAGCCTATAACCGACAGCTAGCGGATAGTGAGGAGATGTTTGCTGTATGTGACAAAAAATGTTGTAGCCTAAAAAACGCGTGACATCGCTTAAAGCACCTTTAAGGGTTTAGTATTGTATGCTGGCTCACAAAAGAGGTTTCCTTGATGCAAACAAAGCCATGATTAACGTTAATAATTCCATCAGTGATTTTCCTGCTTTGAGAAGTCAAAATGTCTGCTGTGAAAATGGTATATCATATGGTGGCCGACAGGGGCGAACGCCCTGCGATTTAAGAAAACAACTTCATTAATTTGACAAAACGAATGCGCAGCATTTAGAAAATGCGCTGCAAATACACACACCCAACCAAATACACAAACGCGCTGCAAATACACACACCCCAACCAAATACACAAGCGCGCTGCAAATACACACACCCCAACCAAATACACAAGCGCGCTGCAAATGCTGCGTTTGTGTATTTGGTTATGTTGTGTGTATTTGCAGGGCATTTGATGAATGATGTGCATATGTTTTGTCAAATTAATGAAGTTGTTTTCTTAATTTGCTTGTGTTTTGTCTATTTGTATGTCTTTTCTTAAATTGCAGGGTGTTTTGCACCTGTCGGCCAACGCAATATCACGCTGGAAAACTCAGATTTTCAAGAAAACTCTGATATATTCTCTCAATAATATGGTGCCTTAAAAGACAAACAAATATACCTCATATCGGCCAAAATCCATCCTTCAAGGTAGATTTAGGGATGTAGTGTTATATTATTAATGCACGGTATTATGATCCACTTTACACAGCCAACTCGGCACTCTCTAACACACTCCCCCATCTCTACCATTCATCCCATATGATGTGATCACAGCATAACCCTAATAAATTAAGATGTGCCACATTGATTCATAGGGAGAGTGTTGCCTAAATGTAATTAAACATTGCCCTGTGGTATGTTAAGCAATAGGTTGTGTGGCTGCTGTGGACATTTTGTTCCATTGTGGGTAATTTGAGGGCACTGGTGTTTACACCTAGAATTTGGATACTCAAAATGGCAGAAGGTACAGTAGACTGGAAGGCAAAGGGGGAGTGGTTTTGTACACAGCTTTTCCTGTATTCATGTCATATTGTTCACATGTAATTACGAATAATGAGTCATCCTCCTATTTATAATTTCATGACCGAGATATCATACATTTCTGACTGACGATATCCCCCACATGGTGAAAAGATCAACAGAAGTATCAACAAACCAGCTGGCAGTTACATCTAAATGCAATATTTACACTGATATAATGATTGAGCCAATTTAAAAGAAGCATCGTACATGTTTGTATCTGGTTTTAACAAAGCTATTTAGTGTAAACTTCATGGAATAATGTGTTAATGCTTACATTCGAATTATACAATCCGGAGGTTTTCCTGCTCTTCCCATTACATGAATGCAGTGTTATCTCGAGTTCTGTAGGGACAGAGATTGATTCCAGTTTGCGTAGTTTAGCAGCCAGTAAGTCTCCACGAGTCTTGACTCCAAAAAATTGTTTGTGCCCTTCGTTTACACGCAAACAGAGAATTTGCCTCAGAAAACAAGTCTTTCTAAAAACTTGGGAAAACCATTAGCAGTGTCTGTCTCAGATTTCTGCCTGTTCCTATTACCATCACAGCTGGATGCATCCAAGTGTGATGTATGCTCCTTACTCTGAGGAGACTTTCTCTTCCTCTCCTACTGTACTCGCTCACATGCCGAATCTATCACAACACACACACACACACACACACACACACACAATATGTACCAATGCATACAAACACATCCACACGGTATAGAAACGAAACTCTCTGTAAAAACATTTTAATGCTTAGGCACACGTCTTTTATGCAGGTATGTGTTACATGTAAGACACAACTTTCTCTTGCTTGCTCAGCAACCCTTCCATCTCAAGCGGGGTTCAAACTCAGGTTAGCTGCTGACTCCAGCGCTGCTCACCACATCCTGCTTCATCAAGCACAATGTCTTATTAAGTGACACGACAAACAAATAAAAACAGAAAAAATAGAAGGCAGGAGCAGAATCTTTCCACAAAGCAGTGCTGTGTGACTGGTGGGTTGTTGAGCGTGAGCAAATGCCTTATGAATGATTTGTGTGTGTTCAAATATTGATGAGGCTTCAGAGATCTGATGAGGTGCTCAGAGCCACTCAGTCGTACAATCGGCTGGTGGGTTGGACGGTTTCCATAAAACAAGACTGTAACGCACTGTTTCCTCATGCTGTGGTTGATGCATGATGAGATGGTAATAGGATGTGATGAAAGTGTGTGTGTGTGGGTGATGAAAGTATGTGCGTGCGTGCGTGCGTGATGAAAGTATGTGTGTGTGAGCGTGTGCATGTGCGTGTGTGTAAATCCACCAATCCGGGGTTGAGAATATAGCTCAAGGCAAAGTGATTGTACCACTCTACTAAACGTGATTAATTAAAGGAATTCTTTGCATATGATTAGCATCAAGATGTGTGTCTTTGCACGGAGATCATTATAACCATGCTGTGCCTGGACCACTCCACATGAAGTTGTCTAATTGGTTTACATCATTACTTGTGGGTTTAAACACTGTGCCCCATATATATGTACGAATCTGAAGTGATTGTGAATTCTATTCATAAATAAAATAAGGTACCTCCATACTATACCTCCGGGGGCTTTTATTATATTTGCGGACTTTGATGTTTCCACTACCATTCTGAAGGGTCTTTATTAGATCAACAGCTGCAACAAGAGCTCCCCCTCAGCTGTTTAAAGAGGTTTGAATGCCTGGATGACACAAGGGAAAGAAACAGAGAGGGGAGGATGAAAGGAAAATGAAGAAGAAAAGTGGAAGCAGTAGAAAGAGATGCTCTTTAGTTGCCAGTCATACAAGCGGAATGAGAAGAATGAAAGTAAAAAAGGGAGGAGGCTAAGAGAGCAACAAACACAGCGTCCTATTTCTTTCCTTCACCCTTGACCTCCACCCTATCACGCTTGACTGCATGTGCAACAAAGTAATGTCCCAATTTAAAAATGGACTGCTTTTGTATAGTCTCCAAGTCCATCAACCACTTCACACAGCAGAAGACGTAAATGCAACACTAAACTGGATTAGATCGTACATTAAACAACACAAGAAGAAGAATACAAAGAATACTTCCTACATTTAGAGCATGCAGTGTCTTCACACTGGCAATGTGACAAAATTACAGACATAACAACAAATGTGTCATTGTGTTTAGTTAGCGGTTTTATTTTGAAATAGGCTGCATTGGCATGCAATCTCTCATATGCAGAGTTGTTTTTGAGGTTGTTATAGCATAGCACAAGTAAAAATGCCACACATTCTGTAGTTTTAATAAAATATTAATACAGTGAACAGCAGTGTTAGTTTTATTTGCTCAATAAATCTCTATAATTCCATCTGGCAATGCAAATGCAGATGTCTACTCTATCAGAACATGACTGATACAAGCTTGTTTTGTTTTCATTACACCTGCCTACATAAACATTGGGGCAACAGACATTACTGTCAATCTCAGTAATCAAAATATGATCACGAATCCCCCCCACACACACACACACATGATTTGATGATGATAGAAAAATGAGACACAGGCACTGACATAGAGAGGAACATCAAGACAAAGACACAAAGACAGAGGAAGGAGAGACAGCTCAAGAGGATTTTGAATTTGATAAGGAATGCTGCAGAGAAACAGCGCAAGACAGAGAAATAGAACAATAACAAAGTGACAGAAAGCTAAAGTGTTTCAGTTTTTTCTATGAGAAGCCAGTCGGGACAGAGCTGCTCTGCCAGATTAGCCAGTGCTGGAGTTTTCACCTCACAGAGTCAAGTAAAACTTGTTCTGGAGCTTCGCATCCTGCCCCCCACAAATAAACCTCATAATGAAACTCTATCAGGCTCCAAGTGGGAACATTCATTTTCATTACCGCCGGTTTATCTGTCCCCACATGCTCTAATGCCGCAGTGCAGAGTTGTTCTCAGGTAGTGGATCTGAAGGGGGTGAAGAAAAAAGGATACAAATAAGAGTAAGAGAGGAGGCATAGAAGTGGGAGGACAGGCAAGTTGCCCTGGCTCATCTTTCAACAAGCCTTTCCTCTGTTTTTCCTCTGTTAATGCTGTTATCTACTCCACATGTGTTATTCATCTTAATCACAGGACAGGAAAGCATAATTTCATTTTTTTGGGTCAGGCAGATGGTACCTTTGTTAAGGAGATTAATTACCATGCTACACGACATTAATAAAAAACAAACATTTGAAGGGGAAATGCAATTTGCCCTGAGTGCAAGGCTAGTGTAAATAGGTGAGTCAGGGCCGGAGAAGGCAGATAGCCTGTGGGTGGATCATAATTTATTCTCTCTGTAGCGCCTGTTGAGCCTGAGCTGGCAGTGCAGAGCAGACAGGGAGACTAATGGCCATTCAACCACCTGGCAGCAAACTGGGGATCAAAGCACACACCAGCCCAAGACAGGCAGAAGTTAAGCTTTTTTTCCCTTCTTTGTGTAGTGTATTGTAACTCATTTGTACATCTTTTTTGCCTTCAAGGGTACTTTTTGAAGTTTTCAGAAGTGTTGTTTTGACAAAATTTCTCATGTTTGTATCTTTGCAATGCAGACAATTGTGTGTGTCTCTATTTGTAATGGTATGCTGTGTGTACATGTATGAATATTTATATAGCCAATTTGTATGAATATATATGCATTTATTAAAATACTGATAAAATACTAATGTCAGTGTCCAGAAAGTGTCTGCAAAACTTAATACATAATTAAAAGCTAGACTTTATTGTTCAATTTAAAATTACAATTTTTATTTATTTTCTTTTACAATGAAAACAATTATCTGCACTTAATACATGACAGAGGTAGTATTTCTGTATAAATATGCATTAGACACTACAAACTGATTAGGACAAAGCCAAAGTGCTTTAACATATATTTTTCAGGAGAACAAATTTTTTGTGCAAGAAGATGAAAAAGTCTGCACATCAAAAAAGAAAAAAAAGCTTTAAAGTTTGTGTAAATAGTTTTTTCTATTTTAACTTTTAAAGCTCAGGGGAAAGGGTACGTGAGCATAAAATTAAAAATAGCAAAAAACTTTTGAAGATTTATCTTTTTTGATGTGCAAATCTGTTTTAAGTCACACCAAAAACACATTGTTTTATTTTGCAGAGAATGGGAGATCAATGGCACAGCTCTTTATTTATCCAAAAGTGACAAAAGAATAGCATGAAATTCCATCAAAAGTCATCATTATGGCTGTCCATAAATCCACAAATATCAATTTCGAAACACAGGTGACATCAGGCTGCAGAGCACGAGCGCTTGCCGTGGAGTCATGCCAGACACATTCCCATCAGCAGGATGAGTGGTAATTTTGCTGAGATCCGGAACATATCAGGGAAATGAAAGGAGAAGAGCAGCACCTGAGCAGCACCCTGGAGACAAAGGGGGACTATCACTTCAAAGATGAGTGCTTTTAGGTAGATTTCCCATTCCCATCAGGCCATATGGATAGATAGAAGACGTACCAAAACAATCTGCACCTTTATTACTGGGTGGTTACAAAATCGGTATATAAAGGCCAAAATAGAACATAGAATGGAATCAGAAGAGCTTTCAAATCGGCAATATACCAGCCTGTTATGAGTCTGTCTCTTGCTGTGCTTGCTTGCACAGGCCTAAATGTTGTTGAGGAAGAAGTGATCAGATCTTTCCTATAGAAATAGTCTGTAACTCACACATAAAAGTTTATTGAAGTAAAAATACAACAGTATAAGCATGAAATATACTTAAAGTACCAAAAGTATACCATATTGCAGAATGGCTATTGTATAATAATGTATTTTTTAAGCCATAATGTTTAATTACTTTATATAGTGCTGGGTAGCTTGTGGATTCCCTCATGGCTCAATAAAGTGCTATCTTAATCTAGGATAATACCTCAAAATGTATTTGTTTGTGTAATCTGGCTCTGCAAAAGTAAAACGTTACTACTTAAGTAAAGTAATCTCAAAAATGTACCTAAATGTAGTATACTTGAGTAAATGTACTACCACTTTCCACTGCTGCCTAAATGCCTAAATCAGGTGATTTCCTGTCGTAAAGGATGTTCCTGACTCTTGTGCATGTTTTGCAGTGTGCCAGATGTTTTATGTTGCTGTAAAGTCACAATGACAACAACAATGTCAGAAAATGTGAGGAATGAAATAAATATGAACTGAAACCACACACATTAAAAAGAGAAAACCTGTGCTGGCTATACAGATGCTGTTTACCTCATTTCAAGGCTGACAGCTCATCAAGATGAGTCACAAAATGCACCGCCCAGTCAAAAAAGACACGGTGGCTTTCCTTCAAAGCTATGATCAAAGAATGCAAGAATACTTTGCATTCTATTATCCAAAGATATTTCTTAAAATGCATGTTTATTTGAGCATACAGTTACATTTTACAGTTGAGGCTGTACTGTAGTTTGTGTGCATTTCAGCAGTCTTCTTCTGTAGGCGATGGTTACTGCACAGTTTTACAAGGGCAATTTGGGGTTGAGTCCCATAAAGGCACTTTGATAATACAGTAAGTCAAGATGGAGGAGCCTGGTATCTTTTTCCAGCCAGTCCTGAAACTGTAGCTATCACTAGACTGCTGGATGATTTTTACAACCAATAATCTTTTTTTTAATACTTTTATTGCAATTCTTTCACTTATTTATTATGTTTACCTTATTATTATTAACAATCCATTACCATACAAAGCAGTACCATGTTTTTTTATATGTATGTACATATCTACACTCACCGGCCACTTTATTAGGTACCCCATGCTAGTAACGGGTTGGACCCCCTTTTGCCTTCAGAACTGCCTCAATTCTTCGTGTCATAGATTCAACAAGGTGCTGGAAGCATTCCTTAGGGAGTTTGGTCCATATTGACATGATGGCATCACACAGTTGCCGCAGATTTGTCGGCTGCACATCCATGATGCGAATCTCCCGTTCCACCACATCCCAAAGATGCTCTATTGGATTGAGATCTGGTGACTGTGGAGGCCATTTGAGTACAGCGAACTCATTGTCATGTTCAAGAAACCAGTCTGAGATGATTCCCGCTTTATGACATGGCGCATTATCCTGCTGAAAGTAGCCATCAGAAGTTGGGTACATTGTGGTCATAAAGGGATGGACATGGTCAGCAACAATACTCAGGTAGGCTGTGGCGTTGCAACGATGGTCAATTGGTACCAAGGGGCCCAAAGAGTGCCAAGAAAATATTCCCCACACCATGACACCACCACCACCAGCCTGAACCGTTGATACAAGGCAGGATGGATCCATGCTTTCATGTTGTAGATGCCAAATTCTGACCCTACCATCCGAATGTCGCAGCAGAAATCGAGACTCATCAGACCAGGCAACGTTTTTCCAATCTTCTATTGTCCAATTTCGATGAGCTTGTGCAAATTGTAGCCTCAGTTTCCTGTTCTTAGCTGAAAGGAGTGGCACCAGGTGTGGTCTTCTGCTGCTGTAGCCCATCTGCCTCAAAGTTCGACGTACTGTGCGTTCAGAGATGCTCTTCTGCCCACCTTGGTTGTAACGGGTGGTAATTTGAGTCACTGTCGCCCTTCTATCAGCTCGAACCAGTCTGGCCATTCTCCTCTGACCTCTGGCATCAACAAGGCATTTCCGCCCACAGAACTGCCGCTCACTGGATGTTTTTTCTTTTTCGGACCATTCTCTGTAAACCCTAGAGATGGTTGTGCGTGAAAATCCCAGTAGATTAGCAGTTTCTGAAATACTCAGACCAGCCCTTCTGGCACCAACAATCATGCCACGTTCAAAGTCACTCAAATCACCTTTCTTCCCCATACTGATGCTCGGTTTGAACTGCAGGAGATTGTCTTGACCATGTCTACATGCCTAAATGCCGCCATGTGATTGGCTGCTTAGAAATTAAGTGTTAACGAGCAGTTGGACAGGTGTACCTAATAAAGTGGCCGGTGAGTGTATGTAGTCCATTCAGTGCTGATAAAGGGAATGGGAGATGACACTGTGATTGGTTTATTGCAAAACACACCTATGAATTAATGAGGACACTAGGTACAACCCGAACCATGCGGCTGGCGCACAGACCCTTTTGTCCACCATCAAACTAGCAGAAGTGGATTTGGGCACACCCTAAATGCACCTGCGCCATGCACTTCACGCCGTGCGCTTACAGCGTTAAAATAGGGCCCATAATCCCATACAGTGACTTAACAGTAATACATTATTACCAGAACAAAAAGGAGATTTTAATGTTTATTGATATTGTGCCAAACTAAACATCAACAATGTAGGACCTGCTTAAAGATGCAGTAGGTAAGACTTATAAAACTAACTTTCTGTCATATTTGCTGAAACTGACCCTATGTTTGAACTACATTAGACAAGTAATTTGAAAAAAGTGTCCAGCTCCTCTGGCACTACCTACAGCCTGTTCAGATCCTCCAATCAGGACCAGGGGGCTGTCTGTGTGTTAATCACTGCTCATGCACACACATCCTTTGTGGGGGGAGGGGCTAAGGAAACTGGAGGAGGGACTGAGAAGTTGTCGATGTCCTGGATCTTCACAATCCTACCTACAGCACCTTTAAATCCTCTTAGCAGTTTAATTTGACGCACTTGAGCTCGGAGTGTGTGTTTTGTTTTTTTTGCCCTCACGTCTTTAAGCAGACAGCATCCTCTCATCCTCATTGATTAACTCGTCAGCCTGGCCAGCTGTGTTTCGCCAGAGATAATGTTTTAATTAACGGACTTCAATATCTAATTAAGATTAGATGTAGATGCTTTATAGAGGTCATTTAAATGAAGGCAGACAGGCCGGCAGGGGAAGGTCTGGGCTGATGATGGGATCAATATACTGCCGTTGGGAGTACCTGCCTGTGGTCCTGAGGTACTTTGAAGGGAACGGTTCACTGCCATGTTTTAGCAAGGCCTCTAAGTCAGGGTTAGTGAACACAAAAGGTGGCTCTTTTAAGATACGTTTAAAGGCATTTCAGCTCTGTTCAGCAGAATTAAGACTGACCTGAATTCCTGAGGGTACACTAATCACTGTAAGGTCTCTTAGATGTGTATTCCAACAGAATAAAACAAAAATGATATCCTTGTTTTACTATAGAGTACAGTGGCTAAGTGGATGGGGCTGTTGTGACTGCTCCTACTTCTTTTTAAATCCTCAATTTTTCTCTGTGGAGATTTACAGGTAATGGTCTTAAATGTTTATGGTCTTGAATGTTTTATCTGGTGATGACAATAGTGGAACGGACATGTATGTATTACAATTTGAAAGGAGATTCTTCCCCTTGGGAGCCCAAATTAACTCAGCAAATGGCAATTTGGTAATTTGTATATTTTGTGTAAAAAGTTACATTGACCATGTTGCTTTTTGAACGCTCAATTATTGTCCAAAATGGAAAAGATTTATCCTGTAAGGAGCATAAATGTGTTGTGGAGGAATGTGGATACCTTGGCCTCATAATGGTGCTAGAAGACAGGCCAGGTTGTCACAAAAAAAACATTAGGATCCATTTTCTGGGGACAATGAATGTTTGCATCATGATTCACATCAATCTAGTAGAAGTGTGAAGATATGTTGCTCCAAAACAATTTTGTTTATCCACAGACATGTGGATAAACCAGCAGACATCATCATATTTTAAATTAATATCTGAATTCATTACACTTCAGAATGCCCAAAAATGATTCATTTGCTACTTAATATCAAATTCCAACAACCAAGATAACTATTAAATATATTACTATATACCACAACTGATCAGTCATACTGTGTTGTGCATGTTTGAGAGACAACAAGATATGTAATATAAGATAAATAGACACTAAAGGAAGTATCAAGGAAAACTGTGCATAGCGTTGCACATAAAGCATTTCTAGGACAATGCTGATGACATTATGCCATGTTAATCAGAGCAAGACCAAGTAAGATAAATGGATATAATCATGAATGGTGTTCATAGTCTTCCACTATCTAAATCTTTTTACACCTTTCGACATGACTGTTTTAATCAATAGAAAGCAATTTTTCCAGTGCTCATTAATAAGTTTATGTACTGTATCTCCAAACACTACTGAACTGAGACACTATTGGTATATACAATGAAAATTGAAGGCTGGAGTATTTTATCTTGAAATGGTTCCTTATTTGTTCATGCCTTTCTAAAATAACTCTTATCATGGTTAAACAATTGATTTAAAGCTTTAGTGAATAACCTTTTTATAATAATGAACATCCATTACATTTAAGCCATTGTCAAATGAGTTCATACAAAGCTAAGCAAGACTATCCATTCCACAAAATCCTCTCTGTATTTCTCAGTATGGCTATGTTTAGAAAATGGTGTCGTCAGAAATTCCAGTTAACATCACTTCTGAAGAGTCCATCATGTTTTTTTAATCTTCTGTGTCGTCCTTGGTTACAAGTAACTGTGTGGATGAGGGGTGGGGGTGGTGCATGATCACAGAAGGCTTGCGCCTAGATGCGCCAACAATGTTGTTGTCATTAGTTACCCTGACTTCCTACAAGAAGTTTTACAGTGGAGTAACAATGTGACTCTACTTCTGTGAAATAATTATTAGCAAGGCAACGGCAGGTAACTAGTCAGGAAAACATTGCATATAGGTAATTTCACCTATTTTAATAAACACTATTTTTTTCTGTTGATGACAGGCTTGTTTTCTAATCATTCATTTTGTTGTCCACAAAATCATATTTAAAAGAAAGTTTTGACTGAACCTAAAAAATGGCCATGAACGACCTGGTTCATTAATTTCTGGGGCAACAGGACAAATGTATCTCGGAGATGAGATGGCAAAGGCCAGCATGTTCTATTCTCTCAGCCTAATGAGGGGTCAGACCTCCACAAGGTGACTTTGATTCATCACCACAGGACTTCCTTTCACTTTTTTTGCTCTTTTCTCTTCACTTTTCTTTCTCAACTGTCATGTCCTCCACACCTCCTGTGGGCTAGCCAGTTATACCCCAACACTACAAGCATTAAAGGAAAAGCCCTAATTAAAGCCAGTGTTTAAATACCTTCACTAATCCATGGACCATTGTAGTGTATTAAGACTCCCATCATTGATTAGACACGCCAATTCAAAGAGCCAGGAAAGAAAAGCTCATTAGAGGAGATTTGAGAGATGCCCTCTGTTGAAAGCTAGAGAGGAAACTTTACCCTGTTTGTGTGTTGTTCACTCTAAATATAATTCATTTAATAGCTGATTTATAAATCCAGGAAATACTCTTTGACGCACACTAAAGAAAGACAATTGTACGTGTTATAAATGTAGTTATTACAGAAATTACAGGTAAGACCGTAACTTATGACCAAGGTAGCTGTTGTTAATCACTTTTGTTTTAATCAGTTCTATTTAATATAAGGGTTTTAAACACATACATAACGTTGTGAAATGGAACTAGTTAAGTTTAGGCAACAAAAAATACTTGGTTAGGGTCAGGAAAACATCAGATTGAATTAAAATGAGTCACATAAAACTACTACAACGTAACTACATCACAGACTTAGGAGCATAAATGTTTATTAATTAAAAAAAGTGTCTATTGACTTTTAGTTTCACACAAACCATGGTCTTGGTAACCTGGCAAAGTCCTGTTAGTTTGACCCATGCATCACGCCAACCTGTTTCATCACGCCTTTACACTTTGCCACTTAACTTCCTCATTTGCTTGCGTGATAATTACCACTGCCACTAGAGGTCGCAGCTTAACGTAAATATGGGTTGGTATAAGCTGCTTAACATTTCAGAGTAAATTATGTATGTGTTGTGGTCAATGAGTAAATACAGGGCGTTTTTTGTCAAGAGAAAGAAATAGTCCCTAAACTTGCTCTATTCCCTTCTCAGGAGCATATTTCTTTCAGCCAGAGGACTTCTCACAGGGGCCACCTAGGTTCTGCTAGATCCATCAGAGACTTGCCTAGATGCGGCCTTGGAAAACAGAAAAAGAGAAAAACTATTGCCTCATGTAGAGAAAGAGAAGGAAGAAAATGTCCCAGTCTCCTATTCCCCTGTGTGGTCATTGATCTACAGGCTCTGATTCAAGCTCCGTATTAAATCGCTCTGGGGTGCGGAGCCAACCTGTTCTCCCTACCTTTTTGTTCAGACCAGCACCAAAGATAACAGAAAGCATTTTGTGCCGGGAATGCCACAGGGCCCCAATCTTGCCTCTAGCTTTTTCTTTCTTTATCCCTTCTTTCCCCTCACGTTTTCTGCACCCCTTTCGTCACCTCTCTTTCTCTTTGGCTCTTTCTTTTCTGTTTTTCTCCTTAAATTTCCATCTATCTCCTATACCTCATTGTAAAGGAGTCTTTTGTACAACCCTGATGGAAAGACCACTTTCAAACAAAGACTACTCACATTGTGGAACAGGGACAATAAATAGGATCTTTTGTGGGCCGTCTGAAGGTGCTCTTTCATCACCAACAGACAGAGAGCGAATAAAAGAAAAGAAAAAAGAGAACAAGCAGTTTGAGTTGGATTTTCCAATGCAACCCCTACAGCCTTCAAAAGGAAAGTTGGGTGTGTGTTCAATTGATGCGGGCTTAGGGTAGATCTATTGCAATTAGATTACAGGCATTTAATACTAGACAGTATAAACTCGTAACTTGATGATTAGACGTAACTGCCATTTGGTTTTATTCATCCTGATACTGATGTTTACTGATTTCTGTTTGGGCAAGGGGTTATTTTGTTTTGAATTGCCCTAACCAATCAGTGGGGAGTCTCATATCCATCTGCTGTAGTCAATTTCAGTTGAAATAGCAGTGAGCATGCTAATACATTTTTGTAAACCATTGTAAAATGATTAACATATTTGTTCATAAAGGCCACATTTAGCTGTTTTACAACCCAGTAAACTACATATCTTTTGTGTGCAAAAATCTTAATTTGTAAACCAACTGATAACTAGAACTGTCAGATTATTGTATTGGAGTAAAAAGTGCAATGTTACTCTCTGAAATGTAGTGTAGCAGAGGAAAGTAAAAACTGGCATGCAAAGAAAATAATCTTTTGCTGAGCAACATGACTTTGTTAGGATGGAAGCACTTGTGATCCAGTAGAGTTTAGGAGGTTAGAATTAAGTAAGTGAAGATGAGAACTGAGGTCCTCAGATAGAAATAGAAGAAGATACCAACAAAAGCACTAAAAAAAACTATAATCTTGCTATACCTCTAATGTACGGTCAAGCACTAAACAGATGATGAGCTGTGTGCATATTTGTGTGACTGTGTTACGTTTTTCATCACATTATAGAGACAAAACTCTGTTCACCTTATCATATTGTAGGGAATCACCTCTCATCATCGGTTCCCACAACTTTAGCATTTATTTTAATCTTTATTCTAAGATTTAAGAATTATATTAGCTTTAGTCTGGATACGGTTGTAAAATAATGCATCCATATCAAACTAGTCATCCCAATGATTTTTATGTAAAACCTAACAGAACATTGTGACAAATTATGCCTCTCCATCAATACCAGTCACCCTCTACAACATTTTGTTGTCCCCTGTTTGGCTCCTGCTGGCTACTGTAGATTGACATCTTATCTTGTCAGGTGATAGCATGTTTTCTCCTGTGGTCTTGTAACTGTCACAACGGATGAGGAGAAAGCCGTTGGTTAGGTTTAAAAATATCTGACACAAACCCCACGTCTCCTGAGTGTTAGTTGGTTAAAGAAATGGCAGATTCTACCACGAATAATAATAAAACTATACTATATAGAGAGATAATTACTGAATGTAAATACATTTAATGGCTATTGTGGAGTAAACATTATTGTCAAATTATATATATATACTGTGTATATATATATATATATATATATATATATATATATATATATATATATATATAAAGTTAATATATGGTTCAAATTTGTAATTGGTAAACCACTGTCCAGTTTTGATGAATCCTACACTAGTGTAGAATTGATGGTGCAAATCTAAACCTGAAATCCAGCCTCAGTCCAGATATTTTGTAAATTTAGTACTTTTTACACTTTTTTTTTTTTTACACATTACATAGTTACACTTTATATTGACTAAGATAAATATCAATGCGGTTCTATTAGAATTGTGTTTATTTTGGGATCATGTCATGTTGTGTGTTTTAATGTATCACATGATGGTGTTGAGGTTAGGTGTTTGTCTGTTTCCCTAGTTCTCCCTGATAGCAACCTGTTTAAAAAAAAAAGATAAAAACATTATAGGTGCTGCTGCTGATGGTTGATAAGTAACACCATATCACCAAAACAGGCAAGGATAATGAGAGTGAGGATGTTTGTCTGTGTGCGTGCGTGCGCGTGTGCAAGCTTTGTGTTGACAATCTGTGACCTGACACAATCCTGATGACAGTGGTTGTAAATTCCCTTCCATCACAGGGAGGCCGTAGCTTCTTGTTGCTTATTATCCTCCTTCACCCTATACACAAACCAATTTTACCTCTTACTTTTCTCTACTCTCTTCTCTTCATCCCTCTCTCAGTGTTTCTCCATCTGTCTTTGTGTCTATCAACCTGCTGCACTTTCTCACTAGCACGTAGAAACAATGCGTAAATCTCTTAAAGACACACATAATGGTATAATGAACAGATGTTGTAATCCTGCGTGGATGAGCCTGCATTTTATCATGCGATACACACATACTGTACAGTGGATGGACAGGAGCATGCCTGTGTGTGTGCAACCCATGTAAACGCTGAGCGAGTGACAGCTTCTCTTTTACATTAAGACTGACAGAAACAGATGATTAAATTAGCAACATGTGGATTTGCTGTTTGCCTCAGTGATTGATGGTTGATATTTCTTTTAAATGTGACCGGTTTTAACTTTTTAAGTTAGATAAATGTAAATTATTCATCTGCACTGGAATATTGTAAATATTTTGATGTTTGGAATGAGGAAAAGTTGCAACTACATAGGATGCTTTCCTATCAAAAGTTAATTGTGTTTTAAATCAAACGAGAAAAAATAAAATCGCTTACTAATTATGTAAGGTATGACGTATGATTGCTTCTTTTTTTTTTAAACAAACTAAAATTGAGAAATGTAAGACACATGGACTGAACACACTGAAAATGCATCAATAAGGAACTGCATCACCATTCAGTAAAATTATAATGTTACAGCACTGTAGTTCAGATCTACTTTCAGTGCCATTCAGTTCAGTAGAAATCTTGGTCTATATACACAATGTTTACTGCATCGTGATTGTTTCTGTGGCTTTCAGAGTCTATAAGTAAGCTGGCAACCAGGAATTAACATAATGTACAGTATATCACAGCTAAGCTATTACCAGTCACCAGGGAGGAGAGTCTCAATTTGGTTACTGACACTGCTCATCTTAAGTATTTGCTGTTAAAGGATTCTCGACAAAAGACACACTAAGACCCCAGACCCCAGGAGCCTGACACACAGTTGTGCTGAGTTTTGTGGTGAGGAGCTAAATTGGCCCCGAGACACAGAGAGGGGGTGAAAGAGATTGGATGGACAACTTTAGACTTGTATTCTTCAGGAGTCACTTGAGACAAAAAGTTAAGATGACCACCACCGTAGCTGAGTGTCAGTCACACTGGCCCTTCAAATGCTGGGGCAACATTGAGGGACTGATAGGGCCAAAATAGGGAGAAGTAAAACAAAATGGCAGGAGTGAGGGTAAAGTGAGTGAGTGAGTGAGTGAGTGAAGCGTTTGAGCAGAGGAGAGGAGATGAGTAGAAAGTGAGAGCACAAAGTGTGTGTTTGAGAAAGAAAGTGAGATTGAGACAGCAAGATAAAACTGGAGAATTAATGAGCGACTGAGGCAGAGCGATTGTGTGAGGCGGAGGAACGGGGGGGGAGGAAAAGGTCAGCGTGTGTATTGTGTCCTCTGAAGAATTTATGAGCGGTGTTAAGACTCATCTGCAGCGTCATGCAGCCTCTGATGGCTCCGTGTTGATTAAAGGCATGCTGTGTCTGAACCTGGCTGAGTTCACAAAAAACGTTTAATTTCTCTCCCTCTGCTCGCCTTTCATGCATCTTATCTGCCCCATTTTTTTTTTATATGTGCTATAACCTAATGAGATGGCTCTTAATGTGAAACCTTTTTTTAAGTTAACCTAAATGTATATGCAGAGGTGGGTAGAGTAGCCAAAAATTGTACTCAAGTAAAAGTACTGTTACTTCAGAATAATATGACTCAAGTAAAAGTAAAAGTAGTCATCCAAATAATTACTTGAGTAAGAGTAAAAAAGGGATTGATGAAAAAACTACTCAAGTAGTGAGTAACTGTTGAGTAACGTCTGATTTATTTCTTAACACAAGCATCAATCAGACAGACAAAAATACAAAATAATCATCTTTAGGCAAATTATAGTTCATCCAATCAATACAATAAATTAAAATTAATTTATTAATTACAAAATAGCTTAAGTGAGAGACTTGTCACATCAAATTTGGATGGATACTGCATGTGCAAAACATACTGTATGTAACCTAAAAGACAAACATCCACCTCTCCACAGCAAAAACTAAAACTACCACTACGTTTCCTAAAGTTAGATGTTGAGTTGAATGCTCACATGTCCGTTTGTTTTGGTCGATACAGAAGACGCCGCACAATGTAGCTGCTGTTTCGCACTTTTCCTAAGGTAACAATGCTTTCACTATGAGGACGGGGAGTTCTTCCACGTCTGTGTTGCCTTGGCGACGGGTGATTCTGACATCTTTGGTTTGCAACAACTGTAAAGCTAACCTGTCCCACCCATAGATATATACAGTTTATGGTATAGTAAAAGTATAGTGATTTAAGACTACTCCTAGAAGAACAATTTTTTCAAAAACTTACTCAAGTAAAAGTAATGGAGTAAATGTAACTTGTTACTGCCCACCTCTGTGTATATGTTAAAACAATTCAAAGCAAATAATGTAAATAGTGGGCACATCCAACCCCAGTTGGATAGAGGTGCATGACAAAAATCAGCAATAAGGGAAAAGGACAGTCCTGAGAGACATTTGACATTGCAGTGGGGTGATCGTTCTTTTGCCGTCGCTGCTCCCAGACTGTGGAACAAACTACCCCCTGACATCCGCACCACTACTGACCTCAGCCTTTTTAAAACGAAGCTTAAGACCCACTTTTTTAAATTAGCATTTAATTCTGACTAGGACAATACTGTCTCTTAGGTGTCCTTCTGTCTGCTCCTTTTTATACATTTCTGGAAGGCTTTTAATGTCCTGCAGCGCTGCACCACTACAGCACTTTTAATTGTATCTGTTTGTTCGACATGTGTTTTGTATTGTTTTATGGCTTTGTTGTAAAGCACTTTGGGTACCTTTCGGCTATTGTAAAGGGCTATACAAATAAACTTCATTGAACTTGATTGATTGCAGATCAAAGAGTTTCTCAAATACAATCTTGGAAATTCCAGTGTGCCAACTCTCCTTCTCCTTAAAAAGAAAATGTGAGACAGAATTTGAAAGATTATTGAAAAAAATAGTGCCACTTTACATATATTTCAGTTTTTAAATATATAAAATAAAAACAGAGTGAGACAAATGTCTTCAGGTTTTGAAAGGGGCTCTCTTTACACAAAGTCTTTATAGGAGTAGGGAAGTACTACTGCATATGTGAAAAGGTTTCCTTTTGTTGTGCCACAGGGAGCTGTGCAAAATCTGATTAATCTCTTATGTCAAAAGTATTGGGCAAAATCTGTCATTATGTGGGTATGGTAACTGGAATTGCTGTAAATAAATGAGAACATTGTTGAAGTTAATCTCACAATGGTGTTGTTTTTGGGTTTTCACTTCCCAACTGCCTACTGTAACAAAGAAGATGATGTGGCTGGTTTGTGCAACTGAGGAAGCTGCAGTTTTTCTGAAAAATTGGTTTGTTATTTTGACACATTTTGAAAAAATGCAATGTCAATCTTTTCAAAAACCCTTAACACTAATAGTAAAATGTGATTTAGTGTCAATAGCAGTAAAAGAGGGCTATTCTGTAGTGAGGTATCTAACCTAAAGAATTTCAGGTGACACACTCCTCCTTGTCAACAGTTTGAACAACAGCTTCACATTGAGTACTTTTGACAGTTTTTTCATAAAAGGTGGAAGGAAGAAACCTTCTTCAGTGTGGTAAAATGCTTCAACTCTAGCAGTCTGTATTTATATGGTTGACCCCACCCACAATCTCACAGCTGCAAGCGCTCAATCATTAATTAGGTGATTCAATTAGATGAGTCAAAACATCGGAAAACAAAAATCTCCTGAAAACTATACAAAATCAGACAAGAAATCAATAATGAACCATCTGAGACATTCAGACAGAATGACAGACTAAGCACTAAATTGCATGTCAACAAACATATATATATATATATATATATAGATGACTCCAAATGGAAATAAACGCTTTGGTAACCTATTTGTAGTCTGCAGTAAAACAATACAAGATGTTTCATATTCTGCAGCAGAATCAGAGAAAATGCACCTTCACAAAAATATGAGATATGGAAGGATATTTCAGAGCAGGTGAACAAGCTAAAAGAGAACAGTTTGATGTAAAACAGTTAAAGCAACAATAGAGAACCTTTTGGAACTTAAAATAATGTTTCCAAAATCGTTTCAGTGTTTTATCAACTTGTAACAGGGTGGAAGGCACGCACTGAGACTGTCTCTGGCTTTGTTCCAGATAGGAAACCCAACAACACATGCACCACGGAAACCATTTACAGGGCAACTGCTTCAAAAGGATCTGCCTTTATCAGACAATTACGGTGTTTTATTGTTAAAAACATCATTATCTTTAATTCAATAATTCATCTATACATGTTTCCTTTTGATGCCATGTTATCAATTGAGTATTAAGCATTCAGTTTCATAGCAAAAGTAAGGCTTAACATTATGAAGTGTGTAGTTTACACATACTTTACACATGCAGTGGTTCAGATACAGCAGAAACTGGAGACACTGAAGTTCAAAGAATCTTCAAATGTAAGTAAAAGCTGGGAAAACTGTGTCTGATAGATTTTTAAGTAAGTCAGTCAAGTACAACAGTATCAAGTGAAGGAAATCTAAATTTGTGTTGCTGTTTTGCTGTGGATTGTGCCTTTAGGTATGTAGATGATTTGATCTTTCATCTTCAGTGGAACAAAACAATAACTACTTAAGAATAGTGGACTGGTATTACTTTAAGCAATCCCTGGTAATCTTGCCTGAGAACTTGACATTTTCTGCATCGTGGATGGGACTTACTTTAAACTCCCCAGAAAGAATTCAGTCGGCTTATTGATTCAGCACCAGAAACTTTGGGTCAGTTTTCAAAGGTCTAAGATTTGCTTCATTCGTACAATTAAAGGAGTCATGAGGGGCATTCATTTTAGTATTTGAGATTGACAGATGAAGAGATTGATAAAGATGAAGACAAAAACGACATTTCTGACACAGAGTTGCTTACAGCAAACTTTGCCAGGAATGAAATGGAAAGTCTCACTCAAAGTATTTAATGAAGGGCAAACAAGTTCAAGCTCAGCAGTAGAGCGGTTGCCTGCCAATTGGAAGGTTGGTGGTTCAATCCCTGGCCCTGCAGTCCCACGTCGAAGTGTCCTTGGGCAAGACATTGAACCCCGAGTTGCCGCCGATGCTGCGCATCGGAGTGTGAATTTGTGTCAGTGTGTGACTTGTACGGCAGCCTCGGCCACAGTGTATGAATGTGTGTGAATGGTGAATGTATCCTGTATGATGTAAAAGCGCTTTGAGTAGTTGTTAAGACTAGAAAAGCACTATTTTTGAAACACTGTATTCGGATTCGAAATAAATACAATATCTTTCTTTTAGTCTAAAGAAG
Source organism: Etheostoma perlongum (assembly GCA_026937815.1). Lineage (NCBI taxonomy): Eukaryota > Metazoa > Chordata > Actinopteri > Perciformes > Percidae > Etheostoma > Etheostoma perlongum. The sequence goes on along the minus strand of CM049383.1, from coordinate 8,466,673 downwards.
AATTATGTTTTTCTTGAAACTTATTTTCACAGCTTTGGCCATTATTCCTCTTATGATAACATTTGACTCATCAAGTAGATTGTTGAGATCGGATTCTTAGAAAGGTTTCTTCAGATAGAACACAAAAAATGTTTCATTTTGACGATCATCTGAAGCGTTTAAAGACTATTTGTCCAGTGTTTAAATCTAAAGAAACATGACAATGTAAAAAAAGGCTCTATTATAACGTTTGTGTCATAACCACGCGACTTGTTGTCGCATAGTCGACAAATCACAAATTATCAGGAGAAGTTTAATTACTCTGCAAGATTGGGAATGATTGAGACTTCTCTTGGCACAGCTACCAGAAGACTTACAACTTTCAGACACGTCGCTAACGTCACATCTACATTGAAGCTCAGTTGGAGGCTGCACAGTAATGCTCAGCCATTACCGGAAAAGTGCTTCCAATATCTTTCACTGGTCTCCGTCCAGAACAACAGGATCTGCTGGTCCATTTCTTTAACTGTCTATGGTGCCTCCACCTCTCTCTATATCACTTCTTTTTTTACACTCTTAAAAGCACAAATGTTTATAAAGACTGAAATGCACATATCTTTAGACAGATTCTTATTCTTTTCTCTGACACACATACAGACATTTCTTATACAGCCTCTTTCCTTCACACACACAGACATACATACAAGTTCACACAGAGGCAAAAATACTCACAACCACACAAATAAACCCACATCTCTCGTCTCATCTAATTCACACATGTTTTGTCTTTTTGAGAAGCACACATACACACAGCTACCGGAATACACAAACATAGAACCTTGAAATACTAGGTATAGTCAGAGTTTATATGCATCCACCCAGGCTGCACGAATGTTTTGACGATTCTGATCTGCCTCAAAATGCCCATAATGACAGACAAATAATTTTTGGAGGATAGGTGACTATTAGGTCTTTGTACAAGGATGCATTGTGCAAAATGTCATTAGTCAGACTTATGACCACTGGGTTAAGGCCATTTTAATTAATCATGTTGTTGATGTGCCACCTATAGGGGGTATAGTGTGGAATTTTGTGGTAAGGCTGGGCATGGATATGTGCTAAATAAGCTGAAATTGAACAATACATTCAATGGTTATGGTAGTTTATATATAGGGAGTGTCTACAGAATTTAGCATGTTTTAAACTAGAGATAACTATAATGAAAAGACAAATTACATTATAATTACATTATACATGCATGCTCTTGGGGGAATTATAGGGTCCATGCAAGTTATAGAATGTGGTCTAGACCAATTCTATCTGTAAAGTGTCCTGAGATAACTTGACACTATAAATACAATTAAAATGAACTGAAATAAACCACTGTGGACGCCATCAGTCTCCATCCATCAGTATGTATCAATCAAGCTATTCCAGGAAGCCAGAGAAGAAAGAGGAGATGCAGGTCTGCCAGAGAAAAGCTGTTGTCTGCTGCCAAGGTTGAGGGAACATATTGCCTCGTCATGAAAAAAAGAATGGAGAAGCAGACACTGCACATTGTCTGAATCTCTATCAAATGATTTTTCTGTCTCCCTGCACAGCAACTTTGACACAGTGTCTGATAATGGTGGGACTGTGTGTGTGTGTGTGTGAGAGAGCTGTGTTTGTGAAGTGGTCTGACACCAAAATGGTTGTTGTTGGAGCATCTGTTGATCACCGATAAAGACATTTTTTATTTTGCCAAACACAAACACACAGCATAAGAAGACTGGCAATGCCTGTATAGCATCTATCTTCTCACAGCTGCACTCACACCTCTTTCCTAGAGACAAAAATAAACATTCATCTGTCAGAGAGGGAAAAATGGACCAAATCACAAATAATAAATCTAAATAGTCTAAATGGGTTTATGTCCACATTCAAACACTTTGTGGATGAAAAAAAAAACAAGGTTGCAGATGGCATGAATAATATAACTTGCTGCACATCATTGGGAGTTGAGGAGCATCTTAAGTGGGATTTTATTTGTTTATTTATTATCTTCCACAGAAATGTTTAGTACAAATTGTGGAGATATTCACACCAGACAAATGCCAAGTGCATTTACAGATTTCTACTGCCTGCTCCTCGTTAAAAACTGGAGGTTAAGTGTTTTTCTCAAGGGTAGTAACATGAATTCTTCATGGAAGACCAAGAGCACAGATTCTGTTTCTTGTGTAACTGTATTTAAATACAGTGGGTACGGAAAGTATTCAGACCCCTTTCAATTTTTCACTCTTTGTTTCATTGCAGCCTTTTTCCAAAAATCAAAAATGTTCATTTTATTTCTCAGTAATGTACACTCAGCAACCCATCTTGACAGAAAAAAACAGAAATTTAGAAATTTTTGCATATTTATTAAAAAACAAAAACTGAAATATCACATGGTCATATGTATTCAGACCCTTTGCCGTGACCCTCATATGTAACTCAGGTGCTGTCTATTTCTTCTGATCATCCTTGAGATGGTTCTACACCTTCATTTGAGTCCAGCTGTGTTTGATTATACTGATTGGACTTGATTAGGAAAGCCACACACCTGTCTATATAAGACCTTACAGCTCACAGTGCATGTCAGAGCAAATGACAATCATGAGGTCAAAGGAACTGCCTGAAGAGCTCAGAGACAGAATTGTGGCAAGGCACAGATCTGGTCAAGGTTACAAAAAAATTTCTGCTGCACTTAAGGTTCCTAAGAGCACAGTGGCCTCCATAATCCTCAAATGGAAGACGTTTGGGACGACCAGAACCCTTCCTAGAGCTGGCCGTCCGGCCAAACTTTTATCGGGGAGAAGAGCCTTGTGTGAGAGGCAAAGAAGAACCCAATGGTCACTGTGGCTAAGCTCCAGAGATGCAGTCGGAGATGGGAGAAAGTTGTAGTAACTCAACCATCACTGCAGCAATCCACCAGTCGGGGCTTTATGGCAGAGTGGCCCGAAGGAAGCCTCTCCTCAGTGCAAGACACATGAAAGCCCGCATGGAGTTTGCTAAAAAACACCTGAAGGACTCCAAGATGGTGATAAATAAAATCCTCTGGTCTGATGAGACCAAGATAGAACTTTTGGCCTTAATTCTAAGCGGTATGTGTGGAGAAAACCAGGCACTGCTCATCACCTGTCCAATACAGTCTCAACAGTGAAGCATGGTGGTGGCAGCATCATGCTGTGGGGGTGTTTTTCAGCTGCAGGGACAGGACGACTGGTTGCAATCGAGGGAAAGATGGCCAAGTACAGGGATATCCTGGACGAAAACCTTTTCCAGAGTGCTCTGGACCTCAGACTGGGCGAAGGTTTACCTTCCAACAAGACAATGACCCTAAGCACACCGCTAAAATAACGAAGGAGTGGCTTCACAACAACTCTGTGGCTGTTCTTGAATGGCCCAGCCAGAGCCCTGACTTAAACCCAATTGAGCATCTCTGGAGAGACCTGAAAATGACTGTCCACCAACGTTTACCATCCAACCTGACAGAACTGGAGAGGATCTGCAAGGAGGAATGGCAGAGGATACCCAAATCCAGATGTGAGAAACTTGTTGCATCTTTCCCAAAACGACTCATGGCTGTATTAGATCAAAAGGGTGCTTCTACTAAATACTGAACAAAGGGTCTGAATACTTATGACCATGTGATATTTCAGTTTTGTTTTTAATAAATATGCAAAAATTTCTAAATTTCAGTTTTTTTTTTCTGTCAAGATGGGTTGCTGAGTGTACATTACTGAGAAATAAAATGAACTTTTTTTGATTTTTGGAAAAAGGCTGCAATGAAACAAAGAGTGAAAAATTTAAAGGGGTCTGAATACTTTCCGTACCCACTGTATAAATAGTGGAATACAGTTACATCAACAGAAAGAGAATTGGAAATAAAATAGGTATTCTATTTCATTTCAGAAATGCAATAGTATATTGTCAAAAACTGGCTCAATGTCTGCTATAAGCATGGGAAATACTGCCATATTGTTTGAATTAAATTTTAATTGAATTAATTTCCTTATGAGAAACCCAGGGATACCAAGATATCTGTATTTTTGTGTTAAGATTGTTGTTGTTTCTTGCAAGGCTGCCTCAGTGTATGAATGGCATTGTATGACTTCCCTGTATGTGTATAACAGTGTGAGTCCACACCTGTTTTAATGTCATCGCCTTTGAAATTGCAGGTATTGTCCTTTCGTTTAGCAGCAACAATAACCTGGAACCTTAGTTGTAAAAAATGTTTCAGAAATAGAGTGGGGAAGAAAAAGATTGAGTTGGTAGTTTGTGTCTCGCTGTGTAAAAGTGTCAATCACTTGAACTGAACTCTAGCTCCTTTTAAAAATCTTTTCAGTTTTACACGCCATCGAACTGCTGGCTTGGCTTTGTCATTGACATTTGGTAACCCTGTTAAGCCCTTTTATCAACTTCTGACAGGTGCTATGCTATTAGCATCCTCTCATGTCAGTCTCATTCACACTAAAGTCACTGTGCCTCCGTGTGTGCATTTGGGTGTGTGTGAGAGTGTGTGTGTGTGTGTGTGAGAGTGCTTGACTGAGACCTAAAGAGAAAAACATATTAAGCTGATGCTGTCATCTCCTTTCTCAACTTCTGCCAAAAAACAATACCCACCTGGGCCAGTCGCCATCACTCATGTATGTCCCTTCATCTCAGCGCAGAGAGAGAGACAAAGAAAGAGAAGAACAAAGAAAGAAAGAGAGAGCTCTCTGTACTTTGCAAACACACACACACACACACACAGGGCTCAAACCTGCCATGACATTTCATTAGAGAAGATTTTTAACACAATTTTCAATTCTCAAATGTCAACACTACTGTACCTGTCTGCACCTGTGGCTTTGTCTGACATTTGTTGTGTCAATCCTGTATTGTCTAACTGTCTCGTAATGTGTCAGCACCTATTAACCAGGAAAAGAACCTGTTGTACCAGGCAGAAAAGAGCAGCCGTCTCCTTCGGACAAGCATACCAACATGCATTTATCTGTTAGTAGTTGTAAGTGCCAATTCAAAGCCTTGGTGGCTTTGAAACAGAAAAAACATGTAACAGAGAAAATCTCAGATGAGAAGAAAAACTAAAACGTATATTGGAAATGTATATATTTTGGACATGGCTTCATTCCATGTAAGCTAAAAAAAAACCTCTGGGAGAATGTTGCAAAGGAAAGTTGCAGCAGTGTAGATTATCAGATGTAAAGACTGATTTAGAATTTTCTTTCAGTAACTATTGCTCTTGAAATACACACATGAAAGAGACAAAGAATGGTTCATCCCCAGTTTATATACTGTATATGCACCCTGGATTTATTCTTTTTTACATCCATGTTGCTGGTTTGTGGTTATTGCAATGAGCACAACAACAAAAACTCTCACTAAAAAACATCTTCTTAATTGTATCTGTAAAGATAATATGCTTTTAAGGGAACAATGTGGAGGAACCTCCAAAAAGGAAGTAACACGAAGCAGAAATAGAAGTTGTTGCTATTTCTGCTTCGTGTTACTTCCTTTTTGACTTCCATATGATAGTCACCAGTGTCAAGTTTTATTTGAACTGGCCTTGAGGTGTACAACTGTTTGAGCATGACTGGAGGCATGTTCACATGGTTTCTAAGTCAATAAGAACCATATATCACAGCATGAAAAGATAATAACATACCGTATAAGGATTCTCAATCTTCACTGAGACTCAAATTATGAGCCGTAATGTTGAATGCAAGTGACATTAGGCCAGAAATAGATAGGGGGAATTAAATTAGGTGTGCAGCTATGCAATAATTACATATCTTTCTGAAATGCATCACGTTAGAGAAACCTTTTTTTTGTGCAATTACATATAAAAATATTCTCAGGCATAGAAAATTGCTTGCTCATTTTTGTCTTGTTTATCCTTCATGGTTTATTTGACTAATCCACAAAAAACCTGCCAGATATTCTGTTACGGTAGACTTCTTTACAGTTGTATAGCTGTCCTGCAGAAATAATTCTCATTAGGGTAAACACTTCTGTTTTATATTCGTCATGGCCATTTAAGTTTGAGTTCCTATACTGTACTCCAGATCTATCTATTACTGGAACTTTTTAGAATAACCCTGCAGGGCACTGTAGACACAATTCAATCTGATTGTGGGCTATAAACAAGTGTTGCTCATTAGATGCTTTGCTCTTGTGTATGGCTGTTGGGCTTCATCTTTTTCAAGAGTGCCAACAACTCTGGAGGACAAAGTACAATTCGACTCACCTCTCTGGGATTCAAGATCACTATCAAGTTGGGTGGCAGCCTTTTCTCAAAGAAAAGCTCAGGTTGTGCCAGCCTCTTCCCCCCAGTGGCAGGCCTGAATGGAGATGTGAATGGCGGTGCAGAGGAGACACTGAAAAGGAGAAGAAAGGTTAATTGGTTTTGTTGACCATCTGTCTGCAGAGGAAGAGGCGGAAGTCGGCACACCTCAGGTTGAATAGTAAAGAGGATTTACAGGCACTGATTGGCAGTGACCAGTGTGGTCACCTGTCCTATTAATAGAGCAAGTTCATCTCTAAGATGATTTCATTATTCCCTTTTATTGCCTTAGTCCTTTCTTTGTCTGCTTTTTTTGTGCTGGCTGCATTTTCCAACCATCTATTTCTTCAGCTCTTTGTGTACCTCACACAGGTTGACTGGCTGACAAAGTATCTTTCCGTCTTCTCTCCCACCATTTCTCTCTCTGTGCCCTACGCTCTCAACAAGGTGAATGAGCCACAGATATCCAGCTGAGAGAAATGAAGAAGTAGCTGAGCGATGCATTCAGCCAGTCTAAAGGCATAGCCGGCCTGATTCCCCCAGGGGGTTGGCTGTTCCTGTGAAAAGCTGGGAATCTTTTTGTCTGCACTGCTGGGCCCAAAATAAGAGCACCCACTCAGAAAAAGAGACATAGAGATGCAGAGTGAAATACAGAGACAGCCATCATCTACTGTAACGGCCTATGACTCGTTTAGGTGCGAGCTGGGACATAAACAAGTCACTTCTCTTTGATAAACTCTGGTTATTTCTGTCAAGCAAGTTGATATAACATACCTTAAGGCAGAAGACTAAACGTCATAAATAGAAAGTGAATTACAGAGCTGCAGCTTTTAGTTATTGAATGATGGTTGGGAATGAAAACCTGTTTGTTGCAATCCTGATAAAACTGGATTACCTGCTTATAGCTGCTCACGATGACCTTGATGGTTTCAGGATTTAAGGCTGAGCTTGCTGTGCACCTGAGAGAGTGAAGCTAGTGACTTCACTTTCTGCTGAATCTTTTAATCCTTTGAGGACAAAAGATGCCCCAGCGCGTCCAAACGATGTTGGACAAAACTTCTACTCAAAAAGCAATATTACAAAATTTCATTGTAGACATTTATTCACTACTTTAATCGGTTATATAACCGGGTTAGGTTAAATAACCTAAGACTTTGGTAAATTTATTTCAAGCACCAAAACAATTCGCACTACACATCATAAGTTAAGGTTTGTTTTTAAAAGAGATTTTAGGAATATCAAAAAGTGAACACCATTGTTTTAGCTTCAGTGCCAAATTATCTCTTTACACATTGCTCTAGATAAAATGTAGGCATCGCTATACGGAAAACTGAGTTTTTTCCTGAGAATTTTGATATGAAAAACATTGGGATCAGTTACATGCAAATTTCCTAACATTGATGTTATGTGGAATAATATGTTTAAGGGTGGTGTGCAGTGGTGGAATGTAACTTAGTACTATTACTCTAAGTACTGTACTTAAGTACAAATTTGAGGTACACATTCTTAATTTAAGTCTTTTCTTTTCATGCCATTTTCTACTTCAACTTCACTACATTTGAGAGAGAAATATTGTACTGTACATTTTACTCCATTACAATAATCAGGCAGCTTCAGTTGCTAGTTACTTTACAGATTACGATTTTCTGCACTCAAAACACACGTATCTTATGAAATACTTTATTATAAATTAAACTTCCCAACAATATATAGGCATAAGTACAGCTGAAACACTTAACACTCAAAAATGTCAGACTCAAAATGCCATCTTCACAGAACTGGAAGAGAAACACTAAAGGGAAAACAGTTTATAAAACACCACAGGAATCAACACAGCTAAATTAGCACCTACTGTACAAGCATAATTTAGTGAATTTGTGTTTCAACAAAGAGGAGCCAGGCCTCAAGAAAATAATGCTCAGTTGTCAAGGCTTTGCAATAAAGCTGACATCTGACTCATGCTACAAACCTCAAGGTATGCCCAAACCTATTATCAACCTCATTTCCTGGAGCAGTTTTCAGTGATAAAAAAAATTAAAACTGTACGCTATTTTCCCAGCACTTAATGGCAGACAGACAATGTTAGTGACTACTTTTTGAATTAGCATTTAGCTGCTAAAGAGCCAAATATGGTGTGCCTGCTGGATTGGTAAATAGGCAACTGTTGGCTTACATATTCACCAAAAGTGTTTTAAAGTTATTACTGCTTCAGGAAAATAATTTTCATAAACTGAGAGAAAGTGTTTTAGAGGAGAATTGGACACCTTAAATAATTGTTCTTGCATCACTTTTTATGTATTCTGCAGCAGCCCAGCAGTATACGGTAAAAGATAGTATCTAAACTGTAATTTGTTATCTAACATCACTTTCAGAAGGAATTCAATTATTCGATTTGAGTCTGTACACTTCTGCTGCAGCAACCCTCTCAGTGAAAAGGTCAAACACAATTTACATTTGTACATGTCAATATTAAATGATTAACCTGCTGGTAGGGAGTCTTTGATTTAAAGTGTTTGCCAGATTTCACAGTAGTTGTCACTCTTTCCATTTTAAATAATATATTCCTATACATACTGCAGAATACAAATATGGTGTTTTTGCAGAATAGATGTAAAAATAGATTCTATAAGTATTATATTACTTTAAAACCTTGATGATTTTGGAGGCTGCATTTACTTTGTAGTAACAAATCCTGTTATCAGGTATTTTGTTGTGGAGGAGCCAATAAATGCTTCTAGATAAACACTTTATCTGTATCGTTTGTTGAGAACACTAATCAATAATGTATTACACATTTTAGATGTAAGAAAACACCAAAGGAAGATTCTGCAGTTGTAAACTGTCAAGGGTGACATACACGTTTAAAATCACCTGTTTTCTGAATTACAGAATGCTGTTGGACAAACGCTCAGCAAACACTGCACAGCCTAATTTTCTGCAAATATCTGGCCTTGTTTTGCTCTCTCCCAGAGTGGGAACGTAATAAGAAGGTACATTTTGACATAATTAACGCAGTTTAAACAGAAGTGTGTTATTGTCAATCTGTAAAAACTTTGGGATGTGTTAATTTGCCTCTGAGCATTATGTACAGTAAGAGGACTTGTTAAAATATTTAGAAAATTAAATTTTAAATTCACTGCAGAATAATCTAACCCATGCACCGCATCTGTGAGCCGTTTCAGCTGAAGTAGTTTATTGAGTTATATACCTAAACATGATAGCTAAATGTATATTCTACATTTTCTGCATTATTTCAGTCTGCAAACGTACAAAGAATGCCGTCATGGTAGTAGTTAAAGTCCGACCTGAAATGTTGCCTGTATGTTTATTTAGTTTGTTCATATCTTAATGTTAATAATCACAAGGTTTAAATTGACTGTGAGCCTAACTGCTTCTCAAATTGTTAATGTGAATTATATGAATGTCCAGTGTGATGATTCATTCATTTTGGCTGTATAGAGCCGTCAGTACTGTCTAGTCATCTGAGCCACCCCTGCCATCTAGTATTGGAAAGTTCCAGTTTGCGTAGCGGGCTTCAGTCCTTTATAGACAGGCAGTGGCATTTGCTCGAGACGCAGAGAGCATGAGGAACACCAGAGGGAGTGGGGCATAAGTCCGTTGGATGCCCTCTGCAATGACTTGCTTTAAGGTCAGAAGCAAACAGTGGTTTAGTTTTATATGATCGTCTTAACTCTCCTGTCAGTTTACTTTTATTTTGTGAAAGTAGTTTGTTTTTTTGCTGTCCGTAATTTAGTTTATTTTTGTAACACTATTTTGGCGTATTGGCCTTACTTGGGGTCTTCACCCTAAATACCCTCCGACTCACCTTGTGTGTTTTCACCTGCTCACGACTACTTGCTACATCTACCTGCAACATTCCCCACTACTGTGACGACTGATGGCAGCCCCGCTCTTTCAGGTGTTGTGAACAGTGACTCACTGACATCGAGGAAGTTATGGAAATATGAATACTCTCCACCAGGTCATTGCCTACAACAGAAAATTATTATTATTATTATTATTATAAGCTGCATTTATATAGAAAAGTTTAAACTTTTTAATTGACTGCTGATTGACTGTCATTGTCAAGTCTGTGCAATGTAGTTTGAGAACAACAGCCTGAAGGCAGAAAATAAAGAGTATGCATTAAAAACTGTCTGACAAAAGCAATCCTAATGCTCTTGTCCTTTAAAGAGCATTTTAGCACTTGGTCATCAGCAAAAGACAAAGGAGTAAAATGACTTAAAGAAAGGAACAACCTTAGCCATAAAGAGTGGTGTAACTGGCCATTTGCTAAGCTCTGTCCCCTTAGTTACTGTTGCTACGCATGCCAAGTTTTCTAATCTAGCATTGAAATACTTTACAATGACAACAGTGGCAGGTTTACCGCATGAAAAATTGACTGGACTCTTTTTTTTTTTTAAGTCTTGAGATAATACAATCATTTCGTTTAACTGAGTATTTAATAGTGGAAGATGATGCCACTAAAATGTCACAGCAGGTCCGCTATTATTCAGGTTGGACCTCTAATTGTAATTATTGTACCACACAGAATGAAATCAAGTGATCTACTTAAGAGTAATTTATAAATAATAGACATGAAAAGTGTTCTGAGAGATGAAAAATTAAAATGAAAATGACAGACAGACAGACAGAAATGAATTCCACAGAAGAGACTTCAGTGATATCAGTCTCTGGAATCTCCCTGTGAATCTCAGAAATCCCTATAATATAATCAGGTCCAAATCTCAGTTTGACCAGTTCTTTGGTTTATGACAAAATCCTTGCAAAACTAATCACATTCCCATCAGACTCAGGCAGCTGTACTTAAATTAAGAACACAGCCAACATTACACCTTCTTAGTATCAGCATGTTTTCATTGTTATTGTAAGCATGTCAGGACTACTGCTGTTTGGCTCAGAGCCAATACAATGTATAATCGGTGTGGTGATGGCGCAGTGGACATGACACATGCAGGGTGGGAAATTAACTTTTTTGCCTGGTTTTGATGCCTTCAGTGGTAATCTACAATGTAAAAAGTCATGAAAATAAAAGAAACGCATTGAATGAGAAGGTGTGTCCGAACGTTTGGCCGGTGTGTGTGTGTGTGTGTGTGTGTGTGTGTGTGTGTGTGTGTGTGTGTGCGTGTGCATATGTTGGGAACCAGAGGGTCGCTGGTTTTGTTCCCCATACAGATCAAAGTATATTGGTGGGCTAGAGAGACCTTGGTGGCACCTCTAACTGCCAAGGTGCTCTTGAGCAAGGCACTAACCCATCATTATCACTACTAGCAACCTTAAGTAATAGCACTGACTCTCAATATGTCAGCTATTGTTTCTTAGCTATTCTTGATACTTGCCAAAGTTGGCTTTTGAAGTAAGAGAAACTATGAATGCAAATTTCTAACATTACATATATGACATATTTCTATTAAAGAGATATGGGGAGAATCATTTGGCAATAACAGACTGGAAAGCTGTCAAACTTGAAACACTCACACCCTCCACCCACACGCATACTTTTTCCTCATGATCACTGACAGAAATATCTTCTTATATCTGACTATTTTTTTGCAATCAGATAAAAAGGAAATCTTGGCAGCACCTATGATTCAATTTTAATAATTCCAACTAAATATCAGATAGAGCCGTGAGCATTTGATTTTAATGCCATATCCTACACTGGCCACTGACTCTGGGGATTTATACATTAAAATATAATAATAGTACGCTGCCATTAAGCCAGATGTATGATTTAGATAAATGTACCTATTAAACAGTAGTTTAATGAAATGTCTTTTTCTGTTCCCCAAAAGGTTCAGCAATAAAGTAAAATTAAGATCCATTACTTTTTGTTTATTACAATAAATTATTCATTCAATTTCTCCCTCTTTCTTCTTCTTCAAGGATCAAATGAACTTTCAGTGGATCATTTAGACACTGAGAAGTCTGTGTTGAGTCTGGGTCAGATACACCCTTGGGATCAGAGTGTTTATTGTGTTTTTCATTAAGATTGTTGTTGACTTGTTTACATCCGGCTTTGCAGTAATGAGTAATTAGCGTTGCTACAGCTGTCAATAGCTCTGTTGAACAAATTTCATCCTACTGTCAATATAACGGTTTTCTTATTTCCGTCATTAGATGTGTTTTTGTTTGTCCTCATGTGTCGGTGCGTTGATTATTATGTATTTATTTTCATTTAAACTTTGCCAAAAAAGTGACTCAAGAATAACAATAGTACTTCTATACACAATTTGATGGAAAGGCAACCCCTGTTGACCCTATGTGTGTGTGTATTTTTGACCATACAACTGGACAAAACATTTAATTTTGAAAAAGTGAACTGAACTATATATTGATTAAATTGAAGCTGAAGTAATTGTTAGCCTACCCAGGCACAATTACTGTATAAACAGCTGTTACTGACCAGTGTGAATGCTTTTATAATCCTCATTCCTAAGAGTTGTTGCTGTGGTAATTAAACATCATGCTTTTCTGCCTTTGCAAGCAAGACAGGACGGCGAAAGGTCGCTTGTTAGTTGAATCTAAACAGAATTCATCTTAAGCATGTGAAGAAACAGTGTCAGGTTTGCAGCACATGCTCTAGCTCTCGCCTATAGAAACCACATTAAATACATGACCTCCTGAAAGCATTTATCTACACAAGCACCATCTAGCAGTAACCCAAAGCAATCACATAAAACACAAAACGAAACATGAAACAGGTCAATAATTTCATTAAGTACCTTGATGCCATGGGCTCCTCTTACAGACGTGGATTAAGACTAATCCTTGACCATAGCATCACTTTAAACAGAGATCTCCTTTCAAAAGGAGCTAAATCCACATGTGACATCATGCTTTACATCACATTTACAATGCTTACAATTTTTCACAATTATTCTCTCTCTGTGGTAGGTCAGGTACATGTTACATAACTGGTAGGGCAAACACTGGACACAGACATATGGTCTTCATTTTGTGGTCTGCACAAACCATGCAGTACACATGTTTAAAGGTGAGTAAAAATTTTTGTTTTAATCCAAAGTGATGCATGTAACGTTTAAATGTGTTTCTTTGGTCATAAGGAGCCATAGAGTTGGACATTTGCATGTACTGTATGAGAGTGCACACTCTCATACAGTACTGCAAGTAGCAAAGAAGCAAGAAGAATGGGTCTTGATAAAAAATGGATTTTACCTGCTGGGTTTGACCACACCATGTTAGTGTTTGAAGGAATCAGTTTCATTTTGTTGTACTGTAATTGATGTATTTCCATTTGGTGGGGAGATTTAGTTTGGTGATACTGAGGGGAGTGTAATATATTAACATACAAAATGACTTTCATAAACTGAACATGCTGATTGTAACTTTATTTAGCCATGTTTTAATGTGACATTTTATGTTTTGCTTAAAGTGACTATATGTAACGTTTAAATGTTTCTTTAAACATTAAACAAAGAACAACTAAAAGCTTATAGGGTAAGTGGAGCTTTCGGGCTTTCAAAAACGTCCCTGAATTGGCCCTCAGATATGTTTAATGTCTATTTCATTCAAAAAATAACTTTACAATGCGCAATGTGGTTTTACGCCAGTAGCCTAGGTTAAATTACGTCCCCCTTGCATGCTACATCCTACAGAGAATTATTTTTCTCCTTTCAGTCCGTGTTACTGTTGGCCTATTTTCTTTTACCTTGTTCCCCTGTCCTTGTGGAAAGCGTCCTTGGGTTTCATGAAATGTGCTATATCTCTCTCTCTCTCTCTCTCTCTCTCTCTCTCTCTCTCTCTCTCTCTCTCTCTCTCTCTCTCTCTCTCTCTCTCTCTCTCTCTCTCTCTCTCTCTCTCTCTCTCTCTCTCTCTCTCTCTCTCTCTCTCTCTCTCTATATATATATATATATATAATAATAACTACATTCGTTGCTACAACAAACTCTTAATGTTTAGCTCCTGACACAGTGACAGGGATACCCAGTTTAGCTCACGATACATCCAAAGTAGGCTAAGTTACTGTGTGCAATACTTGAAATGCAGCAATGCATCTGTAATACATTCACTTACTGTAAATTAATGATTTTCTGGTCGAGCAAAATATTCATCACAAAGCAGCATATAAACAACATCATGACAATAACTAAAAAACAGTCAACATAAACGGATTAAGAATGCAGTCATAAACAGCTTATAGAGTTGATAATCTCTACGTAAGATCTTAACCATCTCCCCAGCACTGTGAAGCTATTTTTTATCATGCAAGGGTTTTCCTGGAGAAAATGTCATAAAAGAAAATGAGCACTTTGCTCCTCAAGAGCTCGGTGGTTAACTACCTCTTTCAGAAACATAAGACTGAGGGGAAGTTGAGCGCTTGATGTCGGACTAACATGGAAGCGGAGGAACATATTCCATCTGATGAAAGGGAATACTTTAATAACTAATGGTGATAACTTTCTGTAATTTACCCCTTAAGGCAGCCCTTCATAAGATGATAATCTCCAATGAATTGTAAGGGCTAACTTTTCTGGAATGATATGTGGATTGGCAGAACTCAATTTGAGGGGAAATTTAGTTAGTGTGCCTGTTTGTTTGATGGAAAGAGAGAAAGCGGGACATTTTTAGAGCGTGTGGCTGCCTGTATAAGAGCATCAGCTGTAACTCACATGTCAGTACAATTGTCATGCATGTAGGGATTTATTTTACCCAAACAAATCATAAAATTAACTTTATGAACATGAGCATGTTTGCTGCATCCTTGAGCCAGTGTGAAGCTTCAACATTTTAAACTTTCCAAACTGCATTGCAGATACAATTTCTATAAGATGACAAGAAATGTGAAATGCTTCAAAGAGATTTTTTACAATAACCATATCAGATGGTTTTCTATTCCAATCTTATTTTTGGTAGTATTGTAGCCGTATGAGACTGTCCTCCCCGAAAAACGACCTTATAAGTCGCTTGTTGAAGCAGCAATTATGCCATATTTATGTTTATATTGACGTTGCCCTCTAGTGGCCATAGTTATTGACTGGAGACTGGAGCAAAGCAGAAAGTAAGGTGACGTCTGTCAATGACCAGCCAAACTCAATCTTTTAAGATTGAACATTAGTCTGGGGAGTATGGTTTGTATTTTTTCTGCAAAAGACGTGTCGTAGGTGTGATCAACAGGCATAGTTCAAATGACTCTGTACGCAATTGGATAGTCCTTCAACCAATCAGACCAACAATCCAGGTGACGTTGCAGCGACAGTGGCATAAACAGGTTGCTGCGCTTCGGCGGACACCTTGTTGAATGTATAAACAAAACTCGCTTTTGGTCGCTTCTCTATCATCGTGTTAAACTCGCCAATAGTGCGCCAGGTGGATGAGCCAGTTTGTGATTGGTCCCCGCAAAATTGTAACGGAAGTAGGATAGATAAGGCAAATCGGGTTGGGTTTACCCAGTCTAGTGATGAAGTATAAGAGCACCAAAACTTCAAACAGAGGACTTTCACCCAGGAGACCAAGATTTGTGTCCCAAAAATAAAAGTAAACAGCAAGTTTATTATTGTTTTTTTAACTTTACGGATTGTACGTAACTACGTTACATCCTGCGTCACTTGCATAACTGGAAGTGAAGTAACAAATGCACTGATTTAAACCCAAACACAACCTCTTTTTTTTAACTTAGCCAAGTATTTTTGTTGCCTTAACCTCATCAAAATGTGACCATTTTACAATGTCAACAAACTGATTAAAAAAAGCAAGGGCTACTTTCTCTGGTTCAGACATGAGGACGGAAAGTGCTTCAGTGGGTCATATTTCCTGCCACCCCTAGGGGTGCTAATTTATTGAACGCTTTGGGTGATATTTGATGGTAGGAATTAACTACCTACATGTTTACATACTGTATAGTTTGGAGGACTTGTTGAGCCATACATGAAGATTTGACACTTTAAGTTCTTTGTTAAGTTCATTGATATTGGTTGAAATCCACACTGAGCCTGAGCACTTCTTCTCCACAGTTAATGTCTGATCTTTTGAGCCACAATGACAAAAATTTGTTTGAATCTATTAAAATCAATTAAATCACTATTATTAGATTTTTTTTTCTTTCAAGCTTGTCTCAATATCCTAATTGACTAGTGAAACTGATACCCTCTTGCCAGATAAGGATTTATGAACCTGCAGATGCAAATGTCAACGCGATCCCTCCTTGTTACCACTTCACTCCGAGTTGAAAACGAGGTGAGAAATCTCATCGGCTTGTCAAAAAGATGGCAAATAGGACAAAAATAGAACAACTGTAAATTAGTCACCTCATTAAAACAAGACAGAGAAAAAAAATATTACTCCTCATAATTCCATCCTCGCCAAGCAACATGTTTTTTTTAAATCATAATAATAATGTGTTTGTTATGTGCAATTACTTAGTTGGTATTCACTAAGGCAGTGAAGCAATTAACAAGCTTTCTGTTAATCCAAGATTAATTGTCAGGAATATAGTGTAAGGAGGGGGGTTTGATATTGGAAAGATGTAAAAATCACTTGAAATAAATCACCAAGTAAATAAAACTCTCTTTGCTGCTGTTGCAGGATGCTCACTGTTGCATTTGCTGGGCATACACCTCGAAGGGCTTCTTTTACATTTCATTTAGTAGAAAAATAAAAAAACTTGACAGATTTTGACAGATAAATTCATGGATTAAGAATCCAAAAGAGTGTTCTGGTTCCGATAGAAGTGAGAGGAGAGGAAGGAAAATATGTAGAAAGGACGAGAACGAAGAGCAAGACAGAGAGAGATTAAATAGATCGCAAAGTGTGCTCTCTAAGACACCATTTGGTGATTTATCCTGCTACCTCCACTCTCCCAACCAAACACATCACACTTACAGCCGCCTCTTGTGCGAGAGCATCATCACATAATTCATTTTAAATCAAGAGGAAGAGCCTGCTGCCTGGCGGGGGCCAGGATCAATCATGGGAATCATTCACAGAACACTGAGATAATGCATCCAAAATCACGATGGGGCAGACCCCCGCAAGCCCAGGACAGTGAAGGGTGTTTTCTCTGTCACACTCCTTAATTGGTTTATGTGTGATTTACTGGTGTGGATATTTATTGCATTCCCAGTCACAATATAATTCTATATGTAAGCAAAATTAAAGTGTTATGGTACATGAAACATTTCTGTCATCATATATGGGAGTGATGTTACAGCATGTAATAAAAAAAGAGAGTACAAGTCAGAGTGTAGCACATGTACTGTGAGTGCTGCTAGTGTTGTGGTAACAGCTATTACAGTCATCCACCATACAAACACTTGGCCACTGGCCACGGTCAACATAAAGCTAAAGGAGCATCAAAATAATACATTTTCCAAGACTGAAGTGTATATAACAGACTGAATATGTTGTTTGGCAGACCCAAGTAAACCTATAAAGGGCTGATGAGCAATGCAACAACTGCAGGCTGGTTATCATGCCAAAGAAAGAGGAGTTTTACTAACAAAAATGTTAATGAAACTGAGGGGGGAAACAAACAACTTAACTTCAAGCTGAAGTAAAATAAAAGTCTCTCAGTTAGCTGTCCTCCTACCAGAGACCAGTTACTGGCATTTTAACTTTTTTAGTTTCAGCTGAACTGGAACCTACCATCTGCTCAAATAAGCATGGGGTAAGCTAAACAGGTGTAAACATAAAAAAACTATACTGTACTAATTTACAAATATAACCTTTATCTAGGATACCAAGATATTGCTGACTTATAACTTTTTCTACTTTTTCTACTCTCTAACTTTCTCTAAATTTCACCTAAGCTGTGTTCGAAACCCTCATTCACTTACTCACTATTCCAATATAGGTTTTATTATATAGTGAACTATAAAAGGGAATGACCAAACAAGATTTTAGACACTACACTGAAAACACACTGTGTTGCGTCAGTAGATGTGCCGGTTATGTGTGTGATGGAGGCGGGTGCGCCCAGCATCATGTAAACAAACCAAAACAAAAATACTTCTAATATGTCCCTGAAACAAACCGAGCTCACATCGGGTAGTGACAACATCCACTCAAATTTGCTGTGCATTGTGGGTATTTTATAGTGGACTAGTGAATTAAATTAACCGCAGAGAATTCAAACACCACTACAAAATGGCGAACACACTATATAGTGCACAGTTTCCATGATATAGCGTTTTTCCGCTGCATAGTACCTACTCGACTTGCCTCTACTCGCCTTTTTTGGTTTTCCAATACGAAAAGAAGTCCCTGGTACCTGCTAACAGGTACTTTTTTTAGTACTACCTCAGTCGAGAATCCAAGCGAGCTGAGGCGATACCAAAAGTTGACGCGAAAAGCTGCCAACTACTGATTGGTCGGACAGACTCATCGCTATTCACTGCGCCATCATTGCTAGCAACAGACGGTTGTGTCCTGAACAAACTTGCCGTGTTTAGCCAGCATTTTTTATTTTTTTTGCTGCCTCTGCTTCTTTTAATTTGTCTTCTGGCTGTGGCAACAAGAATCAAAAACCATTAATGGAAAAAACGCCTATAGGGAACCGTTTCGAACAAAGCTCTCTTGTCTTTAACAACTTGTGTGTTCTGTCAGTGGCTTAATGACTCTAATGATGCACACCTGTTCAACGGATGAGTAGACCATCTGCACTAACATAACTAGTTATAAAAACACCACCATACATCACTTCACGTAAGGTTGACTCTGAACTGTGTAACACAGGAACAAACAACTTAAACAAGTTGGTGTGCACTTATTTGAGACTGCACCTGTTGTTTCAACTGTTGATTTGCTAATACAATAGTTAAATAGTGTGGTAGGATGCATGTTTTATCCTCTGTTTGAAATAAAATGATTGGGTGAAGGTTTCTTGGCTTTCATGGATCATTCTTGCCACCATTAGTAACTCTTCTGTGTTTATTTGAAACTGAAACAAAGGTATTTTCTGTTTATGTGAGGCAATAATAATACAAGTTTCCAACTACAAACACTTTAGTAGCACAAGCCATCATTGAAAATCTTCGTGATAAGTTCTACCCAGAAATTTTTTCCATGATAAGTTATAAATGGTGACCTTTGAAAAGAGCATTGTCTCAACACAATACTCAAATAAAGTATTTCTGGATAGAAAGAAAGAAAGAAACTTTCCACAATGGCCAGTTGTGACATGAGGTGACATTAATTTTGTCCTTTAAATGGGTCAAAAACCAACTTTAGGTTTCCTAGATCACCAAACTAAACTGAAAAAGATCCCTGTGAAGCATCCAGGTGTATAATTTCATCTGTCCTTGTTCTGTCAGTGGTCCCAGCTGACAGTGCGACTGGTCAGCATGTCCTGTCCCAATTACTCGGCTAGCAGGAAAGACCACAGGCCCAGATGCACTGGGAGTCTCCAAACGTTGGAGAAAATGTCTCTGGCCGCTATTCACACAAACACACACATACACACAGGCAAACACTCAACAATCTATGCGGAGAGGAGTGGACTCAACCAAGTTGAAAGTGCACAAATATGTATCTGCACATGTGTACACACACACTCATACCCAGAACACAGATCCACACAGGCAGTGAGGCCCATATGTAGTGGGACTGTGTATCCTTCCAGGTCATTAGCCCCTGACTGTCAGGGCGAGCTGCGGAAGCAGAGGTGACATGACGTCTCCAGCTCTGCCAGATGTGCTGCTGACACTGAAGTCAGACAGCGACACTTTTCAAAGCAAAAGTTTGTATTGAAGGCATCTCAGGCACTGTAATGAAATCACTTCTTTTTTTGATGTAAATAGGCTCTGAAGATGTAGCTTTTAGTAGAGAGGTGTTAGCGCTTCATGAAAGGTATTTTTGCCAAATGCAAAGACAAGTGTGGATATAAAGGTGCCTGCAGAAGAAAGGTCTTTGTCACTCCTTAGAAGACTGTATTATTATTATATTATTGATGCACTAAATTGATGAATTGAGTTTAGCTTATTTACATCTGCATCACTGTTGTCTCTGTCCTGTCTTCATATGTTTTCTCTGCAGAATAGTCAGTATTTTGCAAAATGTTCAGTGCTCTGCAAGCCTAGATGTTAACAGTGTGTCAGTGTTTATGGACGTTTACACCCTTCCAAGCTTTTGATAGTTTTCAACAGCTGAACCTCAAAGCCATTTCAGTTCCGCGAGAGGACAAACATCCAATCCACACTTGTCATCCATAAACAATTGCTACTGAAAAATACTGTTAATGAAAAATCAACACCTACAGTTTCACACTGGATAATTTGTCACATTGTGTGGATGTGGTCACATATTGAAATTCAGTCATAATATTAAATTGAGGTTGTAAGGACTCATTTACACAGCATTCTTTCCAATGTTCATTTCTTTCCATGGATAAACACATGTGCTACTGCTGGCTAACTCTTTTAAAAACAGATCTGTCATCTGAAAGTGACTAAGCAGGGTGACTAAGCATTGATTTTAAAACAATGTTTTAACTTCAGGTCTTAATTTAAACAAACAACAATAGCAGTTTGTGTATTTTTGATTGTATGTGCATGCAGCACAATCTGCCTGCATTCACTACAGGTTTGCTAACATGCAAAATGTCCCTTTTATTCAATGAGAGCTTTTGTTCAAAGATGGTTAGGACTTATGTAAACAAACAAAAGGTGCAACACTCAAGGCCAAAAAATCAAGGCATGGTGTCTCAGGTTGTGACCTTTATCATATTTGCACTGGAGTGTGTGAAAGCACTGACTCAGTCAGTCAGTGTATGCACTTAACACTTACATATACACACACATGATTGCACTAAGCCCTCTCCTAAACGTCAAAGCAAGATGAATAAATTGTATGAATTATTTACAGATCCTC
Organism: Etheostoma perlongum; assembly: GCA_026937815.1. Lineage (NCBI taxonomy): Eukaryota > Metazoa > Chordata > Actinopteri > Perciformes > Percidae > Etheostoma > Etheostoma perlongum. The sequence goes on along the minus strand of CM049383.1, from coordinate 8,445,546 downwards.
TGAAACAGTCCAAATATACAGCCTCTAACCTGTTATAGTAGAGTGTATTCATAAGTTTGCAAATATCAGTATATAGAACATTACTTACTGAGAAAGCTCTCCCAGCTTGGCACATTTCACCATGTGCATTGTGAATCTTTTTTCTAATGTCCCGTGAAATGTATCTCAATATTCACCCCCCTCTGGTGTCTAGTATCTCAGTGAAAAGGATGAGGGCTTTGTTAGTAGCGATGACAAGAGTGAAAATCTTCATTTACTGTCCCAAAATTAAACTGGAGAATGATCCAATTATAAACCACACTTCAATTCAATTCATTTTTCTTTTTTTATATAGCGCCAAATCACAACAGTTATCTCACAGCGCTTTTCATAAAAGAGCAGGTCTAGACCATACTCTCTGATGTTATTTACAGAAACCTAACAACTACGGGGGTGTCGTGGTGCCCTGGTAGACAGCAGCTTAGGTATGCAGTTTGCGTTTTCAGTTGGTGATGGACAGGTTTTGTAATTAATAAAATTTTTTAAGAAAGTTTGTCAAACCTGCAATGTTTTTTGACGCCAAACTAATACTGCGGCACATTTAGGAAACGATAGACGTGTGAGCACATAAAGTTGGCATGTTCCTGGTGCAGGACAGGGTAGAAAATGTGAGGAGGCTGCATGGGGGAAACAGAGCTACTGGTGGAGGAAATTTGGCAACGTTATACTCTGGGCTTCATGCTGCTGCCTCTGCTCTGGAGCTAGGTTGGCTGGTGTGAAGGGAAGGACAGCCAAATCTCCTAACCCAGAACAAATAAGTCTAGCTAACTGCACTACACTACACTACAAAAAGTGTCCATGTCAACCACTCATTTTAGCTTGAGTTCAGACTTATAACTGAAGGAAAACTATTTTTTATGAACAAAATACATCATTCAATACTTTTGAAGTGGGTACAGTAAAATAAATGCATTAGGAATTGTCTATTTAACTGAAATACGTTCCAATCATATTTTTGATGTCCTTTCACAACTGAAAGGTGGTATAAAGCTTGGATCTGTTTTAAAATTATGGTCAAAATAAACTGAAGAGAAGAAGCTGTTTTCACTTTTAGTTCTGCTTCTATTTCAAGATGTTGCATTTACAATGTGATTTCACCTAGGGTGAGTTTTTAAATGAAGGTAGTATGTCATACTTCTTTATTGATGTGCTTTGTTAAAGTGAACAGATGGGACGGTTGATTGGCAGAGTGTCACATTCCAGGAATGCCTCTAACTTTTGTTACACCTTTAGTTTTGCACAATTTGAGGCACATCAGTAGCTCTTGAGGGGAAGCAACACATTTGCCGAATCATGTCAAACATCTGTTTAAACTGATCAGATGCAACAACAAAAAAAAGGTTCCTGTTTTGTATACTTTCATGACTCATACTGTTCATAGTTTTTTTTTTTTTTCGCAAAGTTGTACTCGTGATTTCACTGCACATTTTGAGGAAAATCAGTAAGTTTTTAATTACTGTTGGTAAATATCACTCAGAAGGTTACAAAGTAATAAACTTTGTATTTTTAGATGCATTACATGTGCATGTTTCACAGCCAGCAAGTTTTATTTTTCTTGTGCTGTGAACCATGCCAACTGTGAGATATTATCATAGGCGTGTTGATTTTCCCTCAATCCCAAGGCCACAATTAGAAACTTTTTGAAAAAAGGCGTAATGACAGAAGCATGAGATTGAGGGTGTAAAAGAGCAACACCTTCAAAATTTGTTGTGTAACACACTGCATAAAAGAAAACAGAAAACACATTTAACTCATGCACGCACACACACGCACACACACACACACACACAGGACAGAAAGACAACAGACTGTTTTTAGAGTTGTCTCACACTCACACACACACAATGTTCTGCAGAGACCCTCATAAAAAAACTGAGCAGAAATCTCCCCCACACACACACACAAAATCCCCAACTACATTTCCCCAGTCTCAAACACACCTGTACAGTTGTACACAAACCGTTGAGGTGTGTGTCTTTCTCCCTGGCATTTGCCGGGTCTAATTAAAGACAGAGCTGCTCACCTGAGGGGTTGATGACACATAAGGGTGTTTAATTAATATGAAAGAAGCTACACGCTGTGGCAGTGATACATGACAGGACAGGCTGCTGGAGAATAGAGGGAAGAAAAAAGAGAAGAGGGAAAGTGAGGATAAGTTATTGGAGGGTGTTTACCTAACAGAAAGAGGGGACTGAAAGATTTGTGATGCATTTGACTAAAAAGCCAGTAACACTTTACAATAAGGTACACAAAAAAGGGTAGTTACTGTCTTGGAAAGAGTAACGAATGATTAGTTACCCTTTTTCAAAAGGGTAGTTACTCTTTTTCAGAAGGGTAGTGAAGGGTAGTTACCCTCTTTCAAAAGGGTAGTTACCCTTTTTTAGAAGGGTAGTTACCCAATTTCAGAAGGGTAGTTATTCTTTTTCCTTTTGAAAAGGGTAACTAATCATTTTTACTCTTTCAAAAACAGTAACTACCCTTTTTTATGTGTACCTTATTGTAAAGTGTTACCAAAAAGCCAGTGGTCAGGGTGCCTGAATAGTTCACGTGGTACATCATGCGCCCAAAGGCTCAGTCCTTGTCGCAGCAGCTGCAGGTTCAACTCTGACCTGTGGACCTTTGCTGCATCTACAAGCCAAATGCTGGTAAAATATGCAAGTGGCTGGATTTGCTTTACTCCAGCCAAAAAAACAATGGTAATCTATTGAGTGGCTGGTAAAGTTTGAACATTCACTAGTCATTTGGCTGGTGGACGAAAAAGTTACATCTGAACATTTCACATTGTCAGCTGTCCTGAATAATAAATGCCCAAAACATAATCTTTAAAAAAAGCCAGTCATAGCAAGAGTAAGGTTGAGTCTACAGCCATGCTAGCAGCTCTGTAAAGCTGGACAGCTGTAATGTGACCTAAATGCTAACGTCAGCATTGTATCATGCTCACATTTACAATGCCAACATGCTTATGTTGACCATTAATTAGCACTAAACACAACAACTATGGAGCTGATGCAGTGTCTGGCCTGTGACCAGTACTTTCTTTGGTTAAGCAATTTAGGAAATATCCCCTGATAGCTAATTTATGAAGCTCTCCTATGGCTCGTATTAGTAGGATAGTAGGATAGGAATTAATAGCCTAGGTTGTTGAATGGTTTAGATGCCTTGTTGCATTTAGTTATGTTGTTAAAAAGCTCAGTAGAACTGCAGGTTTGTGATTTCTCTGGGTTTGCAATAACAAGTGACCCCTTTTCCAATCATCATTTGGTTCATTGTAATTTGATAAAGCTGATGTTAACACTTCGCATCAGATACAACAGTGAGACCTCAAGAAACCATGTTAAATTTACAATTTGGAATTTTGATTTAAATGTCTGTACCGTTATTGTTTTCTAGATGGGAATTTCAGCTTCACCGAAAGCAGCAAAAGGAAGAAATAAAAATGAGGAAAATGGAGAATAAAATGTAGGGAGAGAGCAAACAGAGAGGTAAGGGGGGAAAGGAAGCAGAGGGACTAAATTAAAGAAAAAACAAGAAATTGAATAGAGAGGGGATAAAACAAAAACTAAAAAAGAGTGCGTATAAAATCACTCATGACCAGCAGTGCAGTACAGGAAACTGTGTGGTGTGGCAAATGAATTGTTCTGCGGGAAGCATTTTCATTTGTGTGCTCACATGACACAAAGCTACTGGAGGGGAGCTGGAGCTGGAGCTGGAGCTGCGTTACTCTATGTGTGTGTGTGTGCTGGAGTGCTGTGCTGCTGCGCTTACATATAGCTTGTGATGAAGGAGCTGGCCTAACATTTTAAAGCCACCAACCCTCATTAATGCATTGTTGTTTCAGAGAAGCAGCATGGGCTTAAGTTCTACTTACTGAATTCTTCTTTGTGATTACCAAATGTTGTTACGTATCATTAATACTGGATTATACAGGGTGAGTATACATTATTAAAGGCAGTAATTTCCTTCTAAACATAATTGGCACAATTAATTAGTAGTAGGCTAAATAGACCTATATAAACTAGTGCTGTCAAACAATTACAATATGTAATCGCATTAATGTCATAGTTTGCAACTAATCACACATTTTTATCTATTCTAATTGATGGCTACATATTCAACGAAACAGATGCGTGAGATAAAGCTGAATTCACATGTAATTCACTTGTTCCTTGCTGTAAGTTCAAATCATTTTAACGTTATTGTGAAACCTTGCCCCTATTTTCACCTGTTGCTGAGTAACATACACTGTTAGACTTTTTATTGTATTTTTGCGGTAAATTACTGGCAACGTGTTGCCAGTAAGTTACTGTAACTCCGCAATTACGGTATCATAACTGTACTTGTTTTTTACAGTATTATACCCTTACAGTAAGTTACTGTAACTACCCGATTACAGTATCATAACTGTACTTGTTTTTTACAGTACCCTTACAGTTATACGTTGCCCTTAACTGTACAGTATCATAACTGTACTTGTTTTTTACAGTATTATACCCTTACTGTAACTTAGTTTTACAGTAATAATACCCTTACTGTAACTTAGTTGTACAGTAATAATACCCTTACTGTACCTTAGTTTTACAGTAGTAAAAATACCCTTCCTGTAACTTAGTTTTACAGTAGTAAAAATACCCTTACTGTAACTTAGTTTTACTGTATAATACCCTTACAGTAATCATATTGTAATTACAAATTACAGATCAATTACAGATTGTTGTTTTTATCAGTCACTGTTATAAAAAAAAACTAAGATAACTTAAATTAAAAAAACACTTTGTAGCTTTTGCTGCATAACTGTGACCTCTGCTTACACAAGTGGTAAATACAAGATGATTTAGTTGTGTCAATGTTGTAGCAGGCAGGGTATGCTGCACTACTTCATCGTACTGAGTAATCATTTTTCTGATGTTAACGTTATTACATCACACAAGAAAATGCTTACCTAGTTTGGTGTCTTCCACTCAAATTCCGTGAGCCATTGGAGGAAAGTGGTGACTCTGTAGCTGATGCTCGTCACCTTTCTTTGGACGACTCTAGTCTTGTGGCTTGTAGCCACTGTAGCAGTGTACTTGGTGCCCTCATCTGGGTTGATCCTTAAGAAGAATCTTAAAAGAAAAACAGGTTTAAAATTTTCATTATCAAGAGTAGTCATCTTCAAATACAGCCCTTTATTTACAAACACACACACATATACAGTATGTATGTATGTATGTATGTATGTGTTTGTGGTTCCTGTTTAAAGGAAGTGGGACATTGCTCCTTTCCACATGCAAACCTATAGCTTGCCATGTGCTGATGTTTTTTCACATGTCTACAGAATATTCCTAATTCTAGAGTACACAGGTTGCAAAACGTACACCTGTACTTACTTTTTGTTGTATGATGATAGATTGTTGAAAGGGATCATGTGCTCCGTGGGTCATGGGGTCAGACCTTCTTCCAGCTTTCTTCTTCCTCCCGTCTCTCTCAGTTGTTCTAGTCACTGGTTGTTGTTCTACATATGAAATGATGAAATTTTATATTTTAAAGTGAATGCATGGAGTTATAAACACAGTTACAACAAGATAAAAAAAATGCATTAGTATGCAGGTAACCAGTATAATGTAGGTAACTCTTACATTGTTAGAATAACACAGAATGTTATGTGATGTGTTAAAAGTTAATCACTATGCCATTATAAAGAGTCCTTAAACAACTTGTTGAACAAGCCGTCAAATTTAAGTTTAAGCGGCTAGGAAAATACATTTTTTAAATTTTACTTTTCTTTTCCCCCATAAACCATGGTAGCTATGACTCAACTCCTAAAACCATATTCTTTGAGTTACACACTCTTTAGCTTAGCTAAAATGGACACTTTGCTGGACGTCACGATGGTTTTAAGTGGCCAAACCCTGAAGCCAAGGCAAAAAACTGCTCTCCATAAATGCTGGAGACACCAAAACTAGAGCTAATTGTGGTTACCATTGAATTAAATTTAGCACACGTCTTTTTTAGCTAGCTAAAAAAGATTATTTTTTCTTTCCATCCACCACAGTAACGTTACTTAAAGACGCTTTTCCTGTCGCCCGACATATAGAATGGGTGCTTTTTTTTGTGTGTTTTAAAAAAAAAAAAGACATAGCCTAAATGTTAACTAGATGGGCAAATGTAGAGGTAACGGTTTAATGTTAACTTTACTTCCACTAATATAACCGCGTAGCCTATACTAGGCCTATAACACAGCTGTAATGAGTTTTGCTTAACGCTAATCATTCTAAAACACTGACAAACCAACCAACACGCTCGGGAATATAACGTTAGCATTAACCGGAGGTAATGTTAGCCAAAATGCGGCAACAGCTAGCTCAAAAACTAGCAGCAACCGACCTTAAACTTCCAGAATATATGTTACATTGTATTTCAGGCAATGGTCTAACAGTAAAGTAAAAAAGATGTCCCGAACAGCGCATGTTAAACGAGTTGTGTTAGCTTTACCGAACGTCGTAATTACAGCTAGCTAAACCACTGGCAAAATGTTAAGCTCCAACTTCCTTTGGGGGAAGCTAGTTAACAGCTTGCTCTAGCCAAGCTATGACACAGGTCGGTAACCTAACGTCGCCGCTTGCGAAGGCTTATCAGCACAGATTTTAATGTCACAGAATTAGCAAAGATTGACCTTACCTTAACGCTTCTCCAGCTCTCTCTGAGTAGTGTGGGTGACCGGACTCTGTTGCGCGCGGACCAATGCGGTACTCCTTTGATGTCTCGAGCCGCTACTTCGTTTAACACCTTTGAAGTATCGACCCTCAATTCTTTTGAAGTCGTGAGGTCAGAGGTCAAATATGGCGGTTAAGCATTTATGTGATCCCTTTCTTGTTTGTCTCCACAACTCTCAATAAGTTATTTACACTGCTGAAACGCATGTCACAATTTTAAATTACCTTCACTGCTAAAAACATAATACATAAAATGTAAAATATCTCTATAAAATGAAATAATTTAATTTTATAGAGATATTTTATTTTTTCATTTAATTTCTATGCTTCTATAACATGAACTAACAATTTTATTTAAGTCTGTCTTATTCACTTACAGTAGCACTACTGCTGTTGTTTTACAGCAGACTACCGCAAATTTAAAAAATACAGTAAATCACTGTAAATTAAATGTTACTACCCATAATGCAATGCATATTACAGTAATGAACCAGAAAAGCAAATTCAAAAAATTATGGAAATGTTTTTACTGGGCAGTTTTTTGTGGTAAGTAACTGTAGAAATACAGTAGAGTCTAACAGTGTACCGCAAATTCAAAATATACAGTAAATCACTGTAAATGAAATGTTAATACCCATAATGCAATGTTTATTACAGTAATTAACCGGAAAAGAAAATTATGGTAGTTTACTGGGCATTTTGTGGTAAGTAACTGTAGAAATTACAGCTAAGTCTAACAGTGTACAGTACATTAACATCCCATGGTCTCTTGAATGTAGGATACCTGTAGCAAGCTCCTTCGTGGTAACAAGTGGTAAAACAAACGTTGAAGAGGAGTTCCGTGCTACAGAGGGCAATTGCTAGTTGTTTAAGCCGTTACAGACCTCCGTCACAGCGGTATTTAGTAGATGTGTTGAGCCTCAAAAGAGTTCCTCAACACCGCCTCTGGTGCCCCGCATGGTGCTCCTTCAGGTCAGCGGTAGCTGGTGGTCCAGTGAACTAGTGTGCGCCGTGCCTGTTGTTTTGTTTCCGGTCTGGCTAGAGCCGGTGTGATGTCGTAGTTTTCCCAACGTTACTAGTTGTTGCGACAGCATGTGAAAAAACATACAATCATACAAATAAATAGTTAAAAAGAAATCATACATTGTGATTTCTGGATTCTTTTTTTTTAGATTATGTCTCTCACAGTGGACATGCACCTACGATGACAATTTCAGACCCCTCCATGATTTCTAAGTGGGAGAACTTGAAAAATAGCAGGGTGTTCAAATACTTATTTTCCTCACTGTACATAACAACAATAGCACTGATACTTTACTAACATTATGATCCTGAACCTGATGTTAGCAATGAAACGGTACCAAAATAAAGTACTATTATAGTAACTATTATTACACTGGAAGGAACTCTCATGGACAAAGTCGTCACTAATTTTGGGTTTGGCCACTGTAGGAGTTAGAACGCGTTTGGAATGGGGGGGCTAGAAAGTGAAATTCAGTTAGTTGTCATATACAATTTCACCACTAGATAGAAGAAATTCTTACGCAATGTAGCAAATAGACATTTTATTTTAACAAATAGACAGCTTTGCAAATAATTAAAAATGTTGGCAAATGTCAGCAGTGTGGACCGAGGTTGTGTGCCCAGAGACTGGGAGAGAGGAGAGATGCAAATAAAGGAACGGCTTTCCAGAAGAAATGTGTTATGCAAACTAAATCGACATAAACGGTAATGTCTCATCCTATACTGTATCTTGTTTAAATATGTCAATATACCTTAAAAAGTTGATGTACAGCCCTGCCCTGTCCTGAATCAAGGGCTACATCCCATATTCCTTTTTGTGCTTTATTTTACACTTCATATGCAATACATGCTCTGTGCTCCTGTTGTGTGTTTTGTGCTTTAATCTTTCCACTTGTCGTGGCTCTTAAGCGCAGAGCAGTTAATTAAGTTTTCCAAAAACAATCTTAGATTGCCATAGATAGGTCAGATGGGAATGTACAAGCAGTGTTTTACACAGCAGTGTGTTGTTTCTGCTTAGCCTTGTCTCTGCCAGCCCCCAGGCCTTTAACTCTGATTACGCCAGAATACAACGCTAATGATTAAATGCTGAAAGGATCCTGGATCCATTTTGATTTCCAATGGCTATGCCTTTTCTCCATGTCTTGACAGATGAAAAGTAAACAGATACAGATAAAGTTGCTCAAGAAATACTCTTCATACATTCAAGCATTCATGCCATTTTGCTGGAACAAAGCTTCATGGGATAGTAAAGACAAGAAATAATGTTTAAACGTCCAATATGTAATATATTTACTTTAATAAATCCAAAAATGACCCTAGTGAAAAACATGTAAAGTTAAATACTATCTTTTCTGACAACAATGCTAATGCCAGGGTTCTGTGACGAAATCTCTGTGTTTTGGCCTGTGTGTTGTTATCAACTGCTCAGTTTGACAGCCAGGTTGGTTTGCCAGATATACCAATAAAAACGTAAAGCCAGCGCACTACGTTAGTACAGCCATGAAAGCAGCAAAAACGAACGGGATCACGGAGAAAGATTCTACCCAACCTAAAAAAATGGCATGTTTCTTACGGTTGCATGACCAGAGACGTAACAAACCCAGGTAAATGTTGAAGATGTATTTGAAAGATTGAGACAGCTTAGAGCCCAAAAGGACGCCAAGTTGACTAATTTCCTCCTGAACAGGTAAGTATTAGCTTCAGGTTAATTTATCATGGCTAATAGGGATGAGCATGTTATGTCATTTCAACATTTGTGTACTTACATTAAATTGTATAGCTATAGTACCTGAGTTGGTTGCATACTCGCAAAAACAATTGAGACACAGCCAGTAAAGTGATCCCGACTGGTCCTGGCTAACGCCGCTATGCTAACCCTGCAAACTGCTAATGTTACCGGAGGACCAGGCAAATGGGCCACGGCTGTTGCCGACAGCGGTGAGTTATTTTAAGCCAAGAGGGAGGGGCTGTAAATTGGAAAGAGAGGACCGCAAGTTAGCGGTGTGATTAGCAATTGTTGCTGTAGTTCTATGCCAATAAAGGGTGTATTTCAGTCGGGTGGAAAAGGACGGCGAGGTTGTGGAATTTTGAGCAGTTCCTACTGTAATTCTAAGCCGAGGAAGTGTGTCTGTTAGTTGGGAACATTTGGGCTTTTATGACTGTCAATATAGTCAGCATCTAACGTAAGCTACTCCGCTGTGCTGTGACATTATATACGTGAGACATTTGTCTAGCAACATTGTTGTGAATGCTGCGGTCTCAGCCTGGCGACCAACATGAATTTCGAGTCTAGGGAGGAAGGGGCGGGGGAGCCGACTCCAGTATTTTGAATTTGTACTGCAGTAACTATTTTAAACACTAGCTGTCAGTATTACATATTGCACCTTTAACTCTTCTCCAAGCCAACATAATATTCAATAAATGTTTGCCGTTTTTCCAAAGCCAGATCTTTCACAAAAGAATAATGTCAATGTTATTCTTTGTAATCAATGCAAATAAAAACTCCTTTAAATACGTTTATTATGCAACTAATGTGCTCAATACTGATACACACTGCACATATAGACATGGACATGCACTACACCTACACACAAATGCTTAAAACTTTCTCTTGCAGGAACTGTCTTACACACACACACACACACACACAAGCTCTGCCAGGAGGCTTTGAGTCGCTCCATCCTCCTGTATAGCTTTATTTGTTTTGTCATGAAAGCAAATTTTTGAAAACTGACACTTGCCGTAACGAGCATCTGTTTCCGCCATCTGTGGGCTATGCAAATTAAGCCAATGAATATTCAGACAGGACTCACTTTAGAGGCACAAGTCCTCAGGCTTGCTTACAGTTGGTGGAGAGAAGCATGGGGACCATCGGGACGAGGGGTAAAAGAAAAAAAAAGGCAAGTAAATCTTCGTACCCCTGCTCTCCACCTCCCCATCCTTTCTTTTTCAGTTTAAGCGGGCATATGCTAAATAAAAGCTCTGCTAATTTGGAACAATTTATGAGCTGACAGACGTGTCTGCTTTCATCCTCTCCTGGGCACATCTCATCTACCTGTCCAGTGTTTTCCTGTTTCCTTCCACCGGTGGTCTGCCACTCCTCTTCTTCTCTATATCTCCTATTTACCCCTTCACTCTCTGAGTGTCCTCTATATTTCTAATCTTTCCTCCTTTTTCCTTGACTCTCCACCTTGATCTACTCTGTTGCCTGTGGTCTGTGTTTTCTCCTTTCCTCCTGTGTGCGGACTTGTTTTTTTCATTAATTCTTGTTTCCACTGTTTTTTATCACCTCTAATTCTCTCTTTCCGCTTTTCTTCCTCTTACCCTCCCATTTCATTTCCATTTTACCACCTCTCCTCCTCTCTTCACTTTATCCCTACAGAGAGGACATCCCATGAATTATTCAAAAGTGTTGCAGAATGATAATGGGAAATTAGAGGTGAGACACACTTTGTGTTTTGTGTTTGTGTGTGTGTGTGTGTGTGTGTGTGTGTGTGTGTGTGTGTGTAAGATTAGTTGATTCATTCCAGCCAGGAGGCAACTGTAAGGCGCTCTTTATCCATATAAATTATGTCAATAAAGTGGCACTTCTGTTTAAAGTTGCAAAGTGAAGACGAGTGACAGCCGATTTAGTCGTCCCAGGATGATGGGGTAATGATTGCTGTTTAGTTGTTACATCAACATTATTGCCGATTGCCATTAGGGCTATCAGTCAAAGCAGGTTTCTGGGGAAGTTCAGCAAAAAAAGAGAAAAAGACTTTGCTGTCTTCTGGTGCCAGTAGGCACCTGAGAGCCACCCTGCAGGGATGATTCCTAAGGTCCTTTGCTGTTTAAATGTTACCCATTTCCAACAGATATTTAGATTCTGGGAGGCAGCAATTAGTCCGATTACTTTCCCGAGAGCCATAAATTTATTATTAAAAAAGCAGAAATTTCCATTTCACCAATCTCTCTCTATGCTGGGTTTAGATTACACAATATCAGCCCGATTATAGCCTGACCCGGCAGACATGGGGCGTTGGGTTGGATTGGGAACAACAATGGGTATTTGGAGCAACAATCAATCGTTTTATCCTGTGTAGAATGTCATAGTGGACGACAACCAATGCCACATCTGGACCTCCTCACAACGCCCCAACAGAAAGACTAGCATGTTAAAAGTGTTCCCTCACATTTGTGACTTAGGAGCACAGAACGCTCTTCTACTGTAAACATGGTGATGTAAAATAGGCATGATCTTGTTGTTGTTGCTAGAAAAAAACTGTGAAACAGAGTAAAGGTCAAAGTCATTTTTATTTTTTAGGCTTTTCCAAACACAAGAATCATACACACCGCCATTGATTGTTTACATTCTTGTTCCTGGAAGTCAGTTTCTTTACTCCTTCTCGATGATATCACACGTGTTGCTTTGATTGGCTAGGGGACCGACGTGTCTGTCATGTCTCTCAGCCGAGTCACGGCATAAATGTGTGACTCTATAATTGCCATACTGACACAGTGACACTGACAGAGTGACAATTGTAACAGAGACAAATATTGTGTAGTCTGAAACCAGCATAAAACTCACAAAACGTCCACTTATGTAGATAAAAAATGATTGTCTACAATAGTCTTGACCCATGCCCATTTTAGAGGCTTCTTCTATCATTTACCATGCAGCATATCATCTTCAAAGCAATAGTGTAGGAAATTCAATCGAACTCTACAATTTCTAAGGCTTTTCTGCTTTTTCTGAACATGTGAAAAAAAAAAGTTTTATTCAAAATAAACATAGGCTAATTTAAAATAAAACTATTTAATAATATTCACTGATTATGGATTTCAGTTTACCTTTATTAGATTTACTGTATGTACAATATGTACATCTTTCTGGCTCTGTGGTTGGTGATGCTCACTGATTGTCTCCCTCCCATCAGTACTGCATCTAAACATTTTTATTTACATGACTAAAGTCTTGCTTTGCTTTGTTTGCCACTCAGTACCCAGAACAACTGAGTGAATTTAAGCGGTAAGCATTTTGTTTAATTGTGTGTTTGAATCAAATCACCGTGCATCCCAGTCCCAAAACTGACAAGAGAAATCTATTTCTGTCGATTGTTTCTCAATTGAAGATACGTCTCTTTTAATAGCTGTGTTGCCTTTGAAATGTTGTTGTTTTTTTTGTTAGCGTGCGTACAGGTCTGTGTGCTACCCTGCTCCTGCATTCCCAAAGGTGACAGCAGAAAGCATCTTTGTCTGTTTTTACTCTTTGAATGGAAGATCACTTTCCTCTATTTCTGCTTTGGAGTGCTGCTGCTGCAGGCAAGCACATTCACACTCCTTCAGGGCTTCATGTAACTAACTAACGTTTTAGGCCGCGCTAATCCATCCAGCTGGAGGTGAACGGCAGCACAACCAGCTGTCATGCTGAATCCCAGGGCAGCAGCAGCAGCGCTGACAGAGAGGGACTGTTTACAAAGAAACTGACCGGGGGGGAAAGGGAATGCATTTTCTTCTATCCTTGTGTGGCTAGGAGGGGTGGGGATGAAAACTGAAGAAAGGTAGAGGAGAAGATCAGAATTCCTGCAGGAAATTAATTTTCTCAAAGTCAAATGACCCAAAGACTGCGATATGGTGCGTGGCTGATGTTAACATCTAATGATGTCATGACTGGAAGAATCATTGGCCTATCCTGTAGCATTGCAATCATCATTACAAGGTGTTAAAATGTGAATTGTGCATACTCCTAAGTATACTTTGCTATATTTAAGTTTTTCAGTGGGTGCTCAAATGTAAACAATGGCTGAACTGAGACAAACAACACCACAGATTAACTTTTCTTAATCATATTAAAGACACACAACCAACTATCTCGGCACACACACACACACACACACATCCTCAGAGGTTCAGCCCTCAGGTGATCGAAAGAGAGTTTTACTTCATACTGCACTGTCTCAGAGCCAGAGCCTCATCCATTCTGGCATAAAGACTCATGCACACACACACATTTTCTCTTTTCCTGTTTCACACTAGATTTTTCTTACATTCAATTTGTGTCCTCAGTGGGAAGGAGCTCCTATATGACGTCCATAACGACCCCTGGATGAGCCTCTCAGGCTTCCATATCTACCTCTGTCACATAAAGCTGTGTGGACAGCTGAGTTGGTAGTCACCGCAGGACTGCTGGCTTAACTCATAAAGAAACCTGGCAGTGCTGCCTCATCAATGCCAGAGTCACAAAGCGGCACATGCAGCCATCATTTAAGTTCTCTTTGTATACGTGCAATTATAGTCTACATCAGTCAGAAAGAATCTTTATGCTTTGTTTGAAAAATTAAACACATCATGCCTAAAGCTGATATTGTATGCTCCTGGACCTCTATTCATGGGTTTTATCAGGTCCCTTTCTACAGGTGTATTAATCATGCACCATTCATAATCTAGGTGCTTGATTTTCTGTGGAAAGGGATCTGATAAAAACCATGAATTGTGTCTTGAAACTGTAGTAGGATATGTGCATCACAGTGAGTAGCCTAATGTACAAGGCTTGTGGACTGGGCTTACATATAGGCTAAAAATTCACAGACACCCTCTGAAAAATAATCAAATACAGTATTTACAGTATTGTTATCAAATAATCATAATAGAAATATAGAGTGAGACTAGCTGCCCGAAAAGCGAAAATAGCGTAAGATATAAAGAGAACAAGAAACAAAACAGCTGTGTGATCATAATTGGATTATGCATTTCCAGAGTGGATAGATGCTAACGTTACTGCCTTGAAGGGAGCAGGTTTGCTAACATAGTTTAATATGCAAGCAGCTTGATGGCTAGTAACTTCATTTATTTAGGTGTTATTTGCCAGGTTAGGTGTTCCTATTTTACCATGATCCTTACCACTGTCTGGATACTTGATACAGCTATGTTGTTGGCTTGTTGGTGGTCTGTGATAAGGAATGCCCATGCTCGAGGCTGATTCATTGAGACAGAAGGTAGATTTGAATGGGGCTACAGAGGCAGACCGCAGTAGCTTTACTTACTGCGGCTTGCCTTGGTATTAGCTTGGATTTTGGAGTTGCTGCAAATTTGACATAGTAATTTACTCCGAAACAGGACACAGTTGAACCAGGAGATTGTGTCACAAGATGTAGGAGATTTCCATTTTCCATTTCCAAATGAAGTCCATTTCCAGTCTAAACTCAGTTTTGACCAAATATGTGGTTACTGCGTTTTGGATTTGTACAGCAGTATACTACTGCTGTCATACACACATTTACCATCACAGGAGATGCCAAGATGAACATCAAACTGACTAAAATGCACATTATAGTTTATAGACTTCAAGTTCTGAAATGACAAGAAAGTGAGTAATTAAATGTAGTTTCATGTGTTTAACTGTAAGGAGCATATTTCATATGATTTCGGTGCTTGTTTTCTATTTTCCCCTTTTATTTTGTAGTTGTAGTGACCCAGTTTAGCCAAAAAAATCGGGGGAAAAAAATGTTTGATTTTTTTTTTAATAATCAATGAAAAAGAAGATTAAAATTCCTCCCTGGTGTGACTTTTTTTCATGCTCGAGAATGGTTTTTGTCTGTGGGGAAAGACAGCCGCGTGCATGATGTGTCTCTTCCCTTATTAAATATCCTACTGAAGTACAGGAAGCCAAACAATATTAAATGATGAGCTCAGGCTGGCTGCATGCATTAAAACATGACTTCTGTGAGAGAAAAGAACAGAGCTGAGAGAATAAAGGAGAACACACACCAAGATAACATTCATTGCCTGGTACTACAATCATTGCCATTCAAATTTACATTGAAGGTCCTCTGTTCCGACCACCCTTCAGTGTTCATGTACCAAAGCTTTTGTGCGCATCAATACGGACCTCTGAGCTCACCGTGGGGACAGGCGACAGAGCGCCAAAAAAACAAATTCACTTAGATTTTTCTCTTTCACAGTCATGATTTAAACATAAAATCCCCACATGAGGATATTTCTGTACCAGAATAGAGATGAATATTCATGCATCCTTGGTCTATCTGTTGGAGTGGAGATCATCAAAATGTGTCAGTAATTAATCTAATAAGCTAAAACATGACTTTACTGGACAGTACATTAATTCTTTCCTTATCTTTTTTTTTTGTAACTGAGTGAAGAAGCAGCCATGGCCTGATTATCATTATTCAGAAGGATATTATTCATCATTTTAAATCATTAAAGCTTTTAGATGAATACAGATGAGGAGACCCCTGTGAAACTGCAGTCAAATGCTGCCAGTTCTGACAGGGATGAAATACACTGTAAAAAGAAAGAAAAAAGAAAACTTCCAACATCAAGTCAAGACTGGCTTGTTCTGTTTCCAGAGCAAACTGACTTTTAAGACTGAATTTTAAGTCTTAACAATTCCCAAAGTGTCTGGTGTGATTGTTATGACTACGTTATATTGCTTGTTAAAACTGAATTTTTTTTGCAGTGCAATTCCTTTCCCCAGTTGCTCGTTCGCATGCATGTGTCATATGCCCCACTTAATAGTTTTAATTAATGATGCAAACATCATTAGCACTTAGGGGTTGAAATAGAAAGCTTTGCCCCTAGCGTCCAATAAAGTTAGACAAATATCCCCACTTAACTCCTGAAGGAATTCCTTCTCTCGTTTTTTAAATAATTCTCTTTGTTTCCCCCCCTTTTACCTCTTTCTCTTCCCACCTACTGTTTCACTGTAACATATCGGGAATGATTGAAATGAAGCAATGTTTCATTATTCATTTCATGTAAAAGGTTAGTCAATTTCATGTAACCTAAAAAATAAATAAAAAAATCACTAAAACGGATAAGGCTGGCAATTTTTCATATTTTGTAAAACAAAATACATCCTAAAACCAACAATGACTTGATCTTTGTCTTAGTCCTCTGTACAATAGACCTCAATTGGTGTCATTAAATATTCAACACACATCAGTAAGTACCTCCATTATGATGAACCTGGCCACTGTATTTTGAGATACTTTCATATACACCATTAATTAAACCATTAAATACGTATGTGATTTACTTCTTCGTGGATACTGTTTGCTTAACACTATTGTTCTAGAAAATGACTTGATGAAACTAAATATCTGTGAGCCATTTTAAAGATGTATGTTTTTTAGTAATGAAAACAATCCAAACCACGATGAAGGTTAATATCCACATCTTCACTTTCTATCCTCACATTAAATGAAGAAATTCCTTTCAACTGAGGCGATGTGACTGCAGAGCAGTAGAGATGCTGGAATTCCAATTGGTTTGACAATGACAACAACTAATGAGTAGACTTTGAGCAGACTACTCAATACTAGTTCCATTAATTCACATTTTAAGGCAAAGTAAACTGTATAGACTGTATGTTTTGAAGATGAACTCACTCAAAAATGTTTTACTGTGTTGTTTATTTCTCCCCCCTTACTATTTATGTGACACTCCAGCAGCTCCATTACTACAGGTCAAGGCACTATGCAGGGAAAGAGAGATTAACTCTGGGCAATTAGAGAAGTGAAATTCCCTGGCAATATTTACCATCCTGCCCTCAGTCTTGTTCTTGGGCCCAGCTAGTGAAATATGGATGTACATTCAATATTTAACATAAGGACATCAAAGTGGGTCAAAAACTTAATGCCGGGAAAAAAGAAGAAAAAGTAGGCTTTTTCCAATGGTGGGAGCAGACATTACTTATGGGGGCGCAAAAAAAATGCAATTTGCTTGACATTTCCTGTCAGCTTCTCAGTTTTTCTCAGGGCATTAGCTGAAAATCTGTGATTCATAAATATTTCCATTAACATTTTTCTTGGAGAAACTTTTTAAAAACATAACTGTCAATCTAGCAAACGTACACGATAACACAATACAATATACAAAAAGCTTTCCAATATACAAGCTGCCTGGGATATGTTCAGAGACGTGAGAAGTGCAATATCTCCCTAACCTTAATCAAGTGCTGTGGGTGCCTAAACATAACTGCAAAAATGTCAAAAAGTGTTTCAGTTGCTATGAGCAAAACAACATTTTATTGATGCGTTCAGTATAAACATTTTGCAATTTCCCATTTACGTAATCCAGGCAGCATTCAGCATTTGCTGTTGAAGATTTACATAAACATCCTTTTTCTAATGCCAATGATCTAGCCGTTGTATGAGCCCCAAACTATACACCTGATTAAGACACTACTTTTACAAGGCATTGCAGGTTAACTTCAGTTTCCCGATTAGGGTATGATCATTCTTAATAGATATTTGGACACAACCTGATTATTAGTTACAACTGATTGGTTAAACACAGCTCATTTAGTTAATTATGTCACCTGAATGAGATGATCAAGTCTGGGTAGACCCGGGAGAGATTGGACATTTTAAGGGCTTGGGGACCCCAGGAACAGGTTTAAGAACTACTGTTGTACATGATGTCTAGTAAAAATAATTAAACATACAAAAACACAAGCATTTAATTCTCGATAGAACCATAAATCTTAACATCACCACAGAGACAAACACATAAGAAGTCAATATACCGCGAGCCAGGAAAAAAAACATCATCTAGTAGCCATTGTGGTTAACTCCATTTTTGTTTTTGATTGCTAAACGACAGTGGTCACAACTGAAGCCACATGTGCAAAACTCTAACCACAGTCTGCATTACCAACAGTCACCTGAGCTAAACAGTTCACATCACCTGCAAGCCACTCAACTCTTCACACGTCTCATAACAGGCTCAGTGCGGCCAAACAGACAGGGCCAGACAGCCCACACTGTCACTCAGAACACAGAGTGTGGACACTAGCATCAAACACCAATACACAAATAAGAAAGTTTTCATCTTTAAAGTCTGAATAATTTAAGTGACTTCACAGTAATCAATATTGTCTTTGAAAAAAAGAGTAAAATTCTTTCACATTATTTTTTTTATTTTATAACATACCAGTATTTACTGTATGTAAACAAGGAATAAAAATCTGCTGTTTGCTTCAATAGATATATCGGTTTATTTTGTTTGTAGTAATTTATGAAATTACTGGAAAAAAAAACATAATAGTAACAAATAATGGTGTGACTATTCCTGCCTCAATGTGGAGGAAAAAGTTTATTTGGCATTATGCTCCTTGACAACAGCTAAGTGGGTCACTTGTATAACCTGTTGATACACTGCTGCTTTGCTCTATTCATTGTTTTGTGTTTCATTTATCAATTGTATAACATATTTAGTCCATGTTTTGAGAGCCACCGAGCTCGGGTGTTGGGAACGGTTTCGAGTTGAGCTCTATGTTTTGAGAGCGGCCCTCCTGTTTCGAAAACATGCTTTCGTCGGAGCAGGACACCTGCTCACAGAGGATGGGCTGAGAGAAAGGAATTGGCCGTCCTTGCTCGCACCCGATCCTTTGTTTACTAAAGACTAAAAAGACGGGGAGTCCCTCGGTCTGACAGTCTGCTGCGGGTCGCGTACGGACGCCCAGCCATGTTGATGCTGCTCTGCTCGGACTGACGGCTCTCCAGTCCTGTGTCAAGGTAAGAGCTCTAAAAGTAGTGTTTACTTTGCATCACATGTTGATAGTGTGAGCGTGCGCTCGCAGCTATACTGAATTCTGTGGGGAGTAGAGGTGCAGTCTATTCTAGCAGAAGCAGTGCTTTTTGAGTAGTTTTTGTTTGCAGCCGACCACCCCCCGATCCTGTATAAAGATTTCACAAAACACTCTCTTAGCATCAAGCGACAAGTTTTCATCATCCCATTGACATCCTGACTTGCCATGCACCTGCATCATTTCTAGTTACAAGTGAATGTGGCGTTTCCATTACTTCCACCTCCATTACTTTCTGAAAAACAGTAAGTGTGCAGTTTTACAGTAGTAAAGGTGTTTTTTTTTCACTTTTTTTCATAGCTGTGTATATGTAACCTCAGACATCTTACCTGGACATGTTGCTCTTTTACCTGTTTCTCTCAAACGGTACAGTGAATAACTGTTTCATCTTATTTGGGGTTTCTTTATTTACAAAAAAAGACTTTGAGGTGTTCCTATATATACACAGTATATGTTCACTAACGAGTCTAAAACCCCTGCTTAGGCTTTAAGCAGAAAATTGCAATCAGCAGTGTTTGAAATGCACCAGGCTGAAATCCATTGTTTTGAATGTATGGTAGTTTTGACAGCAGTGTGTTAGCATTTGAACAAAGTGCTGTCAATCCACATTGTTGTGTGTGCAGGTTGTGGTTAAAGCCATGGGATAAGTGTGTGAAGTTTTGAAAACTGTGTTCAAGCAATCAAAAATGAACTCGAGTTTGGTTGACATGAACTGCTGCTGGGCAGACTGTAGTTGGAGTTTTGCACATTTGGCTCCAGATGTACCCGCTGTTGTTCAGCAATCAAAACAAACTGTAAACGCCATGGTGATGGACTCTCAACACTGTGTTCCACCATTTCTAATGATTAGCTGAAGGTTGGTGCTACGTCCTGAAATCTGAAATTGGCTATACTATGCTGTAAGCTGTGACAAGTTCATTTGTGGATCACTTACACTGCAGGGGTTTTCTCCGCCACTCTCTTTCCCTGTTCTCTCTCTCTCCCTCATTCTTTCTCTTGTCCTCAGCAATTATTTAGACTTCTTTGAAAGTGTTATGATGAAACAGTTCTTGGAGTGACGACATGACAGGGAATGCTTAAAGGCAATACTCTCCAATGTATAAAGGCCAATTCTGTGTTCCGCTGTGTGTGTGTGTGTGTGGGGGGGGGCAACACCTTCCTTTACAGTTACATTTTCCAACCGTAAATCGGAACAAATGGCAGCTGGTGTGAATAGATATTTTCACTGCAGTTGTATTGTGTAATGTCACAGCAGGGAAAGCCAAGTATTACTTAACATTAACAGTAATTATGATTCAGTTCCTTTCTTTCTTTTCTTCTGAGAGAAAAGATAGGAAACAAGTAAAGAAATATTTTCCTGTAAAGCAATTCCAAGCCAGGAGTACTTCTGCAGTTGCTGGGGGTACGTGGAAAGATAGGAGTGTAGATCAACTAATTAAAAAAAACAAAAATAGAAATTCTTTGATTTAAAAAAATATATCCACATATTAACATTGAGTCAGCTGTAACACAAGTATGTGTTGCAGTCATGTAAAAAAGACTAATTAGCTAAAAGTAATAAATAAACTGTTTAAATGATTAGCTCAAAGTAATATTAATGGATAAATGGTTGAAATATTCAGCTTCACTCCAAGTAGGCTAATATTAGTATGATTGTTGACCAAACCAACCTAAATATTGGTAGTTCAATTGTATGAAAAATTAACAATATCCACAGTGTCATTTATTTGGAGCATAAATTGGGAATCAATGAAGGGTTGCGTTCATTTGACAGGGCAGAAAAAAAGGTTGAGAACCTCTGCTGTAAAGAAATTTGAACTTCAACAGTGCTGTTGAACTTCAACAGCACCTATTAACCTCTAGCTCAGCCGGTAAGAGCGTGCACCCCATGTAGTCCTTAGCCAGTGTTTGAATCCGACCTGTAGCCCTTTGCTGTGTGTCATCCCCATCTCTCTCCCACCTTTCCTGTCTATCCACTGTCACCATCAACAACTAAAAAAGGGAAAAGACCCCTAAAAATATATATATATTTATATATATAACGATGTAAGTAGTCATTTAAAATATGTGATGCAGTTTAATGTTATCACAAAGAATTGATTTCAAAGTACTTTTGCTAGTTTATAAATCACTAAACGGTTTAGGGCCAAAATGCATTTCTAATCTGCTACTACACTATGACATTTTTTTAACTGTTTAACTGTTTTTGTTTAAAGCACTCTGAATTGCCCAGTTGCTATACAAATAAAGCTGCCTTCCCTTGCCTTGTATTAAGATCTGTGGCACCTGAGAAAACTAATAACACTGCCTTCCACCAGACAAACATTTTAACCTTGTGCAGTGAATTTGTTTGTGTTTGTATATGATCCATGTTTGTGTAACCTCATGTAATGTTTTGCAGTTTACATCCTGTTTAAAGCAATGCATACTTCAGCATGCTAGAGAGTGTTGTGATTTGTGTCTGTAAGGTTGGGAGCCCCTGCCACCCAATCTCTGAAGCCAATTTTCTTGATTACCTCTGTGTTCCTGCAGCTTTTCTGCTGTGCTTGTAGGGGCATTTTGAGTATGTGAGTCCAAACATTCTGCAGACAGCTACAACAATCAGAAACAATGTCAAGCTATTGTATTGTCAAGTGTGTAGTAATATCACTGTGTATCACTGTGTAAGAGTAGAAAAAGCTGCTTACACTTGAAAAGTGTGAAAAAGCAGCTGTGATGACAGCTCAAAACAGAAATGAATCAATCCTCAGAAACTTTGAAGGCTTTGGGCCAGTTTGACATCCATCAGCACATGCCCTTTTATTTCTTTGTGTAAAACAATGTCATTTTCTTGTGTACTAACTGCTAAATTTGGGACATGATAGTTCTCTTCCAAAACCATGCTGTATACTTATATAATACAATATGCACTGATCTTCTAGACTTCTTTATCTAAATCAACTGTTTTAGCAGCCACTATACAAATAATTTCAATAATTTTATTTCGGATTAACAGAAAATCGTAGAAAGACAACAAATATCAAACTTCACTTTGCATTTGCATTGTGGATCACTCTTCTCTTTCTGTTCTATTTGGGGAATCAATTTCCCCTTGAAGTATTCATATTATACAGCAGCATACCCCACAGAGAACTTATGCAAAATAACCCCAACTGTTTGTAAAACATGCATTATGAAAATGTTCTGTGATGACATTATTCTCTGTTCCACCATGTGTATAGCATGTTCCATCCTTCCCTGCCAGTCTAATCCTTTTAGCTCTCTGAACTTCTTACCCACTGGAACAGATCATTTCTTGCCCACAAAATGTAGTCCACATGCAGCGGCGCACTATCTGCCCATAGCCGTGTAAGCTCACATAGACGTCCACGGCGCGTACCCCACGCTGTTTGCCCCAGAAGATGGAATTACGCAGACAGGCATGGAGCGCTCCAAATGTGGGAAGAGGTGAATCATAATGCTGTTTACACCAACACTACACTGCTGCTGCTTCTGCCGCTGCTGCCACCACCACCTCACCACACTAAAGATGAACTTAATCTCATGTCACAACTGCAGTGGAAATGTAGCTTCCAGAAAGCTTATCCTGACAGAGGATTTTTTTTAAAGAAGAGGAGTGGGGGGAAGAAAAAGTGTATGAGACCTTTTTAAAGTAACTGTATACAAGGGTAAAGTGAATTCCCTCCCACAATAAAAAGCATGTAGATAGTGCTGCGCAGAGGGGGGTTGGGCAAATGCAGAATGTTTTCTTTGTGTCCACCTGTCTTTGTCTCACTGGGTCTCTTTTGTTCAGTGGAGATATAGACTCTTGTTTCCTGAATTAGCATATATATTTCTACATCCCAAAAACCTAAATCCAAGTTGCTGTCCGTTGGCCTCTTGAGGACCATGAATAATCGAATCACTGCTGGGTAATGATACAGCGTTTGTTCACTGGTCAGTCGTCTTTGCTTGTCCAACATAGTGCGCTTCCCAAAAGTCTTCTTTTCTTCTCATGCTCCTGCTCCTTTATTTTCTCCCCACTTTGCTTCCATATCTTTTCTTTTCTCTTTACTCTCCATACACTTCCATTTCTAAATTCCCCTTCTATCCTACAGTTAGAGCTCCTCTACTTTCTCATCTTTTTACCATCACCAATTTTACGGTGGCCGACAGGGGCAAACGCCCTACAACTTAAGAAAACACATGCAAATAAACAAAACACAAGCAAATTAAGAAAACATGAATTAATTAATTTGACAACTCATGCGCTGCATGTAGCAAACGCTCTGCAAATACACACAACACAACATAGAAACGATGCAAAAAAGAAAAGCACACAAACCCCGAAAAAAAACACATTCTATGTTTTTACAGCGTGTTTGCTACATGCTGTGCATGTGTTGTCAAATTAATGAAGATGTTTCATTAATTTGCTTGTGTTTTGTCTATTTACATTTTGTTGTTTTTTAAGTTGCAGGGCGTTTCCCATTGGCCACCGAAGATTTTCCCTCCATCTTTTCCTCTATTGCCTTCACTCTGCTATACAGCTCTCCCACAGAAACAGATGAAAACACTACTCCCAAGTGTCCTTTCCCACCCATGATTTCTGCTTGCCTTTTACCAAACTCCAGGACATTGAAAGGGAGCCATTTATCAATGCTGCGGAGTTAAACCACGTGGCCTGAAATTATTGAGGCGGTCATAAATCTGGAACGTGTAGGGGGCATGTTTCAGTCTGTGCAGGAAAGGTTCTGAAAACATTCACCACCATGTTCATCGTGACAGGACTGCAGATGGCATACAGAGTTTGGCTTAAATCCAGAGCTAATTAGTGGGATGTGATTTTTACCAAAGCATAAGCAGGAATATGATCTTCATCTGCTGTGTTGAAAAGCTTGCCATACGATGATATAAATATATATTGTTTCAGTTCTGCCATTTTTATTTATCAGTTGAACCTTAAAAAGGTACCCCGCACTCCATATGGAGCAATGTTATGAGTGGGCGCCCATGCTGTTTGTGTTGTGCACTAGATTGCAACATATTGCTATTATTGCTGTCCGAACCCAACCTGAGTCCGAGAGAGTACTAACTGAGTTGGATCCAAACCAACTCAAGCATTCTGTTTTGTTTTTATGTCCGAACCAGGGGTCAATGTATGAACTGTATAAGTGAAGCCAAAACATCTTGATCGCCTACTGGTGGCGAGCTGGAGTGTAGGTCACAAATCCCTCCCCATCCATGTTAGCAGATAGGACACTATGCAAACTAACCTGACGCAGGTAATGTAAGCTGAAGCACTGAATTTGTGTTACATGAATATTTACTGCCTGAAATATAGCCTATGTGCTTAAAAAACAAACCCCAGCATTGAACAGGAAGTAGCCCAACACAGATCGTTAGGGTATGTCAATCATTTTTATATGTTCACCATAAGTAAGTAAAGTTTATTTGTATAGCACCTTTCACAGATAAAAATCGCAAATTGCTAAGTACAATTAAATACAAATAAAAAATAACCATAAAAAAAAACTTGAACTTGAAGCATCACATCAAGGCCTAACCCAACCCAAATCCATATATCATTTGCATAAGAATTGGTCCGACCCATCTGGTCCAGGTCGGGAATCCACACTCTATTATGCACATGCACGAGTAGACATACTGTAAGCTTGAACCCAACGTGATACACCGGCCTGCTGCCAGTTATATGCTGAATATTCCATGATTGATAGTTTGCGGCAGTAACATGCAAAAAAACATTGCAATACATGAGCAAAGGCAGTAAAGAAAACTGTTAATTTCAAGAAAAACAATGCACAATTTGATTTTTTTTAATTTTTTTTATTAAACGCAACTTTTCAATCGGGGCACCTTTAACTGTCAACTCCTCATCCAGCCATTTTAATTCTTTCCTTTTTGCCTCTTCCTTGCATGTCTCAACTAAAACATGCAACTACTGTATAATCAAGATATATGCTCACAAGTTGTTTGCACAAAACCTGAAGGCTGCATCTCTATATTAACACAAAATCACCAGTTACAGGATTGTAATGCAGGATAGAACAACCGAAACTTAGTTTACCATTATGTATGTATATTGTTCATAATAGTTTCCTGAAAAACCTGCTGTTTCACAGATCAGATTCAAAATTAACTAATTCATAATTAGAATTCCAAATTGTACAGTGTGTACATGTGTGGTTGCATACAACCTCTGTGGTCAAGTGTGTAAGAAAGACAACTTTGAGCATCAGGGCAGTGTAGAGTTAATAATTCATCAAGAGACCCGGTGTCGCACTCATCCATTTTGCCGATGTGTCCTTGACTATGAATTCTGATTCCGCGCTACCT
This sequence comes from Etheostoma perlongum, assembly GCA_026937815.1. Lineage (NCBI taxonomy): Eukaryota > Metazoa > Chordata > Actinopteri > Perciformes > Percidae > Etheostoma > Etheostoma perlongum. Next base: position 8,419,869 of record CM049383.1, on the reverse strand, counting down.
CCAGAGCTGCTGCTCTTTAGCTGACTGTGACCTCTGACCTCTGCTGAAGGAATGGCTTAGATAGAGAGGTGAAGCTGTGAGCAGTGACCACAGATAGAAAGTTGCAGCTTGAATGACTCTGAATGGTGCTGTAGTCTGCTCTGATGCCATTTGAAGACATCTGAAGCAAATATTCATCTGCACGCCACATCAACTAACACAGAGATGTTTCAATGCTTAAAATGTATTACTGATCATAAAGCAGCATTGTTTTTTTTTCTTCTTTCAGACAATACTTTCTAATTGTTATTTGTGATGTTTGTTGTTTTCAATCCATCAATTATAAATAATTTATATGCAAACAAAAGCAAGGTTAGAAAAGTTTGGCTATTTCTTAGTAATAATTCTGAGATGTTTGCCATTGGGCAAAGAGCATAGCAGCAGGCTGGCACTGACGAAGCCAAAGTTAGTACGGCTGGAGAACTCAGGTTGCAAGTTGTTGAACTTCATTTGCCAGCACACATGCTTTAAAAAGTTACTCCAGCTCATGTAGCATTCTCCAGAAGCCCCACCTCCATCTACCATTTACCTGTACAACCCTGTCTCCTAGAAATATATATATATATATATATATATATATATATATATATATATATATATATATATATATATATATATATATATACTAAATTTGTATATATTTTTTTTGAATATTAAATGATGCTATGCTGGCAAACAATCAGTGCCTGGATTATGTTCCCAAGTTTAGTTTTTTTCAATAAAAAATGTGTTTATGTGTAGCTCCAGAGTCACAGGGAGGTTGGTTGTGTTTCTGTTGTGAATTACTATAATAATTACTGACATTTCTTCATTATGTTGATAGATCATGTAATTTTTGTAATCATCCCCCTTGTTGAGCTCACTTGCAGCAAGTAATAGGTCAGAACCATTATTAAATACAGTGTTCACTAACAAAATCTGAAAAAAACTGAAAATCAATTTTCAGAGCATTCATATGGATAGTTGTCATAAAATAGCTCTGAAAATATTTATACTTTTTTATGTACATATAGCACACACTTTTCCATATTGTCATTTATGTTTCTTCACCACATCCCCTATCATCCAGAGGTTTGTAATCAGAGGTTAATAATGTTGGTAAAGATGTGTTCTGTAGGGCTACTGTTAGATCTAATCTGATTTTAACTATTTCCATCACCATAACAACATAATGTAAATAATGAACACTCTGAACCCTGATGCCAGTTCTGTGGTTAAATATTTTGCAATATTAGCTCTTGTCCACCATGAATTCTCTTAGTTATGTGTCTCAGTTTACTTCTCCATCCTGAGTACTTAAGCCAAAGTGAGCGCTCTCACATTACACTGACAGAACAGTATGAGAGAGTCAGCAGCTGAATGCCAACCACTGGATTAAAAATGCTAATCATGTTGGAGCTGGCACCAGCATCTAAATTGAGTGCTGGTGAATCATTAAACCATGTGGTTAGTTAGGATATTTCTATCCCCGGCCAGTCTATATCACACGCAAAAGTAATATACCTCGGGCAAGGAGCACAGCAGCAGGTTGGCACTGACAAAGCCTAAGTTAGTATGGCCGGAGAACTCAGGTTGCATTTAAGTTTTTGACCTTCATTTGCCAGCACTGCCAGAAAACTTGCTTTAAAAAGCTACTACAGCTCATGTAGCATTCTCCAGAAGCTCCACCTCCGTCTACCATTCACCTATACAACCCTCCTCTCCAAGAAATTAAATGTATATATACAAAATTTTTATATTCATTTTTTGCACACACACACACACACACACACACACACACACACACACACACACACACACACACAATGTATAATGTACAGTGTGTTTTCATTCAGTACATACAGTACAGTTCATACATATTGTTCACATCAGTATTTCAAACTTTATCAATACAAATACATGTGTACAATAAAATCACCAATGCTGGTTATTTTTAAGGGCAGAGCTCTGGAGGGCGGGGGGGGTAGTCTTTGTTAAGGAATGGAAAGCGGCCCTCAAAAAAATCGGACCACTATGTAACAACACACTTGGCAGCGAATGGAAAGCTGAGATTGTCAAATCTGCTAGTATGGTCTATTAGGGCAACGATGTTTAACCTTGGTGTCAGGACACCCTATGAGGGTCTCAGAGTGTGTGACCCCTCTGATAAATCAGAGGGGTCACAAAATTAATTGATGTGATAGAAAGAAGAAAAACAGTTTTGCTCCACAAATATTATTTTAAACTTTTCTCTGCTGTTTTTTTCTGAAAACTTACTGCTTACTGCGGCTGGAAACGATGCTTTTAGAGCAGTGAGAGTGAACCAAAACAGAAAAGTTGCGGGCAAGAAAACCAGAACAACTGTAGAGTTGAAGGGAACCAAAGTCAGATGATCATTCGCTGTGGGTTATTCACTTAGCAAACCCCCTGGGTTAACATCAATGCACGTATCAAAGTAAATCCCTTTGTGTTTCTTGTTGTCTAAGTATGTTTCATACCAGACAAATTCAAAGTGTAGTACTTGAAAATAAACACACAGTGAATACACACACACAAGACACACATGCAGACATATAATAAGCGGCAGGCTGCTGTCATAACAGGAGTCAAGAGCTCAATAATGGATGGGAACAAATAGAGACAATTACTTAACAGCTTGTCAATTCAATTAGCCTACTGTTTTAATGGCTTAATCACAGCCAACCCAATCTTCTGCCTCTCTCTTTTGCCTGTCTCATTTTCCCTCCTCTGCTTCTCCTCCCCTTTTTTCTATTTGAAGAAGATGACAGGAGTGGGGAGGAAGGAGGAAGAAATCAAGCAGTGCCCCCGAGAAGCTATAAATGAAGGGAGAGGAAGGCATGGAGAGGAATAAAGGACAGAAAGAAGTACAGAAAGTGATGGAAGAAGATTCGAGAAGAACAGAGATGGATGGATGAAGGAGGAAGAAAATAGTACCAGTAGTTAGAGGGGCTACTGAAGGAATAAAGACTAGAAGCCCCTAACAAAACAAAAACATTGTATTGGAAAAGGGTATGTACAGAGAAGGAAGGCGAATGTGGACAGACAGACAAAGGGACAGAAAAAGAACCAAACATGGCTTTGGTTGTATAAGGACAGGTTGTGCAACACATTCTCACTCCCATCGGGTTAAATACGGACGTTTGGTCAGCTGCCTTTGGCGTTGTTATTGACGCTAAAAGTCTTCTTTAACGTAATATCTAAACACGCTTTATCTGAACTCACTTGGTCGGGACTATTGTTTGACACAGCTTAAGGAGAAGATCGTGGGTGGGCTTATAAAATTTACCTTTCCGTGACACACATGACAGTTGGGTCTAGGACAAGAAGAACAGGACAGTTGGATTTGGGAAACGTGACACACAGGACACAAACCCCGGTCTCCTGGGTGAAAGTCCCACATTGTTTGACTCATCTACCACCCCAACAAACCTTCCTATGCTGAATTTCGGCTATTAATACTAGTCGCTACCGTTGTCGCTAAGGATGCTCGGATTGATCGGTCACTGATCGTTATCGGCCGATAAAGGCCTTAAATATTTTGATCGGTAAAGCCGATGAGATGAGCCGATGAGATGACCCACTACTCGTGAGAAAAAAATTCTACACGCAGCTATAATGGCGGCCTCCCTACGTTCACAGGTCTGGCAGTTCTACAAGGTCTCTGAAAAAGACATTACATCAGTGATTTGCAACGTGTGTGCCAGGGAAATTCCGCGGGGCAGAAAGCTCCAAAGACATTTCAACAGCAACAACCTCAGACATTTGAAGGTTAGTCACAGAAAAGAATACGAGGAGTTTTCAAAGTTAGCTAGCGCTAAGGCAGAGAGAGAGCGGGGTCGTGTAGCAGCTCCGGCGCCACTCACTCAGCTGTCTGTAACAGAGACATTGCAACAACAGCAACCCTACAGTAATGACAGCAAGAAAAAAAAGGAAATATCAGCCAAAATAATGGAATTCATATGCCTCGATCACCAGCCGCTGTCAATTGTGGAAGACGATGAGTTCCGGCGACTCATGTCTTACATGGATTGGATGGTTTGCCTGCCACAGTTATACCAAACAGTGTTTGTACATGTTAACACCCTTATGAAGGACAACGTCACATTAATCAATGAAGTGACATTTGGAGTTCCAATGTACAGTATGTCCCACGTCCATGTTGAGCCTAACTGCACAGTTTATTAATCAAAACTTTGAACTAAAAAGAGTTGTGCTTCATTCAAGAATTTTCAGGGTCACACACCGCGGAGGCTGTTTCTGCCGCATTCAGCGACATGTTTCGCACATGGGAATCCTGAAGGAAAAAGTGCATGTTATTCTAACAGATAATTCCAAGAACATGGTGAAGGCCATGAGGGATGCAGATCTACCCAATCTGTAGTGCATGGCTCATACACTGCAGTTTGCCGTTGCCAACGGAGTGTTACCACAACCCAGCACTGCTGATGTAATAGCCTGTGGAAGACGCATCGGCCATTTCAAACATTCCCAGCTTGCCTACTCTCGACTTGAAAATATTCAGAAGTAACTTGGCCAGCCTATTAAGAGGCTACAACAGAATGTACCTACCAGGTGGAACAGTACAGTTAATATGCTACAGAGTCTGATGGAACAGAAGCATGCCCTATGTGCCTATGGAGCTGACTATGACTTGCCTTCCATGTTCACCAGCAGCCAGTGGAAATTGGTGGAAAATATGATTTATCTACTCGCCCCGTTTGAAGAGCTCACGCACCAGATCAGCTCATCAACTGCATCAGCTGCAGATGTTATACGATCCATCAGAGCTTTAACTCATCTTCTGGAGAAAACAGCTGAGATGGACCATGGAGTAAAAACTTTGAAAGTCACATTGTTGGAAGCGGTCCAGAACAGATTCAGTGACATTCAATCGAAGCGCCTGTATACCATCGCAACAGTGCTCAATCCGAGGTGAGAACTTCAGTCACACATTGTGTGTGTGTGTGTGTGTGTGTGTGTGTGTGTGTGTGTGTTGCTGTCAGGGAATGAAACTATATTTAAATAATTTCAATGATAATTGAATATATTGAATTCTTAAGTAGGCTTCCCAATTCATCTTGCAAGAAACTAACTTGGCCCAAATGATTGATACATGCCTGAAATGATTAGTGTGCTAATCTTTTTGTAGGCTGGCTGGCTGGCATTTCCTTCAAATTCACAGAATTTACTAGTAAAAATGCTAATTTAGAGTATGCCATTTCCTATTGGGCCAATACTAGTTCACTAAATCAATACAAGAGCAGAGCATAAACTATGAAATGCATTAAATAATAGAACATTATTTTCTTATTCTCTATTTTCTTTTTTCTTGTAATTTGTTTGCTGTGTTACATTTCTATTTTCTTGAAAGGAGAGTCTGTAACTTAACCCAATTTCCCCTTGGGCATCAAAAAGTATTTCAGGACAGGAGCAGCAAAATGGTGAGGCAAGTTTGGAAGCGACTGGCAACGAGCCCCCAGAGAAAGTACCACGAGCTGGCTCCTTACACGCTATGTATGCTGAGTTGTTGGATGAAGATGGGGAATATGGTGGCGGTGACATCAGCAGCTCAATCATCGCAGATGAACCTCTGCCTATCAGAGCCAGTCATCCCACGGAGTGGACAGCCGCTTTTTTTTGGCAGGACAATAAACGTTGTTTCCCAGCTCTCGCACAAGCAGCACGAGCCTACCTCTGTGCACCATGCACAAGTGGAGATAGCGGGCGACTTTTTAGCACAGCAGGGAATATTGTAGATGAGAAGAGGAACAAGCTGTCTGCCAAAATGCAGAGATGCTTATATTTCTAAAGAAAAATCTGCCATTGATGCTTAGCAAGTAAGCTTTAGGAGATATGGCTCTACTAATCTCTATTCCTCTTCTGTCTTTCTCATTGAATCATAATGCAGAAGACCTCATGACAGTGCTGCAGTGCTTGAAATCCCAAGAGATGTGAAGTTTTGTTTCATGCTGTGTACTTTAAATCTAGATTTAAAGGAGCTAAAAGAATAAAATAGTAAAAGTAAACAGTTTACAATTCACAATACATTATCATCTGTTAATTTTAATATATACATTTTTGTTAAGACTATTAAAATTAATATATGATAAATATATGACATGATAAATAGAAGGCTTAAAATAGACCCAGTGATCGGTGACCGGTATCAACCAATACTGCTATCAGCAATCGGTGACCGGCCCCAAAAATCCTGATCAGAGCACCCTTAGTTGTCGCTCTTAATATCTTCAAGAGCTGTGTAGCTGCTGCCCTGCCTGGCGCGTTCCACACACGCTGAATCGTGCTTTTTTTCTCCATATCCGACACTGACAGCTACTGCCCAAGCGTCCAAATTTTAGGTAGGAAATTTGGAAGAATAAGAGATAAAAGAAAACAGGTTTGGCATGGAGCAGCTGTTAGTGAGCTGTTAGGAAAGCAGACAAGACAGTAAGAGGAGGCCGGTGGCGGAATACTGTCAACACCCCACCAGTCAACTCTGGCTGGACGAGCAACTAAAGGGACATACAGTAACTCCCTCTACCCTCTCTGTCTTTCCAAAACACACACACACACCTCATAAGCACATGTATACCCATGCTTATACTGATCAGGGTAAAGAACCTTTCTGTACAGTGAATTTGTCCCAAGTTGATTTCATTCTTGGTGCATATTGGGCCTTTACAGCTGTAGCTTTTATGATTAACATTAACATACTACCATAAATATGTTGCTGTGAGGTAAGAAATACAAAGAAACACTTTATTTCACAACATGGTAAACACCTTTAGATAATGCTTTATTTATACAGCACCTGTATCCAAAAATGTTCTTTATAAATAATTACATGGCATTGGCCCGAGTTGACCATTCAGTGTCTTGCTCAAGGACGCTTCCACATGTAGCCACGAGGGGCCAGGGATTTAACCACCAAGCTTGCAATAAGTGGAATACCCCCCCTCTATCCGATCGGATATAATATGGCACACACTGAACGTTCATTACAAATATTTAATCCTCTTGTTGTCTTGATGTTGCAGGTCATAACTCTTTCTATCCCCATGATTCATGACTGCCTCCAAATTGTCCACATACTAATCTGTAAACATCTATCTAATAAAAAATGGTGGAAACTAAAGGTTATTTCTAGGTTGCCAGTAGAGAGTCACAGATTGATGGCTAGAAATAAGGATGCATTTACAGCCACTACACACACACACACCATATAGTCACAGCTGCTATCCCATGCTTGTCTCACCCAGCAGGGTTTGAAAACTGCAGACTGGAACACAGAAACATGTTGTTGCCTGGTACGCACAGACACACACACACACTCACTCTTTCTCCAGCAATTTCTCTTCTCTTCTTTATCTCCACAGTTACATCTTTATACCTGCTTGATAGTCAGTCCCAGAATCTCCTATCTCCTTTTCTACTCTTGTTCTGTTCCTCTCTGACTCCTTCTATTCTTGTTCTTTTTGCCTAAACGACCACTCTACTTTACAATTCCCTTTGTTTTACTCCATATCCATGTTGGGGTGTTAGTGGCGGTCTAGAAGACATAAAGTCATCCTTGTTATCTTAGTGTTGGCAGTGAACAATAGCTTTTCTTTTTGCTCCAATTCCATATACTTAAACTATCTTATACAATTATTTCAATACATCCTTTGTTGATTGTCAATGACTCCCAAAACAACATATGACAGATTTACAGTGTTGGGCAAGTTACTTTTAAAAAGTAATTAGTTACTTCTTCTCAAAAGTAACTAAATTAGCTACCCAGTTACAAATTTTAGTTACTTCAGAAAGTAACTATTGCGTTACTTTCAAGTAAATTTTTTAATTCTCAAATGTGACCCCACCTCCATCCCTTTTTAAAATGGAACTTAAAACATGTACTTGTTCAATTATGTATGATAAATCTGAATATTATCATTAAATGGACACTTAATACAATACATTAACAGAAACAATGTACACAAATCTAAACTATTTTAATGTTGCTGTAGGACAAAGTGAGACGAGCCTCCAATTAAATGCCAGGTAGATATTATGTTTAAATAGTGGATTGATACAAATAACACAATAGATGTTTTGGAACTTTTGATATTTGTTGCCTCTCATTTGGGCTCGCCATACCCTTCTCTCATTGACTGACTCGCTTGTGTTGTTCGTTGTGTGTCCAACTATGCGTGCTTTCGTACACCCGCTCAACTCTACCTCTGATTGGCTTACCATGAAATTTTACTCAACCTCAGCCAATCGTCAGCATTTATGCGCTTGTCTTGTGCACGGCCCTCTAACCAAGAAAGAACATTCAAAAAATGTCTTTGCCTCTCGGCTCAGAGATCCAGTTGGTCTGATGAAAAAAAACAGCTTCAATTATAGTAACACCCCACATTTTTTGGCAGTAACGGTAACAGCGTTATTAAGATGGGAAGTGGGTCCGTGTACGTTTTCATAGTTGGTTTTTTGATAACTAGAATACCCACCTATTTTTCGTTTGTCGTTTTGAACCAAAAACAAAAAAGAACCACGGTCCAATTTTGTTTTGTTTTTAAATTCCTATTATTAATTTTTCTTTTTATTAAAAGAAAGACAGGTGGGCCAAGTGACCCGGAAGACATAGTAAATATAGCCTATATAAATGCAGTTGATTTTTGGTTACACACGGTATACAAACCGCGGACTCCTGAGCTGAAAGTCCTCTTTGATTCAACCTGCCTCCTTACACAGACTTTGGTATTCTTGTTCTTTGTCTATTGCTTCCTTGGTTGCCCACGCGGTACAGCCGCTAGAGGATGCCACCCAACAAGAAATGATTCGATCTATGCATTTGTTTTCTAATTGAGGCCGGTGTGCATTATTTGCACATTTCCAATTATCACTGCTGCTTTTCTGCTAAAACTTGAACATTATTTTACCAAATATACTTGGTGTTAGTATTTCTACATGAGGATGGCTTCTCCAAATAAGTATTAGTACTTCTGCATTAACATCTCTTACATTTCTTGTCTCTTTTTAGCATCCCCTTCCAGTCCTGGAACCTGATCAAAAAACCTTTGAATTGCAGCATTTGTCCTTAATATTCCTGTAGGTCAATTTACTTCACAACCACAAACAAGATGCAATTGAGTTAACTCATGTCGTGCCATAATCACTGTTACATAAAACCAGTTATTCTAATGAAGCTAAATACAGCATTAATTAGCAAGTATTCTAAGGGATTGTGTGTGTGTCTTCACATGACATATATGGATGTAATCTCCATATATAAGAAGGCATTGTTGTTTTTGTCTCATTTAATGTGCAGATTTATGTAGCAACATGCTCAAAGGTCTAATCAGCTATAATAGGTATGTTTTAGCAGATGTAATTGTGTTACTGGCTTGTTTACAGAGGGGTTTCACACAGGAAGACAAGGATGATGCTATGATGACACAATTCCCTGCAAACTACTGTTGTGAGGGTTAAACTCACACATAAATAAATGCAGCAACAACATCATTACCGTACAACAACAGTGAAATTGGAACCTGCAGTCAATTAGCAGGGGCTGGACATTAAAAGGTTGAAGGATATGCTGTAAGTTTAGTGAAAAAAATAAATAAAAATAGAGCAGTTTGGAGCTGTTTGTGAACAGTGTTTTCTCTGGAAGATGGTAAGTCCCTTTGGGGTGGACTTTGGGCTTTGTCACGTTGTAAACCTAAAACGTGCACAATAAAGATATACACCATAAAAGAAAGGGAAAAGCCAAAAGGCATAATATGAGCTCTTTAAGAAACACATTCAATTGTGAGGTGTGTTAGTAATATTCATATGAGTGTGTGTAGATAATATAGTGTAAGATGTTGTCAAGTTGATAAGCAACTATTAAAACTAAAAGAAGAGGAAGATAGCGAGGGAGCGAATCTGGGCCTTTATAGCCTCGGAAATATTGGGCCCAAGTGGCCCCGGTGCTTCAGATCTGGCTGAAGGACTGCAATCAGGCTTTTTGGACTACCTTGACAGCAATCAAGGCAAAGTAGTTAAGTGTTGCAGCAAGTACAGTACACACAAGTAGAATAAGCAGGGGACGTCACAACAAACAACTTTAAATCATGTTTAAACATCCTTTATCTGCAGATGGCTTTGTTCAGCGCAAAGTTCACCCAAGAAAGAAGCAAAGCCACCTGAGTCCTTCGCATCACCCATTCCAAAACAGATAAAAACAGCGTGATGGGAGAGACAACACAAAAGTAGTACACCATATGGATCCAACTGTTTGCCACTGGTATAGTGGTTTAAAAACTCATCTTTGACTCTGAGCATGTTAAATCACACATGACCAGTCCCAGTCTCTTAGATTTGTTGATACATACATCTAGATGCTAACACCTACAGTGCCTTTCCTCTGGCTGTAACCAGGAGAAGATATTAGGTGGTGTCCAAATATAATTCGACGTTTCGACCCTGAACCACAATGTCTCAGTCACTGCCCATCTACTTCTGGCTTCCAGCTCAACTCCTCCCTCCTGTTCAATAGCAAAACAAGAGGCTCTTTGCGCTGCATCACCTACCCTGCGAACAGCTGCCTTCCTGCTATTCCCAGAGCTGTAAAGCATCCTTCACATCATCGGGAAACCCCTGCAGCTAACCTCAACAGGGAAACAGCTAGCCCTGCCACCCTTGGTGCCTGCATTGCTGGAACAGTTCCTGGACTTGGTGACTTTCCTCTCCGAGGCCTCTTCGCACCTGTCTTGCACCTCCCACGGGACCGTTAATTTGATCAGGTTGATCCTTTTTGACTCTTCAGATCAAACCTGGGGAAAATGTACAGTAGTTTGTGCTTGGACTTCCTGAAAGAGGACAGGTATCACGTGATTCTTTCGCTTTTTCTGCCTCTACTGTTCTAAGATGTCTGCCAGTGCTTTGAGGACTTTGGTATGGTGCAACCCGTATCTTCCCTAGCTAAGTGCAGTCCAACATGTCTCTTCCCTCACATAAGCTAAGCAGTGCGTAGCATCTAATTCATGCCCAAAACAGATGACTGATTTTGAAATGCTAAAATATATAAATAAATAATTTAAGGGGGGGGGGTCTTTTTCACTACATTTGAGTCTAAATTTCAAAATACACGTGAAAATAATCTGAAAAAGAATAACCGATAACAGGGTTTTTTAGTAGGTCAAAAATTAACTTTCACACTCCAGTCTAAAAAAGGATTAAGATGCACCACATTTAATGTTATTGGATCTCAATGTACATATTAAGTAAAGAGGGTATTTGTTGTTTGCTTGAAATTAGAGGAACAATGAGTTTTTCCATTCGAGATGCAGTGCTAAACTCACACGCGTTTTATAATTTTGGATATTTCTATGCTTCACCACCATCCACTGAAGAAGGTCAAATAAATGATTTAGCATTGAAAATTCCCTCACATTTACAAAAAAAAATTGTGTAACAGCCCACACTGCAAGTGAGCACCACGGCCCTGAGGCTGGAACACATGGTGGCTCTAATAAGCAATAACACATTAATGCCTCGATTTTAAGCCACTGTCTGAACAGATTTACAGGCTGCCATTTAGCTGGCTGCCTTTAATATACCTGTCCTCATGAAGCTAATGCCTAGCTTCATTCCTGCCTCCGACCTGCCTCAGGTGACTGCCTTTGTACAGCTCCGAAAATGTCCTCCTCCTCCCACTGTGTATTTTTCTTATTAACATCTGTTGGTCAATAGTTGAAAGTGATGCTGGCGCTGCACGTGATGCCACCACAACAGCTGCTGTGTTAAAGTGGAAACCAGAAATAGTCGAAATCTCAGGGGGAGTGGCGTGCCCTCTATCTGACACCAACTTCTCTGGAGTGGCTTTTTACAGATCTCCCAGCAACCACAGCTGGCATCATAATGGAGGTCATGTGGAGAACTGGAGTTACCTAATGGCTAAACACAGAGATGTCTCCAAAGCACTTCACGGCATGAGGGTAGATGTGGAGTTACTTTTAGATTTATTTATTAAACAAAAAAGGTCTTGTTTTTCACCCGTGCAGCTCAATTTGATATATAAAAAGTTCAATTTCTTTTGTGTGGATGAGTCACTTGTTTTCTAAGATTTAGAAGAAGATTTTGGATGTCATTCATTTTTATCAACCACATCGTCAGACAACGTTATTGAGCAATACAAAAACCCAAATAACATCAAATGTTAACTGATGTTTTTAAAAGTTCTTGCTTCATGCAATGTCTGAACATGACAACTTAGGTATGGTTAAGGTTCAGGAAAGAGTGGTTATGGTCAATAAAAATGTTTATGTCAATTACACATCTGTGCAGAATACAAACTCTTCTGTACATGCATGTAGGTCATACTAGTACCGTGAGGTGCAAAATTGTCCAATACTGACATAGTTCCCAGGAATACTGATGTCTTTTATTTGCCGGCATTTAAACCGTTTACAGTAAAAAATAACTTAAAAATAAACTTGGTGTAACGTAACTTGATGTGTGTTATCTGCAGCAGTCTCACTGATGCATTATGGAACCCACAAAACTTAGGCAAGACCCGCCCTTTAATGGGATTCACACACTACTATTGGCCAGGCGTCCATGCTTACGCATGCAGGTAACCTAACCAGATTTGTTCAGATCCTATCCCCTGACCAATCGGCTATCCTAACCTTAACCACTCCAGGTCAATGCCTAACTCCAACTAACTGTACTGCTTCATAGAGCGGGACTTGCCTAGAAGTTAAGTGGGATCCATAATAACACCTCACTGAGGAGTAATTTTGGATACAATTCTTTCTTCTCATGGAAATTAAAATATGGTTTATTTCTTAATTTTGTTTCTTCGGTTTGATAAGTGCTTCACAAAAGCATTTATTCTATTTAATTAAACACCCAGGCTGATTTAGAGTTTAATAACTTTCATTGTGTCCAGAATTGTGAATAGCCTACTATCAGCTGAAATCAAGTCACATGAAATACACTTCATCTCCTATTTTTCTTGTTTTCTTTCTCTACGTGGACAATCTGCATTATCCTCGTTATCTAATGCTATTCTGCGTCATTTCGCAGCATATTTACATCTCCTTATCCATTCCGTTCTTTCATCTTCTTCTACTCAGTATCCACTTTTCTTTTAATCCTTCTCACAAGTACTCACTTAACATATATAACATAGCATCTGTGAGCCATGCAGCTGGCCTTTAAGTTGCCTCTCAACAGGACTGCAAAGCAACTGTCAACTGCACCCAGATCAGTAGAGAGAGTAGAAAAGCCTATAGACACATGAGGACTTGTGGCTCAATGAGAACCATTCGGTAATGGCACCTACACACAACTTTTTAAGTGGTCAGATTGCTGTACTTAAGTTACTGTGGTTTGTACATAGAGTGATATGCGACAGAAGCTCACACATTGAAAGACATTTCCCCAGGATGAATCCCCGAAAAGTCTAGTCTCCAAATTTAGTCAACAAAACACGTGTGAGGAGTGACACACGCAATACCACGTGTGACGTCCACAAGAAGCTAGCAATCCAAGGTGTGTGTGTGTTGATATGCAGCAAAAACAAAAATAGATCATGAATAGCTGGGGAGGCACTAGCCGCAAGGATTGTCTGTTCTGCTGGCTGATGTATTGTTGCAGGGGTTACAACACCCCTCCCCCTCGATCTTTCCTTCACACCATATCTTGCTCTTCATCTCTCATCGGCTTTAGGTCGTTGTTGTTGTCATTGCTGGTCAGGACCATTTTCACACTATAGGATATGGACTCACAAGTCCAGATATTCAGCTTGCTAGATATCTCTCGGGAGTCTTAGAAAATTCAAACATAGCGATCGTCGCTCACTTATTTGTCTCAGATCTGGGGCTTTTGTCTGCGATTTCCAAAAAGCTTTTGGTGAGTGGATAATCAGGGCTAAAATCATGTAGTGTAATTTTGCTTAAGTGTTAGGAATTGAGACTGCTGAATGAACTGAAGAAACAAATCACAAACATGTGTTCTTGTTTTTTTACTACCAAAAGGGAACACTTTGACTTCTACAGAGAACTGAAGTCCAGGCTCTGCCTCTGTTCCACTAGCTTCAAATCAAGCTCTTATTCAGCATTTCTTTCATGAATCTTTCTAAGGAAATAAAGTACATTCCTGGGTTTACTTTCCATATTCAAATTGGTATCTACAACAGCACTTGCTTTTACAAACTGGAACCTTTGTGAAATAAACAAAGTTTAACGGTTACTTTGTGATGAGTGGTAGCCTGGGTACTTGTTGTACTCATTGTAACTCTGTTTCATCCGTATCCATATTCCTCACCAACGCTCTCTTTCAAAGTCAATTTTTCTTTGGCGATCAGTCTTCTCTGTCCTGCTGTTTGTACAGACATGTCTGAGGTACAGCCATGTTAAAGTAATTGCAGAACTGTTATTTTATATATTCTTTGCACAAATCTGCACTGGAAGGCCAACATAATAAATTGCACGTATCACTATATTACCAAATACACTTTTGTTTCCTTTTAAAGAGCGTCAAGGTAGAATCCTGTGACAGATAAGTACTAGTTTAAATTTGCCTTCTAGTCTCTTCCAACCCACACAGGTATTCACTTACTCTGCCTGATTAGACCTCTGTTTTTTCCTTTTTTTCAATTCTTTATTGTACAAAGTTTCATATACAATGGTAGACACATATAAATGGAATAGACATTGGAAAACAGGAGCAAACGAAAAGACAATAAAAAATGCATTTACATTTCAAAATGCCAGAGCATGTGTATAATTTCATATTTAATAACTTAAAGGTCTTAATGTTTTTGTTTTTCCTATTTAATAAAAGCTATATTGCTGAAATTCATTAATAAAGTTCAGGAAAGGAATTTCAAATAAAAAGAAGTAGTTGTATAATATACATCATGTTATTTTCAGTCTTATCTTGACAAAAATATAGCATCACATCAAACATATTTATATCAATATTTTTCTTTCTTTTTTAGAAATGTGTCTAGCTCCATCCAGAACAGTGAAAAAATAGATGGGAAGTAATATCTTCTTCTAGTCTACAGACATCACACATATACTCAATATTTTGATTGAATCCTGATTAGACCTCTCTGCTCAGGTTGAAGATGAGTTACATGATGTCACCAGTGTGTTTGTGAAATATTTGATTGTGTGCTTGGTAACATGTAGGAACTATTCCGACAAGTCCTCCAAACCCTACCACATAGGTTGTTTGTTCCCCTTTAATATGACCCATAGGTGCATTTAATATTTGTGCCCCCATGGTCCTGTTTGTTAAGAAAAGTTAAAATAACTTTCCATTTATTTTTATTTTTACACAAATTTCAAAGGGGACACAAACACAGGTCTCCTGGGTGAAAGTCCTGTGTTTGTTTGGCCACAAACTGACATCCACGCTTAACTGACCTTTTGTGTTTTAAATGCCACGTTACATATCTTCATAATTAATATGACCACTAAAGGGTGCCGTCTAACAATAAACGTAAAATTAGGGCGTAATTGCTGCTTTTATAAACAACCTATGGGGTCGTTTTTTCAGGGGAAGACAGTCTTAACTATCCACAGTGCAAGTCAGCAAACCACTGTAACACAAGCAAGCCAGCACATGCTAGCGTTAGTAGCTCCCCAAGCTTCTGTGACGTTTATTTGTCCTGGCATTTCGTTCTCAGGATTGTACATATTTCATTGAACAAAGAGTCTCTGCGCTAAAGTGGCAATTCACAGTTGATTTAAAAAAAAGAATAATTGTCATTGACTCCTCTGTTGAGGAATATACAGTTGTTAATACTTTTCAATATATAAACGTAATTGATGATGACCATTAATAAATCAGCAGGGATCAGCTATCTGCACATAATAAAACTTGGTTTCTGTAGAGAACCAGAAATTGTAATTCGGTGTTTACAATTTAAACAATTTAATTAAAGTGAAATTTAAACACAAGCGTAGTCCAAACGCATGACATTTAAACACTTACTTCTGCTGGCAAATGAGTTGATTAGTTCATTTTAAAGTATCATTAAAATAATGATTATTTAGGAATCCACCACTATTAAGATGTGAACTAATGGTGAGTGAGGGAATACTATTAGCAGGCACTTCCTCAATGGGCTGTGGATGAAATGAGAAAGCTGGACAGAATAATAATAGTGATGTTAGAGCTGTGCTACACCAAGGGTCAGAGAGTAAGTAATTACTTGGAGAGGGAATAATCTCATTATTAAAAAATCTTAGTAATTGTAAAACCTCAGTCAGGTCCTAAAAAATTGTAAATTACTTGTTAAATACTGCAAAAGTTTTAAATGGGAAAAAAGAATGTAAGATTAGGAGGAGTGATATAATGGCAATGGTGATAGAAAATTACAGTCTATTTAATGCCTGGAGCAGCTGCCTGAAACTGGGAGCAGATTACAGAAACATCGTTCTAGAGGCAATTTATCTTACAGCACAAGTTAAGAATACATTGTGATTAAGGCTGCAGTCACATATGCAATCGGGGACAGTGCAGAAGTGAGCTGCTTCGTCTTACTTCTGATATATTCTGATATGTGGTAATTAAGGACTCAAAGAAAAATGGGATGTTTGGAGAAGGACTAAATTTGCACCACAGCGTTAACAGAAAATATCTTTTTTGCAACATCCCAGCGTACTGCTGTGTGTTGTAATGCTGTGATGTGTTTGGTGTATGCGTGTGGTGTTTTATCAGTCGCAGCAGGTCAGACAATGACTCCTCAGGTCTGATTTGCTTTGACCCTGAGTGCCCAGGCTTCCCTTCAGAGAAACACTGAGCCCACGCAGCACTGCCAAACCAAAGGGATGCTGTTCTGTTGTCAACATACCACACTGGCCTGGTGTCACCCTGTGAATCCACAGAGAATCAAAAATCAGATTAAAAAAAAAAAAAAGATTGAGGACAAGGTTTACTGCAGTTTCTACTAGTCACATTTATTACAGATCATATTACAAAGGACTTCAAATAATTGACTAGTTTGTTAACAACATGCATAGTGGTTTGTCTATATAGTGTAACCCTGTCTACTACTACTTTGTAACAGCAACATTCGAATGCCACCTGAAATTTGTTTTCAACATAATGCGGAAATGATAATAAACATGCTAAATGTTCACTGACAGCACATTATCCAGCAAAACATAACTGACAAAATAAATTAGTATATAAACAGAATTTCTGGATGATTGGGCTGTATTTCAAAGGAATATTTTTCAAAACGGTTAGTTGCACTTGTGTTCGACAAGTCAAAATGCCCACTATGGGAAACGTCTGTTTATATTTCAGTATAGCACAGTTATAGAGGTGGTTTCAGTTATTCTTGCTGATTAGACATCTTCTTTTTGTTTTTTAACCTATTGTCTGCAAATGGTCAGATTTAGCAAATATGCCATTTGTTGTACTATATAACAAACAGCATTAAGGACTGCCATAGCTGGAGAAAAATTATACTTTCTTCCACAGGGTTCTACAAACATAGTATGTGAGCATGCTAACACGCTAAGCTAAAATGGTTAAGAATAAATAGTAACACTTTACCTGAAGGTCTCTACATAAGAGTGATATCAGTCACTGTCATGACACATGAACCATAACCCTAACTTGTCATGACAAAACCGAATGACACTAAAGAAATGTTATGTCATAAACGTTTATGACTTGTTTATAATGTTTAAACACAGTGTTGCCCCATCTCAGCTCTTGTTTCCACTCAAGGACGTCGCCTGCTGGCACTTGCACCGGTAGCATCTAACTAGAACTGGTGATTTATTTAATGAAAAAGGAGAGACAAGCTAAGGCCTTACTTGAATGCTTTGTTTCCTCATACAAAAATTGTATTGATTTCAATTCATGACATTATTTGAGACTTTACTTACTGCTCAAAAGAAAACAGCTAGAACAAGCAGAGACATTGAGAGAGGCTAACTTGGATTAAAAAAAAAGTTAAAAACACTGTAAGTGTCATTTGGAGGACTTTGCCTTTCAGCGTTGTTTCTTCCTTTCGTTGAAGAAAAGGCTAGAAATAAAAACAAAGCAGGCGACAGAGGTTCATTACAGCACAGGGAACCAATTGGCCACACTATCGTTTTTCCAATAGAGTCTACTAACCACTGCTTTAGGTGATTATAGATTTATCCATCTCCGCTTCCTTTTCACCTCTTCACACATCACAGACTCTTGCTAAATGTTTCCCTTTGGGGATGAATTGCAAGAGCTTGATAAATTGTGCTCATGTGCACTAGGCTTTCAACTGATCCCTGTGAACAGGCCACTGAGAGTCACTAGAGCATTTCCAATGATTTTTCCAATATGTTTATGTCAATATCATTTTAATTATGTTAATATTTTTGATGTAGCATCTTCTAAACTAGAAGATTAAATATTTCATTTTCAACTGAGACATGGCAAAGAAGAGCATTCACAAACAAAAGCTGCTGCCAAAAACATAAATAATGAACAAAACTGCAACTTAACAGCAAGTATAAGGCCACTGAAGTCACAACATTTTATTAACAAATTACTGTTTGTTATGTGAAATGGGTCCTCTCTGCAGTTCCCCGCAATACTGGAATTTTGTGCATCTTTAAGAATGATATTTTGATATTAGACAAAAAAATAATATCCAAACATAAGGATTTATACAACAGTATCTACAAAAAAGTCAAATTGAGTCATGGATTTGGTTAAAAAAAAAAGGCTAGTCACTGCTGACTGTTTAATGTTTTAGAAGTACAATCATCTCTTATGTTACTATTTTGAAATCAAAGATAAGGGTAATAACTTTCACTTTAATTCCAAAACCCTAGTGAAATAATGAAAACCTCATTTTAGAATTCACACCCTTGATTTTCTGTCTTTGAATTATGTCCTGCAGCAGAAAGACTCGACCCTCCTCCTGCTCCCGCACTGCCATCGCCTCCATTATGAAAATTACCCCACCTCCTCCGCCCCTACTTACCCCTGTCTCCCCCACTTTTCTCCATATGCTGCTGGCTGCCACGACACCTCTCATAATTTCTCCTGCTATATGGCTGCTGTCAGGTGATGAAATGGTTTCCTTGACCAGAGCGGGGGCCTGGCAGTTGTTTTAGTGTTTGAGTTTTAGCAGAGCGATAAAGCATTGCTGGCTAACCCCGTTTGACAGAGAGCGATATCTAATAGTCCTGTCGCTCTCATGCCAAATCGCTTGCTGCATTTCAATTAAGGGCTCTTCAGGGGCGAAAAAGGCAATATTAGACATGGCGTGTGTGCAAGTTGGTATTAATGTGTGGATGCACACATTGTTACTTCAATGTTTGACCTGGCGCAGAATGATTTTAATGCAAAGTTTGACACTAGAATATTGTGCCAAAAAATACTGTTTTGGCTACTTTACCCAATTCCAATAAACTGCGACAGAAATATATAAAATGTATATGATGGCACAACTCTAAAACTGTTTATTAGAATACAGCCAGAAACAAAGACTCAATTTCTTACATTTCTCCAGCTATTTTTTTACATCCTTGTTCATCCAGTGCTAAACATGTCATGTCACAGATGGATCAACATATTGACCATTCTGCTTGCACTGTTTTCTTTTAACACTTGCATGCTCACAACATAAACCTTTTTTATATAGGATACCATATCATAGAAGACCGTTACTCTTAAAGCACCCTATTTTTACTCCTACTTTACCCCTACTGGTCAAACATTAACTTTGATCCTTCTTACAAATTGGTTTCTTTACATTGATTATTACGGCCTAACAATGGCTCCAAGTTTTGTTTCCAGTTTTTAAAGGTGACAACTGGGTTTTTTCAAGCTAGCACAGTGAAATTTAAATTTGATTTAATTTTCACTGGGCTAAATGCCAATTAAAATTCAATATATTATAAATATATTGCAATATATAATTAATATGCTGTGTGTTTGTGTGTTCCTTTGTATCCTTGAAGAAGCAACCTGTCAAACAGTGACCCCATATTCTGTTTTCTTTTGGTTGCCATGCTTTGTGTATTTTTTCAATTTCCAGTTTGTTGTTACTGAGCCTGTACTTTGTTAGGATCTGTTTTTGCTTTCTATTTCTGACAGTTGGGATATACTAATTCATAATCTCTTTATAGGGTTATACAACACTCTAATCTACTTTGGCTTTTAGTTTCTTATAATTTGCTTTACTCTGGTGTTTTGTAAGCAGTGGTGTTGCTCAGACTGTCTGAGAGGGGGCAGTTAGCCTCAGTACCAACCATTGACTGTCAAATTAACCAACTGACAGGGGACTCTAATCTGGGCTCAACTCTTGAGTTTGGAGGGTTTTGGAGAGAAGTGTGTCTTGTGGGCTGGATTTCAGATGGTAAAAAAAATGTTAGTTATCAGTGTGTGCGCCTAGGTCTGCGCTACATGCATTTTTTGTTGTGCTTCTGTGTACTTTAAAATATATTGATTCTGTGGATCTGTCTTTTCACTCACAGTCTTTTTTTCTCCTGCTCCAGAAATGCTTTAGTCTCTGTATATTCTGTTCGATTGAACAGCGATGGTGCCCTCAAAGTGAAGCAAAAGGGCAAGGAAAGGCTTCAGCATGCTGTACAAAGGACAGACACTGCAACATTGTGCAGTGTGTGCAATTCAGTTCCTGATTGAGACTCCCTTTGTTTTCCTCACATGCCCTCAGCCTCATTTATTATAATAAGCTTTGTGTGAACAGAACTGGTTAACATACTTTCCACAAACATGAAACAATACCATAGCAAAAACAAATAGCAAACAAAGAATAAAGTATGCTACACAGGTAACAGTTGGAAGAGGCCAGAAACCATGTGATATTTGTTTTTGCTTGTGATTATACTCAACATTGATGTAGCAATGATATAGATATTAAAATACCTCAGATGTTACACAATGCAGGGGAGTGAGGATCCAAATGCAGAGAGAGGCAGGCAGGCAGGGAGAATGAGGGAAATGTTCAAAATTTATTGTAACAAAGAGTTCAAAGAAAACACCAAACCAAAAGGTAAAAACAATCCAAAAAAGGTCCAGGGGGGAAAAGGCAAGGAAAAAAACGGAAGCAAAGACATAGAAAAATTTACTGGGAACACAGGCCACAGGAACGGGACCGGAACCGGGACCGGGACCACACAGCAGGACGAGGGACATACAGGCCAGAACAGGCAGACGAACCAAAACTATCTGACAAGAGACAGGCATGCACAGACACTAAATACCCTAGGTAATGAGGTTAACCAGAGGCAAGTGACAAGAAGGCTGGGAAGCAGGGGGAAAACATCAGGAAATCACAAGCGCGGGAAGACACAGGAAGTAAAACTAAAGACAGGACGAGCCCAAAAGACAGATTTCAAAATAAAACAGGAAACAGAACACACAGACACTCAGGGGAACACAAGACAGGACTAACAATACAAGACCTGGGAGGAAACAAGACACAAACACAAGACAGGATAAAAAAAACAAAAAAGGAGCAAAAGAACCCAAAGCAAAAAACCTAAACCATCACATCAGAGCATCTAAAAACATACGAGATGGAGTGGATGAAAGGATTATGGGCAGTGTGTCAGTGGGAGCAATGACTTTCTTGAGTTATGGAAGACATTTGTTGTTACTGTTACTGTTACTGTTACTGAAAGTGGGGTCAATTGGTTTTATGTCAGGGTTGATGCAGCTTGAGGTTTCACCTTAGATACAGTTTTCTTTATTTGTATAGGCCTTAACTCTGTGTGTGTAATCTTGTTTGTTTACTTATTCATTCCCCATAAACTTGCCTTTCACATATAATGGAAGATGTGATGGGAGTGAGAATGTGTCTGCAAACCTCATAGCTGAGTGACAAGGTGATCATACCCCTCAAAAACATGAACTCTCTTTAAACCTGCAGTGACTTTGAAAAAAAAGACACAAATCCAATCCAACCAAGCTGTATGGATTTGCCAACATTGAATGCAAGGTCACTGTTCCCCACATAAGAAAGAAATTAGGAGGAGAGAAAAAGGGAGGAAGCGTTTATGCCATTATGTGCCATTGTGATTTTAAGCATGCAAGTCTTTGAAAGTCTTTGTAGGTTTTACGTAATTATCCAGAATCACACATGCTGATAAGGAACATAATTCTCAGTATGTGCATTTTTATTTCATTTTCCTCACAGTCCACCATGGCCTATTTATTAAGGGTCTTCTCAAGTCTGCAGGTCAGATGTCTAATTTGGGTCAATTAACTTGTCAAAGGGAAAATCAGAAAACAGGACTGAAAGTCTAAAGTCAGGCTTAGTATTGAACAATGGAGCTGAATCAGAGCAAGGGCAATTTAAATAAAAAGTGTTAACCTGTGTGCATGTTCTCTGTATGTTACTGACACAAACTGCCAACCATTAGAATAGCGTGTAACCTGGCGGGGGAAATTTGATTGGCACATGTGGGTGTCCTTGTGGATGTGTAAAATGCAAACAAAAGAGGGGTCCTACAATAAATCTTGGGAGCATAACCCTACTGGTTGTCACAAACTCCAGAGAATACTGTTAATACAGAACTCCTTAAAACCAGTTTGGCCTACACAGGCTGCCAACCCTATTGCGTTTTTTTTTTGCTCCTGAACTGGATGATTATCATATCTGATTTTTTGTTTGGCCTTCCTGTCTCTCACACGTACACACACTAGTCCACGCCTCATTTGATCTGTTTTCTTGTAATTTATTTAATGCCTTTGTGGATTTTAGTGTGCAAAATAAAAACCAATAGTTTTCAACTAAATTGACAAATCGTGAACCACTCTTAAGACTTTAATATAACTATGTGTATTTAGGAAAAGTGGCTGTGTAAAGCCAGGAAACCCGGACATAGTTTAGTTGACATTGATTAGATGCCACAACAACGTTTCATTTTTGTTCTTTTATTCCCGAGCGATCACATTGTAAAAGAAAGACAAAAAATTTGATTTTTATTATTAAAAATAATAATACAAATAAATGAGTCAAAACAATCACGGCTAACCAGGTTTGTTACTTAAATCCACACCTATATATGCACGTGTGTGCATAAGTTACAGAAAACTATAGAACTATTATAGCTAACTAGCTAATTACAACAAACAACAAAAAATCACCCTCAGCAAATACTCATCTCGCTCTGTTTAAAACTGGGAACATTGTTATACAAGCCCTCGGACAAAAATCTCTTATAGCCAGAGGATAAAAGGATGAGAATGTTTCCTCCATGACTGAGAAATAC
Source organism: Etheostoma perlongum (assembly GCA_026937815.1). Classification (NCBI taxonomy): domain Eukaryota; kingdom Metazoa; phylum Chordata; class Actinopteri; order Perciformes; family Percidae; genus Etheostoma; species Etheostoma perlongum. The sequence goes on along the minus strand of CM049383.1, from coordinate 8,396,599 downwards.
TGTGGAGAGCTAGACAAATACAGCAGGGCAAATGAATGCAAGGGAGACATACCTAAAAATACACACACATACACTTACACTCACCGAACAGGCTGCTTATCAGAGGCTGGGAGAGGAAGATCAAAGTAGCAAGTGTGGAAAGGGGGGAAGGGGTGTGAGTTGAGACAGAGCTGAGAGGTATGATGCATGATGTGAAAGAAGAGAGAGAATGGATGATAAAGAATGGAGAAGAGGCAAAAGAACGAAACAGCGAGGCAGAAATGAGACAGATATGAAAAGCTCAGCTCAGAACCATCTGAGAGGAAGGCAGTCATAGTCACAGGTTTAAAAGCAAGTCTTCGGATCTTAGTTTGATGGATAGAATAACTCCCTCCAGGAGAGAAAAGATACAGATAAAAATACAAATGGCATGGACTGTTCAGAGTGCACAGAGAAGTAGAAAGGAGAAAAAAACAGTGTGAGGTGGATTGTGACAAGGACTTTGAAGAGGACTTTAAAACAGGCTGCATAATGAAGGATCTGATATAGAGAAAAAATGTAGACATCAACTCTTTAAACTGCAGATTTGAGTGTATTGCTGGAAGGGACAGGTGCACTACAAACTTCTGTTTTGAAGATACTTAAAATGATTTGTCTTACAACTCATCAACTGATTTCGTTGTGTTGGTTCAGCAGAAAAGTCCAGCCTTTTATTAGCCACTAGCCTGCTAACTATCAGTGAGCCTAAAGTGTGAAAATCATGGATGTGTTTCAACCACTAGAGGTCCCTGGGGCAAAATGAGCTCTAGGCGCTTCACAATACAAGGCTTTCAGATTATGGAACAAATAATTAACTGAATTGTTTTTTGGCCACATGTCTTTTTAGCTGCTAGATGTTAAAAATGTCCTCAACAGCTATAGCCACTGAAGTTGTCTCTATGTGGAGTATGCTGGCACAGGTACAGTACAGCGTGTTCATCAGAGATTTTTCACAGATGAATAGTTGAAACTATTAATTAAATAGCAGAATTTGCAAGCCAGAACACCAAAAGAATAAGCTGCATAGTATTTGCCAAAAACATATTGAGTGTCTCTTATTTAATGCACTGTTTACATGAAAAATATAATAATATATTTAAAAGTATATTTTCCCATTTTTACAACTTAAAACTTAAAACTTTATACTTTATGGTTTTTGTTACGGTTGTTTAATAAAGTTTACTTAATTACAAAGTGGTGTATTTCTCCAAACAAATATGCATTTTAGCTACTACTAAAAAACAATGGACAAACAGTGAACAACAGTTTTGTCTTGTCATAAACATACAGTAACAACAAATAGTTGCAAAAGAGATCTCTTCTAACTGAGGAGGCCACAATTTAGAATTAAATGTTAAATATTACTAATACTACTAATTAAATATTGTATAGTTAGATACATCCATTTCTAGATACCAGAAGGGCACAGTTTATTGAAATAACAGTTTTGTCCAAAGTGCAACATTCCCATGTTTGGCATTAACAAGTCATAAATAGGACGGATGAAGAGAAAGGGAGACGTGATGAAGGACACACACATATTATGCAAACCATTGCTACATACATTTTCAAGCTTTATTCCTTCTCTTTCCCCTCATAATACTGTCCTGTATGTGCAGCCCAATATATTCTGCTTGATCCATACTGCTTTTTTCAGTGTGTGTGTGTGTGTGTGTGTGTGTGTCATTCCCCCGCCCGCATGTTGCTGAGCCTTCCCGCTCTCCAAACCATAAAGATGATGGGCCCTGTATTTTCTTCTGAGTAAAGAGAGAAAAACAAGAGGCTCCACTCTCAATGCCAGCCAAGCGGAAGATAAAGAACAAGGGTTATTAAGCTTTGTCAACACAGAGACACAAAACTCTAAGAGATCAAATAAAATGGAGAAAACATAAAGCCTTGAATGTGGATATTATGTGCAGTAGCTAGGAGACGTGATGGGGCCATGAATGAAACACACAGGGAATGAAATATAAAGAAAGCTGGAAAAGTAACCCAGGCACTCGGCAGGTTCATAAAGGTAAAGAGGGGACGACACAGCAGGGTACAGCTAGACTTGAGAGGAGGGGCAGACAGGCCTGAGGAAAACTCCATCCCAGAAATCAAAAACTCCAGGCAGCACAAAATCATGCAGCTCAGGGATCTTGAAAAGAATGAAACACACAAAACAACGTAAGTTTGGGAAACCACAGAGAAAAAAAACACACATTCTAATAGGCTTGAGAGTAACTGGCTGACTGGTACTCTACCCCGTGAAGGCAGTGAATAATCTGGCGCTGACAGTGGGAAGCACGGGACTTTCAACAGGAGCCTGATGGACGGATGACCCCACGTGCACAGCTTCGCCAGGTGATCCGTAGGAAAGCCCTGTCCAAAAAACATCCACACATGGAAGGAGGAGAAACAAAAAAGGAAAAAATTTAAAATAAAAATATAAATAATAAAAAACACAAAGCCCTGGGTGCCGCAGGACTGGCTGAACACCTTCGGAAACAGAAACCCATATCCGTCATAGATTTATTTATAGAATAGGATTAAATAGTCAATAACAATCTATAACAAAATATTATGTTACTTCTACATAAACTGTTTAAAAACAATTCAAATAAATGAATAATAAAGTATTATTTTCTTTGGTATTTTTATCATATAACCGATGTGCAATGATGATTCCTGTGTATTTTATAGGAGGATGTTGTCCAATGTCAAGTCTCTGTTTGATTAAGTGATGAGGGCCCTAGGGTCTGTCATATTAGCGTACGCTGGGGCCCATTGTAACTACCTTATGCCACTGGGTAATTAGATGAGTGTTGAGGCGTGCAGGTTCAGTGAGGCCCCTTCAGATGTGAGTGAAGATAGTCTGATGCTTTGCTTTTGCTCCCCTCTGAGACACTAACAGAGTCTTCTACTGATGCTTTCACTCGCTGAGTTCTTCTGATTCGCCAACATGTACGCACAGCCCAGCGCAACATGACTCATGGGTCTTGTTAGACCTTGGACTTAGGTAACAACTTACACTGGGTGCTATGACACAGGATATTGAAAAACTACAGCAACACTTGTAGCATGAGACAAGCTTTATTATGAGACAGGTCTCACATCAGTTTGCCTGAAACACGTCAGTCTTTCATTTCTATAAGTGTTGTTGGAGTTTTTATCCTAGTTGAAGTTGAGCCAGGATACTATACTCTACACAATACTACACTCAATATTTTACATATATTTGCCATCAGCAGCCTTGATGTTTTACTGAAGTTAGTTTCCAATAGCCAGAAATCTTAAGTAATATACTGTACATGTAAATGTTGCGGTAGCACCTCATTCAAGAACTCACTCACATGTGTTACTCATGTTTAAGTAATGATTTGAATGGAGGTACACAACTGAATGAATATGTCTAGACATACTAGGTACTGGTATATTGTTAAAAATAAAAAATAATCTTTTTGCTGTTAGGAAAGTTTCATATGATGTCAGATTATTTCTCTCATTGTGTAATCCGATTTTTTTTGTTTTAATCCAGAGTTTAGAAGAGATTGTGTTTTTTTAAATCTACTGACACACAGTTGCTGTATTGACTTAGTTGCACTGTTCCATACTTTGACTGCTATACCTTATACCAACCGACACTCATTCAGTATCTGGTGAGGGTTTATGTTGAAGTCCTACACTACCGAAACTTTCAGGAGTAGGACTCGTCAGTGTTAGTCTTCACGTCCGTTGAGCTCTCCCATTGAGGAGATAAGCTCTGGCCTCAGTCCAACTGTTGTATCTGCTAAACCTTCAGGTCTCCTGACGCTCAATATATTGACATCTCTGTGAAAAGCAGATACCTGATGGAATGGGGTTAAAAAAGCGGGGCGACCTAATCCAGCAGATGAAAAAATATTTGAAATTATCACAGAGAAGCCGCATCGGTCAGTGACTGTGAAAATTGCCCTTGATGGATAGTTTCACAGAAGCTATCTGACTGGATTCCAGCTGTGTGAGTAAAGCTGCTGGTGCTTTTCCAGTTTGTTCCTGCATGGTTTCCATGGGAAGACGTTACTGATCAGGCTTTCTACTGAAAAAATAAAACTTTTATACAGCAGATCTGTAACAGTTAAAGCTATTATGAGTCGTTTGGTGATGCCCGTACTTGCCTACCTGTAGTAGCTATCTGTGTTACTCTCAATGAAGAAACTCAATGCTGTAGTATCAGATATTTAATTGTCTCTTTAACTTGAGACAAAAAACAATAAAATAATTTCATGAAGCCACGATCAAAAATTATCTTTGTAGTCCACCACAGTGACACCTTTCATTATTCATAATATTTAATTATATTTATCTCCTCCCAAGCCAGAGGATGAGAGTATAGGAGCATCATTTCTTTGTATTTTTGTGTGATCACTGAAAGAAACAGATAATGTGCGAAATACTTTATTAATTATAATTTAAATTATCAGGCTTCAAAGAGGGTATTTTTCAGGAACCTCAACAATAGGATGTTGATCTCTTGAGAAATTTCTTATCAAAGTTAGAAAACCCTTTTCAAATGCTACTTCATAACCATTGTCAAGACTTTCACCCTCCAGTGATCAAAAGTAGTTGTGAGTTTTCCGGCTGGTAGATTTCATTTGCTGCTGTCTCTCAGATAGATTCGCCTGGCATGACTTTGAACAAATATCCACAAAGCCTGGTTATCTTATCTGTTGATGACACGCACCCAGCAGCCATCACTTCCTGCTTTTTCATGTACAGGGTTTTTACATTTTAGGCACCTAGCAGATGCTTTTATGCAGCGCAGCCTGCGACGAATAAGCAGGTATAAGAGTGCAGTGTCTTGGAAAGGATGTTTTTATATGACACAAAGGGGTTGAACCTGTCACACACCTTTCACCCCAACCTACAGAAACAGAGGGGCCATTGTAACAAAGTTCATATGTACTTATTGTGTTTATCTCATTATACCAAATTAAGATAGTTTTAGTGATTGATTGAATATTTTTGTGATTCAACCCTCAAACTATGTATTTTTAGTCTAATTACACTTCAGTGCAGTTTTCTGATCATTTTGCTAAATAATAAGGATTGAAGTTCTAATTTCAGTTCAATATTACTGCAGAATCACGCTCAGTGGGTATCATATTATATACCTAGAGACTGGCATGGTTTTATTTCAGTTAGCCTAATAGCTAGTTTGAGTTGCACTGAGAGATGACTTTATGGAAAGTATCCCATGCCAATCTCTATGTTTTGTGAAGGGTATGTGATGATGTCGGGCTATTTTAATTCCAAAGGCCAAGGGAACTTTATCACGATGCATAGTATTCTGGATCCATGAAATAAATGGCTTTTTTTTTTTTTTTTTTTTTTAAATCTGCCTGCCTCTATGGGACTATAACACAGGGGTGTCTATACTCATGTGCCCTGTATTTTAATGAAGAACATTTATTTATTTATTCATTCACAAAGAAAATTGGTGTCCTTAAAGGTTGGATTTTCCCTTATTTTTTAATCAAGAGAATAAGATCAATTTCCAAAAGATGATTTTTGTATTCCTCTTTTTTGTCAACTTAAGCATGTGTTCCTATACTCATGAGCAGAACTGTATTCGTGAACTTGTTGAGTAAATTACTTTATGTCGTGCTGCAGTTCAAAGTACATGTAAAAGGGATTTGTTGGTTTCTGACCAGGTAATGTGGCAGCCATTAATGAAAACTAGACTAGTCACTAGTGTTTTCCTTTCATGCCGTGATAAACTTTTTTTATTCACGCATAACTTTTCTTCCTTTGGTGTTACTCCAAGATTCTGGGTAATTGTGGCACATAATGGTTCCGAGCAGCATTGTTACAAAAAGTATAAATGTGTTGAACATTTTTCAGCTCAAATTACCCTTTATTATGCTGACACATGTTTCACACAAAGAGTAAAGCAGTCAAAAACCAATTGCCTTTTCACGGGCTACATTTGGATGTGGAGTCAGTAACATGCGCTTGCTTTTCGTCTCTTACACAGTATGTGGTACCACTCTGCTCTCATTCAATTTGTTAAAGGACACAGCAGCAGATCTGACAAGTGAAACACACAGGTTGGTCTGATCAGGTATTTGTGTGTGCATACTGCCTCCTTGTGGTAGTTACTTATTCTTTTTAGCAGTCCTAATACTGGAGACGGCTGTAGGCCTTTTTCACAGAAGATATTTAGACAAGTCACAGTAGGAAAAGCACAGGTGTAAATAATGAAATTAACGAGGGCTATATTCCTTTTAGGGTTTTCTAAATTCAGGGTCCTGGTGCTGTGCATGCTTACTCACTGTCACTCTCACACTTGAATATAACGGAGCCACCGTATGTTATTAGTAACACCTGTTTTTGCTTGCTGTGAAAGGTATTTTGGATGTCAGTTCACCTTAACTACATACAGCTAACGCAAGCATCAGATAGAAAACCACAACTTGTCACACTGCAGCAGTTGCTTTTTATTTTATTTCCTCAGATTAAACATCAGATCTAATGTAGATAAAATGCTCTTTTGCAGATGAAGTGCGCCTCAATTGTTGCTAAATGTAGAGTTGTATGTTCTAAAATCTACACCCTTTACATTTTTAGCCTATAAATATTTATAGCTTTTAACCAAAATTTCAGCTTGTGCTGTGACCTTCATAGTGAGCTCTAGTTAGTAATGCCAAGGTAAGCTGGGCATTTACTCCAAAGAGAGCCAGATAACAGAAGGCTTTGATGTAAATATTCTCTATATCAGACTCAAAATAAAATCTGCCAGAAGAGAATCTTAGATTAATCACTTGAGCAGATCAAACATGAAAGCATCAATCACAAAAATTAAAGACACAGGTAGGACTTTGTACACAATTTGTGCTTTATTGACAGAGCTTATACAGTTTCTACTGTTGATTGCAAGAGCAGTGTTGATCCATCACCTTTCCGCAGGACACCTCCTCCCCTCATATTCCAGCTAATATGACTGAACAGCACAGTGAAAAATCGCATTATCAATCTAACCACTGTGTAGCTTTACATACGGGCAGGATAGCTGAAAATAACTGGCAGAAGGCAACAATAAATTGATTAACAATACGTGGATTCATGTGGAAGTTATGGCATGTTAATTGAAGGCATGAGAAGGCAACAGACAGAAAAACATGCAACTATCACCTGTGAGGAATAAGAAATAGAGTCATGAGTGACAAACAATGTGGCAATGACAATGTGGTCTGCCGGTGGCAATGTGGTCTGTTCTTGTTTTTTTGCTCACACGGTCCACAGTTTGACTGTATCTGCACACAGTCTTCTGGTAATGAATGGTATAAAAGTTACCATCAATCCACACAGAGCAGACAAACTTTCTGATGAACAGAGATACCAGTCCACCAAACTGTACTCTGACAGGAGGCAACTACAAATGAAAAGTCATGTACAAGTCGTATTTTGCCACAATGAAGACCATAAATGATTGCTAGAGACTTCACCGAAGTCATAAAACAAAGAGGGCCAGCCCCGGGATTTTCTGCATAGCAAAATCTGGGCAGTAGAACAGGTACCGTAGACAAGTAAAATGACGAACAAGGAAAAACTCTTCTCCCATACATTACATGAGTACATTCTAACTTGAACAATATTCAGTACCTGTCTTCATTTAAATGGCTTAAACATGTGGACAGACCCCTCACCTGAAAAGTAGTCCCCCTCCTTGACTTAATGTGCAGCTTAATTTCCCAACATGTAATAGGGATTGTACATCTCTTATATAATGTAAAATCAAAACAAAAAGTATATTAGATATTTTTTGCAAAGGTGTGACAGAAAACATAGGTGATGGTTACACAGTTTTGGTTTTAAATTTCAGTGAAAATGTGATATCTTTGTTAGATAAAGAAAATTACATCAAATTCATTTTTTTATCAATTTGTTTTATCAAGATTTTTATCTAAAGAATATTTTGACTTTGTAAATTGTAATCAATTTTCTCAATGTGTCTTTTTTTTATAGTTTACAGCATTTCAACATGAGCGGTGGCCAGTTTCTTTTTTGAATGACTGCATTTATATAACAGCTTCTCCTAGATTGCTGCTTTGTTTGCATACATACACCTTTACAATACAAAAGTATGCGTGACACAACAAGCACAGCAAATGCTTTGTGTGTCAATTCATATATTGGCTAACTGCTGAGAGAAATCTATTAATAATATTGGGGTAAATAATCAACTGTTATAATTAAGCATTATATTAACACCTAAATTCATCCTATCCTTAAAGTGAGTATTTAACATTAAGACAGTATGCAAGAGGGGAAACTGGTGTAGAAGGACCATAAGGCTAAAACACTCCCAAAAAAGACAAATGTAAGATCCTAATAAATCAAAATATTAAATCCTATTAAGTCATTAATTGAGGGAAAACAAGACAAATAACATTAAACTAATAAAACAAATAAGAATAACATAACAAATCTCTCTATGCAAACAACAGAAATATGAATAAACAAAATTCAATCCCAAAGACAGTTCTCCAGTTGGCCTGTAAAGAAAGAGAAAGCATTAATCAGGCTCCATGACAAAGCACAGCATCTCAACAATGTGACTGACCAGGCAGGAAGGCCAACTGGCTCTGTGCAGGACTGGACAGATTGTTCTTCTGAACGTGGATCAGAAAATGTAGTCTCGGGTCATCTTGAGGGAGGGCATGGCCTCGTTGACGTTTTGGTCCAGGCGGTGATACTCCACGGTGTTGCGGGAACACAGACCGTCCTTCCAGCGCCGACTCTGAGCAAGGAGGAAGATCTGAAAAGAAGAGAATTTGTTTTTAATAAAAGTAGCTAAATGCAGACAGAAATCAAATGAATCTGATAGATGTACAAGTGCTTATCAAGCAAAATGATGTATTGGTTGACAGGCTAGAAGAAAAGATTAATTAATTTCCATAATTTCACTCCCAAGTTTAATTAAAAAAATGTTACAATAAATGGAAAAATAAGGCAAATACTTTAAGGCACTGAACGTGTAATTCAAGACACAAGAAGACACTACTGTATCTGATCAAGCTACACATTTGGTGAATTTTAACCCTGATCAAAGTACAGCAGGACTTTATAGGACTGTGTGATTGTTATTTTCTTAATAATAATCAACTGTTCAATCAATGTGCCAAAGAACGAGCCAAAGGTAAAATCTTAGGCTATGGATATCAAAATGCTTAATTTGTCTAAACAATTGTACAACACGATGCTCTTATCTAAATTGTTGGTGATTAATTTTGTCTAACAATAATTAATAGTTTCAACAACATGCTGACAATGTAAACTTTGCAGTTTACAGAAGCCAAATGCTGAGGTAATACCAGCCGTGTGCAAACAAGACTTATGTTGCATCATCATCTCTGGCATCTACATCCTGAGCAGTTGCCCGGTTGTCATGCCAACGCTCACCTTCCTCTTGTTGTGATAGGTGATGTAAACGATTGCCACCAGGAAAGCCAGAATGACCAGATGAAAGAAGAAGTGGGAGTCCTCATCCTCTGTGTTGTAGCTGTCTGCTCCCTTGTAACGGGTCACCTCCATACCGTCTGAATGCAGCCTGCTCCCACTCTGGTCTTTGACATCATTTTTATATTCTTCGCTGTCCCTGTAGACAGTGTCATCGTCGTCTTCATCTGAGTAATCATCCGGATTCATCTGAGGTGCTGGTGATTTGTCAGTGGGCTGCAGCAGGTCTGTATCAGTGTCCTGCAGTGTGAACGGGTTCAGGGTGTTGGCGGGTTTGGAGTTGACGGCTGGTGTTTCTAACTCTTCCGTTTCTACCTCTTCCGTGACAGGTTCTGGGGCTAGGGCAGAGGTGCTGGGAACTTCTGGACTAGAAGCTGGGGTGGTTTCGGAATTAGCAGGTCCACCTGTTGTATCCTTTTTGTCTGGTTTCTCTCCAGCCACATCTGTTCTTGTGTTCCCATTGTTAACATTCTTTCCCAGCTGTGTATTATCAGAGCTACCAATGATGGTGACTGGATTTGTTTTCTTATGCATGTTAGACATTTTTGGTGTAATGGCTATTGTGTGGTTATCTTCAGGAGCATCTTCCTCTGTTAATGCGGAGATATTCCCAGCAGGTGTCGCAGGATCCTTGGAATCTGTTAAAGTCGTTGAAACCTGTTGAGATGGCGGAGGCTCTGTGCCACCTGGCTTCTCGTTCACAATGGTCAAATTAAGACTCTGAGATGCGTTTTCCCCCGGTTTCTCTTGGCTTATTGCTGTAAGGTTAGAGGAAATAACAATGCAAGACAATATACATTAGGTTACAAAATAAGGTTTATGAATATCTCCTTAAAACACTTTGATACAGCCACTTGAAAAGGTCTACCTAGTAGGCTAAAGGCCTGTTCACACCGGGACGAATTTCGCGTGCGATATTCGCGGCGTTTAACGCGTCGTGACTAAACAAAGGGTGTCAATGAGAGTGTGCACACCGGCGCGAAAAACGCCACGCGTAAAAGCGTCATTTTTTAAAAAACGCCTCGGGTTCGTTTTTTTGGTTTGACGCGCCGCGTCAAAAACTATCCGACCAATGAAATCGGCCCTTTTGCTCACGTGTCTTGTGCTTCTGAAGTTACAGTAAAACACAACTTGGGGGCGCTCAAGCACAAAACGATCTTACCGAGCACACTAACGAAGAAGACATACGCCACCGTCATCACTGCCACAAGACGAGGAAGAGGCAAAGCACGATGTCCAAAATAAATGTTGAGCTGCTGGTCTCGTTGGTTTTGGAACATAAAGAGCTATATGATAAGCGCTGTCACGCTTATCATATAGCTCTTCTTCTCTGCTCTTCTTCTGAGTTGCAAGCGAGTATCAGAAGCGCAAAGTTGCGCAGCGCCACCCTATGTACGGGGGTATTTCTGTTTTACATTAAGCGCCATCTAGTGACAGATAATGAATTTGCATGTTCATTCGGCTCATCGTCAGCGAAAATCGCTTGGGTGTGAACACAAAAAACGCGTTGAAAAACGCTGACGAATAACGCCCGCTGATATTCGTCCCGGTGTGTACGGGCCTTAAACAAAAAAATATGCATTTTCAATCAAGGAGGAGTTCTTTATTTACTGACCACTTCCTAAACCTAATCGTTAATAATGCAAATTCAATCTAAGGTAGACTTGCACAATTTGGGGAAAAATATGAACCACGATTCTTTTTGTTTAGAATTGATATCACGATTCTCTGCCATGATTTTTTTGACCATGACAAAACAAAAGAAATTGTCAGTACCAAGCAGATTTTTTTGACACTTTTAGCACATTGCTCATCACCACAAGCCTGCATAGCATAGAGGCCTCAATGAAGAGAAGGGAGAGCATTAAACATATTTCATACAGTCTATTTTTAAAACTGGTGCAGTTGGCTCATAAAATTAAATGAGAATCAAAGTCATTAAAACAAATTATAATTTTTTGTAAATTGAAGTTATTTAAAAATTAAAATTGTGATCAGGGTGAATGGAGATAGCAATTTTATAACAATTAATCGTGCAGGCCTAATCTGAGCTTTCAGTTTCAACTCATTTCAATATCTACACTTTCATCTAAATTTTGAATACTGATACCTTAATCACACGGAGTCAATTTAGGAAATCAAAGAAAATTCAAATTCTTTCATTTACAACTAACAGGAGTTTGTTGCTACAGATCTGTGTGATCAACCAGCAGCTATGGATGTGGAAATACAATTGCCCTCCTACTCAGAGGCTGTCATCTAAAAATAGCCAGGCAGTTAACAATTTAAGATATTTGTACTTAACAACTGATTGTTTGTGTGTTTTTGTTGTTGTGTTTATGCAAACTTGCCCAAATCCCATGACTGCTGCTGACATAGTCCCTTTCACGCAGCCTGTTCAAGGCGGAATGTTGCGTCTTTAAGTTGCCTATGCTTCTTTTAACTTTTCTTCTGGCAGTGGCAACAGCCACTGCCGAGAAACAAAAACATTACACCTCCGACGTTCTGTGTGTGTGTTGCATTTAGGTCAAGACAGTTTCCTGCAATGACAAGCAGCCACGGCTCGCCTCACGCATGAGGCGTACTACTCTGCAATGGAAAAAAGGAGGACATGGCACCGCGGCCGAGTCGAGGCGAGTCGAGCAGGTACCATTAATGGCAAAAAACGGCAAAAGACGGAATGCGGGACAGGGTTGTTGCGCCTTTACGTAACAGTTACTGACTGTGTCTTTAAATTAGAGCTTAACTCAGTCTCATGCATCTGGCCAGTCTTCCTGAATCAATGACACCACTTGATTTAACCAACAAGTGTCAACATTATTTCATCCTGTGGGGCTCGGAGGCGCTGGTTAGGGAGGAAAACACTAGGGACTTGAAGCACGAGGTAAGACGTCTCCAAGAGAAGAAAGGGACTATTCATAAACATGGGCCATGGCCAGCATTAATAACCATTGAACAGGAGATCTTTGAGGCAGCCACCGTTATAGTCTTTGCTCCATAAAACAGCATGTAGGAAAGTCGGCCATAAAGACTGAGCAACTGTGTTACTTAATATTTAATTATGCTTATAATATTTCCTTAAATCATACATCTCATTAACAGGTGATGATGGAACTTCCTCCACTCTTGCAAAAGTTTTACTTTTTTGGTTCTTGGATCAGTTTGAGATTCAGATTAAACCCATATACAAAGATGATTGAAAAATAATGAAATTAATGAAGAAAAAAAATGTATGAAGCCACTGGTTTAGTACAAAAAGTTGAAGTAATAATAATAGTGATAACAAAGTAATAATTCAATCTACACAGCTCTATAAAGAAGGAAATATCTCTCCATTCCATTCATCCATAGTATAAGGACAGCAAATTAATGATATGATCTGATTTCATGAACCAATACTAAACATTAGAGTTTATGTAACTCCAAATGCTGCAAAAGAGGATGAAATGTGAAGTCCATGAATGTTACTGATTTGTTCCTAACCAATAGACTATGTCTGTGTATTTTTGTTTCAGTGCTTCTTTACCACAGTGATACATTACAGAGATAGTCTGTTTGAATGAGTATGGTGAAAATGATGGCGTGCGTGGAAAAAGTCATATTTTTAATAAGGAAATAGGCCTAATATGTGATTTTTCCAAGCAAACACAATGCTGCAACCTGACAGTTGCCCAACCATGTAGTAACATGACATACAGTCTTCATTTGAAAGAATAAATCAATACCAATGACCTTATCTCAACAGGTTTAAGCAAATAAAAACAGCAAGCTGTAAAAGTGAATTTGTGCAAGATAGAGCCTTCTAATGAGCCTTTACTGTGGTCCCAGTTCCTTGATAGTAAACTTGAAAAAAAAAGGTATTCTTTATAAGCTGTAGCAGTAACTTACTTGACTGACAGAGGTTATAACAGCTCAGATATATGACAAGGACATCTGGACCAAGTCAACTTATCTGACCACCACAAATCATTATTGCTAAGGAGTCCCCGCGGGGCATCACAAAGTAGACAATGCCATTTTCATTAGGCGAAACAGACATTTAAGTTAACTGGTCGAACTAAACGCTATCCAAATAGACTGGCTGTAACTTGTAAGGTTAACGATCTTGAAGTTTGGTAGAAAAATATTAATTCCCTTTTCCTGGTTTCGAGGGTTATTATTCCACTCTTCTGTCAGTAGTCTTTCTAGAGTTACTATTGCTATTTAGCTACGGCCAAGCCAGGGAACTTTATGAAAATTGTACATTGAATTAAAAGAAATAACGTCTCAACGACCTGACGTTAACGTAAGAACATTTTAACGTTGTTACTTTCAACTTACAATCTCGTGACGGATACATTTCAAAACGGTTCACAGGGAAGTCACATTTAAAACCTTATAACGTTATAACGTTTCACATTTGGGAAATTACTTTGGTGAACTGTACTGTAAAACGTTCATAACAACTCGATTCAAAAGAGCTATTTTAAAATCACATCGTCCCCTCTCCCCTGAAACCATGGTTTCTAGCATGACGTACTAGCCAACTAGCTACAGTTACATCGCAGTAACGTTAGCTAGCTACCTGACACTGGCTAGCTAACGTTAGCAGTTCTGTTAGTTGGTTAAAAAAACAGTCATTATCTCAGGTACTACATAAAAGCATTACATACCTTCAGTACCGTTATTTAATGGAGCTGACAGGCAGCCGCTGGCTAACAGTTGGAGGGAAATAACCAGGGAAAGAGCACACATATTTCTTCCGCTTCGTCCCATCTTCCTGCACGTCGCCATGTTGATACTTGAGTAACTGAAGAGGCGTGGTTTCGCATGGCCACATATGTGAGAGTGAACATGTGTTCAGGGGGAATAGTATATTTGTGGTATGGAGCTGGTCAAAGCCTGAGAATACAACATAATAAAGTTGGTTTTATATTGGAAGTTGGATATTCGACACATTCGAAAAATCTATTCTGCAGCTTGCCCTTTCGACCAGTCCAGCTAATTCTCTTACACATTGCTCAAAGCTTATTTTTCCAAAAACTCCATCCTATGATTCTAAAAGTATTTTTTATGTAAGTAAATGCTATAAATCTATTATGAAGCTTGACCTTTTGACCTATTCATGTCAAAACACTTTTGGTGCACTCATCAAACTCTCTTACACATTGCAAAAACCTTATTTTTCTTAGTTTGTGTTGTCATAGCAACATGCTTGTTCATGAGCTTCTTTCTTGTGTCTCTTACAAGTATAGCAAACAACCATAAAAAAATACAAGTATAGCTAGTTTGCTCTCTAAATACAGCCATAGTAGTATAGCTATAAACTTGACATTTCATTGTATAAAATATCCACTAATGGCAACATGTTCCTGATCGTTTACATGCTTATCAAAATAAACGATGAATGTATTTAGACAACCAAGGAGATGTAATCATGTTGTGCTACTAGCTAAATAGCTAGCTAGGTTAGCCTTATTATTTGTTGGATTTGCAAGAACATGCAAATAAAACTCCATATCTAGATTGTTCAACTACGTTTTTTTTTCTCCATGTCAAAGTCAAGATCTTACAAATAAAACTTGAGATCTCGCTAAAGTGTCTGTCCCCAGTACATGTTTTTTTGTAATTTTATTTATTTATTTTTCCCCAACCATCCCCCACCTCGGGGGCTTTGTATGTAAGAGAGTTAGCTGAATTCAACAAAGGTGTTTTGACATGAATAGGTCAAAAGGTCAAGCCGCATAACAAAATCATTAAAAAACATTTTGAGAAAAAAAAAGCTTTCTGCAATGTGTAAGAAAGTTCAAAAGGGCAAAGATGCACAATAGATGTGTTGAATAGCCACAGTCCAATGTAAAACCAACTTTACCATGGTGAAGCTACATAGAATTGTTTGTGAAGCCATTAGATTTCCCCCTCATCATTTGTGATTTATCATATCTATTTATTTATCATATCTATGTATATTTATACATTATCCTTCATAAAAAAACTTTCAACATCAATCAGAGATAGAGCATATGAAACTTCAATGAATATAATCATGTTTTACATCTCGGGTCTCTGAGACCCCAAACAGAAATGCATTATTTCCTGTTCCGGCTTCTATTACATGTCATCAGTTCAAAATCATGTTTATAAGCATTTTTTTTATAAACTTCAGTTTATAAAGTCATAGTATAGCAAACAAAGTCATGAGAAAGTCAAACAAAGTCATCTATCCGTAGATTCCAGAGTGAACCTACACAATGCAGATAGCTGGTTGGTATTCAGTGTTTTCACCCAAACACCAAGTTCAAGAGCTATTTAGACACTTTCTACACTTTGTTTGGAGAAACCATACAGCACAACAAAAGTTGGACAAAAAAATTGTTTCAGTCAGCCGTCCTTGACTCAGTTTTCACTTGGAATAATCATACCAGCCAATGCCAAACATGCCAAGAAATATCCAATCCATCATTTGTTTTTCTTTAGGATTTGTGGGAAACAGTGATGCTGTAGTCCTTCTAAACCAAGGTGCAGAGCAAGGTCAGTCATCCAATTATCTACAGATTCTTTTTAAACACGTTCAAAGAGCTGTGCAAGTTTTCCTACAATTCAATCAACTAATTGTATTATATACAATCAAAAATGCTGGTTTTATTTCATACCATTATAGAGCATTGGGTTTTAAGTTTAATGTAAAGTTGTCACCATGGGCTATGGTTAATTGTGGTATAACTTCATTATTTTCTGATATTTAATGGACAAGGATTAACAGATAATATACAATAGATGAATCAACAACAAACATAACTGTTAGTTGCCACTGTAGATTGACCTAAAAATTAACCTGGTGATCCCAATGAATATCAACATCAGACAGAAAGTAACTATGTAATCTCCTGCTTCAAAACGCTTTTTAAATTATCCTCAGCTGTCACATATGGCCAACTTATTTGTTCGAAAGCATTTTCACAGAATTTCAAATAAACATGGGCTGAAATTAGTCATCACTAAATGCTGGTCATTATGAGGCAAATACAGAAGAACAAATGCAATCACAAACTGGTTCAAGGTGTTCTTTATTTTATTCAGGGAATGACGATACTGTCAAATACACCTAAGCATGTTTTTCCATAACCAGTTGTGGAAGACTACCATTTCCTGTCCACTGTAATTATTTTCATCCCCCCTCAAAGAAGTACTGTAACTCTTATCCAGAGAAGTTTAACTGTGTGCATGACAGGTTTCCCTTCCTTTGCTCAACCAGGAAGAATTGAGAGTTCCTTGCCTTTGTAAGACTTCACAGGTGGATTAAACTATGATCACTGTCAATAAAATATTATTTTTCTATATGTAACAAAAGACATTTTTCACACCAAATACACAGACACAAAAAACAAATGAAACGAAAACACAGAATGTCCACATTGGAGTGTAGTGTCTCTTAGAGCTAATGACAGCTTCATACCCCAGGGACAACTAACCCTTCCCATAGTATAATATATCAAGACAGACATAAGAGCTCTCCTGTGCGGAAGTGTGGAAAAACTGTTATTTCCCCAGTACAACTTTTAAGAAAAGAGTAACATTAATGGTGTTATGCAACAGCACCATCTAGAGGTGTAACTACTCAAGTGTACTCTGACTGCCCTTTGCACTGGAAAGCAAAGAGACAAATTAAAGCATTGTGTATGAATGTAGTGAAATGACAAACATGATTATACTCAATGTTACATTTTCTTTGTAAGCTCCAAAATTCAAGATAAAACTTTCTGTTAAACGGTAATAGTTTTGTTCTGAACCCGGCTTCTTATTTTCAAAATATTCCCTTAAAGTGGTCCTTTAAAATTGGTAGATCATTGCAAGAACAATTTGACCTTTATGCTGTCTTGCCTCCAGCTATAGCATGTCTAGGGGACACAGGGGTTTTGTGAGGGTAGGCTAATCAATAAAGGATTTGGATTTTTTTTAGGTGGGGAGTGCAGGTGTGCTGGGAGGACCGGACGGGCGTCTGCCTCATCCTCCTACGCCTGGAACTCGAGGCCGAGACCAAGCTTGTGGCCACCAGCATTGATGTTCTTGCCATCAAGGAGAGCAGAGAGTGTCAGCTTGATTCCTGCAGAAACAAACACAATGTGTAATTTAGCAAATAATCCTTGAAACAGTCTAAAACTGTATTTAGAGCAATATTATGATCAAGGTGTACTCTGTACATGTTTAGTACAATAAAACATAGTAGTTAATTTGGAATAATCCACAGACATATCCAAATTCCATTGCTCAGATTCAGACTTAATTCTACTTTAAGAAAATCCTGGCTTAATTGAATAAATGTTTACATATTGTGGTCTTTGTAAACATGGTCAGTGTTTTTGCCTATACAAGACTGCCCTCACCTGGCTTCAAAGTCTGTGTGTAGCCCAGGCCCACAAGGCTGGAGTTGTTCACCTTGGCCTGTGCGGGAACCACAGTTGAAAAACATACACAGAACACGTATTAACAGATAAAAGGTATCATGCCAATGATGTGCAATGTATTGCCTGCTCTGACCAAAATAAATAAAATCTAAATTGTAATTCATAGGTGCTACCACTAAAACAGCCTCACATCAGAATGGCATGTTGGTCACGTTATAACATGTAATAGTTTGAAAGAACATAATTACACTAACAAACAACCATTCACAATAATTGCTCTGCTGTGTGGGATTTAAGGATGTATGTGATGGACATTAATATTGGCTT
Organism: Etheostoma perlongum; assembly: GCA_026937815.1. Classification (NCBI taxonomy): domain Eukaryota; kingdom Metazoa; phylum Chordata; class Actinopteri; order Perciformes; family Percidae; genus Etheostoma; species Etheostoma perlongum. The sequence continues at coordinate 8,378,387 of CM049383.1, read as the reverse complement.
TTTTGTAGCATTCAGACTCATCCCACACACCATTTTGGCTTGGATGAAGCTTCTCTCAGGCCTAACAAACTATGATGTATTCACATGAAATTGCACCTATCCTTCCAGATTAGTCAGCTAGGCAGAAAATCTAGCAAAGATTATGACCTAGATTTGAATGGAACAACATCATGACTCATCGTCATTCATATCGTAGAGACCAAGAATGTCCCTGTTGTCAAAGGAAGTTTAAGAATCTAATCCTGCACTATGAATTACATGTGAAGGGTGAGTAGGTTAAAAACAGGTATTCCTAATTAGGGACCCATAAAGGGACATTGTCATCATACACCATGTGACTATACCACTACCACAACTACTACCTCAGGTTACACACTACTCACAGAGAAGGATGCATCAGGGTCAATCTGATACTTGGCAGCGATGCCAAATCGGGTGTTGCTGTTTCCGGCAGTCCAGGCCAGGTTGACGGCTGTCTCCAGCTGGTCATTTACCTTCTGGTAGATGGAACCACCAAACTCTGTGCCATCGTTTCTGAAAACAAATGACAGATTGGTATACATGTAAAATCGGGCTGCAATGCAAATAGTGTTGTACAGGTGATATTTTCCCCTCGAACCATACATTATGGTTTGGTTTTGTAATTAAAGAGAATACCTTACTTGGTTTCTTGCATGTATATAAAAGAGTTCCACAAGGGGGTGCAATGTCACTAATGTAAAGTTAACATGATACTTTGACCTCACATAACCAATTCAGCTGTAGACAGAAACAGACAGGCTTGGCAAGGGGGCACAGCGGGAAACAAGACCAACACTATGCTCTGTCCCTCCCTCTATCTCTCTGTCCGACACTACCTCACTCTGCCTTTCCACTGGGGCCCTTTATGCCTGCCAACCACACACTGCACCTCACTTGCAATATAGTAAATCCCATCACCCTGTGTGTAAAAATAACTGGCAGGCACCTGCGTGCCCGGCAAACAGCCAAATGAGTAACTAGTCAGCCAGACAAGGACAAGAAATCAGGCTTCTGTTCAGTCGCCTGGACTCAAGTTCTTCACTTAAAACAAGAACGTCTAGCCTGTGTCTTATGTTCCTTCAAGTACTGCAGGACAGAAACACTAACCAAATATCAGAATGTATAATTTTATACATTGTTAGATTAGTTTAGGTTCAAGCATCAGGGCAATATACATTCATTCTCCTTGCAACCTTACATTTAAATGAGCATGAACTGCTCCATGGTCATGCCATCAGCAATGGTCATTGTATACCATTACAATTCATAACGTAACTCTAATGCTAAGAAGAGAAGCCACATTAGTTCAAAAGTTCATTATTGTGTGTGGTACAATGGAAGGATGCATGCTTGCACAATAATTACTATATCTGCTGCTTCATGTAGTCTTACACATTCGTATGTAGCTGGAACTCGTCTGTCTTAAATCCAACAGCAAAGTTGCTCTGGGTGATCCTGTTCCGGCCAGCCTCAAAGGTCATCTGGTAGCCGGCCAGCCAGCCCTCGTAGCCCACTACTGCTGCGCCGTGGATGGCTGTACCATTGATGTCGTAGTTGACGTCACAGCCAAGGTTGATGTGGTCACACTTGTAGCCCGTCTTGACCTTGCCGCTCTTTTTGCTGGCAGAGAGAACAGGTTGTTAATGTCAGAAACCAAGGTGACCCAGAGTTAGAAACATAACAATTACTAGGGCAATTAAAATAATAAAGAAGTGCCATTTATCAGGGCTACAGACTGCAACCATTTATTCACACATACTTACAGCCTTTTAGAGGCAGTGGGGCAAAATGTCTAATATTTCTCTTTGCAATGTGTTCTTTATCTATTTACCCAATTTTAAGAGCAGGGATCCTTCGTTACTTTAACCAGCACTGACAATGTAGCAGTGACCCTAGCGTGAACTTAGCTAGCTGGCTAAAGTTAGCTAGTTGGCAGTTGTGCTGTAGCTCACTGGTGCACTGATTTAAACAAACCCCTGTTACATGACTGTATGTTAGCCAAATATTGTTTCTGTGTATTCTAGCTTTACCTTGTAGATATAGTGTACACATTTAGCAGTTGAAACTCAACCTTTTTCTTATTAATGGTCAGGTAGCTTACATGTTTGCTTGTTAAAATGTATGTATCCATTGTTCTAGTTAAATACTAAACACACGTTTTATTTCCTATATCAGCCTCTGCCCGTGTCTTTCCCTCTCTGTAGCCAACAGACATCAACCTGCTCACATCGGTAAAGTGCAAAAAATTACTCAGAAAAAAAATGATGTTATTTGACAGTTACCAACTGAAACTTTTTAGATAATCTGCTGACTCAACTTGCTGTAAGACATAAAAATGTCCTTATTGTAAGTTTTATTTTGCATTGAATTGTGTATACCTATTCACCATAGCTATAAAAACGCATAATGAAAAACATGACTTCACTCCACTGAACTCTTGACTTGAATTTAGGTCTCTTAAGCTGTTCTTACCCGGTGTTTGGCGAGAAGGAGGAATCAAACGTCAGCTTCAGGCCTTTAGCCAACTGCGGAATAGGTAAATAAAGGTTGGGTTTATTTAAACTGATCAAGTTTAGCATAATTGTTCAACAGATTAAACCAAAGTCTAATTTACAACATAGCAAATGGCACCCAGTACTTGAGTGACAGGCCAGTAGCAACCAAAATCCCCCTTTTTTTTTTTAGAAACATTTTTAGATTGTCTTGGTCCCCACACCCTATCACCAACCTGGTCTTCAATGGTGATCTCAGTCCCCAGCGTGTTGTCGGTGTTCCACTTTTCTGTGAAGGTCAGTCCGTGCTCCGCCCACTTGTACTTGGTCTCCAGGGATCCAGCGACCTTGCTGGTCTCAGTGTTCGCAGAGCCTGTGCTGGTGAACTCCTGCAGATGAGTATTGGTGTCAGAGGCAATCAGAATAAGAAAAGGGCGTATTTACAAACAGGTTAACTACTGTTATTATTAATGTCTTGCACCAAATATATAATTTGAAATAGGTTTACAGTCCTGTAAACCTTGACTGTTTTGACAAAAAAATATATATGTAGGTAGATAGATAGACAGACAGACAGAGAGACAGACAGAGAGACAGACAGACACGCAACATATCAGATAACCAGCAACTCCATTATCAGCCAGGAGCCTCTGAGGGCGTTGTCACACCTGTAGTTCGTTTGCTTTGGTCCGAATCAGTTTGTAAACTTAGGAGAGATTTGCCCTTGGTCAGTTTAGTTGGGTTTGGCTTGAAACCTGGAAAAATCCTAGTTACCAAATTGCATCATTACAAATCAGGCAAGAATGTCCAGCCTTCTTATTGGTCGGATATGTCTGGGCCCGGGAGCAAGAAAGTAAATACGAAGAAGGTCGTGTGTTTTGGTCTAGTGGTCAAACCAGCTCATTTCATTAAATTATCAGACATTAGACATACATTATCAGCTCTGGTCAACGAGACTTTGCTCTGCTCTGCCGGCGTCTGTCTCCAATTTTAGCGCCAGCTGGTTTGACCACGGAGATACGAGTGACGAACGGTGAGCTTGACCGCAGTCTATTTATGGGATAGAAACCCCGCACACAGCTACATACCTGACTACAGGAGACATTAGCTCAGACTTTTATAGTTTGTATAGTTGGTGCGGTTCAGGTACGGATCACGTTCTCACCACAAAAGAACCTCTCCAGAGTTTGATTGAAAGTGTACCGACACCACCTCTTCAAGAATGTCTTGGTACGCTTGTTTGGTCCACTTTTGGTGCGCACCAAAGTTTAACTGCCACGTTCTCACCTGCCCAAACGAACCGCACCAGCAGGGCAAAAAAACTCTAGTTCAAGTCAGCCAAACTAAAGGCTGTTGGTGTGAAAACGCCCTTAAGCTATTTAGTTACAATCTGACAACTGGCAACAACTTACAAGTCCATTCTCAGACTTTGTTTTCAAGTCCAGCTTGATGACCCCAAAGCCTGAAACAGACAATAGTGATTAAAAGATTAAAATGATGTTGGAATGACAATACAGATAGAACATCCAATAATAGCCACATTATTGAAGTGGAACAAGCTTCTTAAAACACAAGCACCGGATAGCCATTTAATAAGTACTACTTTAATGGCAATAGTATTAGACCTAAAAATGCAAAATTATATTCAGTATTAATTCTCTACACTAATTACAAAATCCAGCAGACTTCCTTAACCAAAGCTGCAGTTTCCATCCTATGGAATGGTCACCAGCTTCATAATCACTCAACTAATCTCAGTTTTGAAGCATTTCTGGGAATGTGATGGATCGCAGCCTAAGCCCGCAGGGAAACCCACAGTCATGAATCAAATTCAGTGCCAAACTGAATCAGTCAAATTAATGGACAAATTAATCAGTCTGCTGCAACATCTGGGAATTCCCTAGGTATTAAGTTGACACTGGGCATTATTCAGTAAACCTTGGGAACATCCACTCTAACTGCAGGGTCTGTACTACTTGTCAACATCTGTTCAGATAGTGGCAAGCTCTAAATAGTACAGTAACTGGTTTGAATCATTTACTTTCATTTGGCATTGTGGTAAACATTATGCAAGTGCTGGTTTTGTCCAATGCCTGTGAGGAAGTGTTGAAAATATCGCAAGAAATATACTTTAATTACAATACAGCACAATATAGAAATAAGGTATAGTTCTTATAGTTGTCAGAGATACAGATATCCTGTACTAAAAGTGTGCACTCCACAGTTCGTAGACATCACAGGTATTACACAGCCTAAAACAGTTGTTGAGCCGCGTCTCATCTCTTCAGTTACACAGGTATCATAATGAGTCAAAGGAGGATTAGTTTGTAAAATATTGTGCATCTCAGAATCACCTTCATGATCCAATCTTCATTGTCCTACACATCATGGCAAAATGTATTTATTTCTATATCATACTGCTGTAAATGTTGATGAAATAAGTGAGTATGGTTGGCTGCTTGGTGCTTACCGTATCCCTTGGTAAAAACATCCCTGGCAGACTTGCCAAGGTCAATGTAGGTGGGAGGTACAGCCATTATCTGCAGAAAGAAAGTGGATGATCAAGGCTACAACTAAAAACAAGGCAGAAAACAAAAAATACAGTAACCCAGTAGCCACACTATATCAGAAGAGCAGGCTGACAGATAAGATGCTGCTGAAAGAGGAAGGCGGGAGCAACTGGAGGTCACTAATGGATAGGAAAAGTGCAAATCTGATGTAATGAAGTTAGTGGCTTACATGAGCTACACAAACAGGAGCAGAACAATTCTCACACACATTTGTTCAAACTTGTATTCCTATCAGTACAGAGGCCAGAGCTTGTATGCTGGTGCCACATTCTGCCATTAGCCAGTTTGGGTATTTTAAATGCATGCGTTTTCATATGTGTTAGGTCCATATATCTTTGTGTTATGTTGTGAATGTGAAAATGAACTGCTACCTCCTCTGTCAGCTCTAGCCACTGAAAAGAAATAAGCGGAGAAATCTCGCCCAGTTGCGCTGGGTAAAGGATAGTGTTAGCCAGGCTCTCATTGACTAGCTGTTAGCCAGTCAGAGTCAAGCAGCTTAGCTCATTGAATATGAATGAGAACTGGCAGAAATCAAGCTGAGTCTTCCTGCAGGCTTTCTATACCACGCTAGAATGGCTTGAAACAAGGTATCCAAGGCATTTTTTCCACAAAGAAATGTTAAGAGTCCATGGCAGAACTTCAGACATTACTACATGAAATACATGCGGCAGGGCACCTTTAAAAGCTTTACCAATACATTGCCTGCCCATTCTGTTTCCCACTACTTTACAATTTAGGGGAAAAAAAACTTTTGACACTATAGTCAATTTCCTGAATCAAATTTTATATTTCAAATTGAAAGAAACCAAGTTTAGAAAAGGATAATAAGGGCCAAGGACTGAAGCACAAAGCAGACTTATTTGCCAACCCTCTGGCTTGGCTGCATCCATGTAAAGTATGTATGAACTTCTTTGTCCTTCATTTGGCTGCACAAGACATGTCTATTTTGTCATTATGTATTATGGCTATGAAGGTTCCATTTTTCATTGGCACAACAGTTATCAATGTACATTTGTTACGCAGGCCTATTGATAACATACATGTGCATATTGATAGTAGATAGAACAGGAATTCAAACAGTTTACCAGATGAATAGAAATTTTACGGCTATCAATTTCAATTAGAACAGAACAGAACAAGTGTTGTTGAAAAATGTTTCTCCATGTATGTACGCAATTATAGAGGGAACACATGAAGTTTATATTAAAATAACATGAGCTAAGGCTTGCTCTACCTCAAAAGCGGCGCCATGATAACATAACAAATCTAACAATTCTGCTCTTCAAACTCTGCCAATTCTTTCCTTCAAGCCTGTTCATTTCAGTTTATGGGCACCCTCACCTTTTCTCAAGTCCAACCGTGCGCTTCAATTGCAACAGGACTATCACATCTACTGTTTTGGCCCCAGATGTTTCTCAGTAGCCACAATTTCATCTGCAAACTGGTCTCTTAATAACAGCAACATCAGCTCTGACACAACAAATGTCAGTCTATCCCCTGTCATGTTCTAATGTCCAGCTCTAGCTGCCGCCCCCCGGGAATAATTTAGGATGCCCCCCTGGACATGCCTCATAGGGGGTACTGTGACAGTAAAGAAGCATTTGGACAGCAAGTGAGTGACTAATGTCAGGCATATTAACGAATACACAAGTGGCAAGCTCACTAAGCCGTCCACGCTGTGCTCACACACACGTACAGTCTGCCAACACACCCCACTGCGCCCGAGTAGTTTTATGGCTTTCACACATGGCTACAGGCGGAAATGTCAGAGGCCGTATAGGACAACCCTGTATACAGTATGAGTATATATCTGCAAAATCTTGTCGCTGAGGTATACTGGGGTAATCCTGAATAACTTTAAGCTGAAGATGGCAATATCTTTATAGAACAGTGACTCCAAATAACTTTACAAAACAAAAAGGGCATCTATCCCATTGTATGATAAGGACCACTTCTGACATGTTACACTTGACCTAAGCTAGCATCTCAAGGATATATCACAGCCCTCCAGCACCATGTTAGACGTAACGTTAGTTTAATTCTGTGAAATTCGAGTATAGGGACAAAAGTATGATCCCTTTCTCTAGAATGAATACAGCAGTGGCCACTTCACTCAGACAAAGAGGTTATGAAGGCAGCATCTCCCTGCCCTCACCTGCTAACATATTAGCATTTCTGTAGCTAGCTATCAAGGTGGACAGCGGGCAAGTGTCTCCAGTGAGTAGTTAACCTTATGACCGGTTGATAGACAGAGAGCCCGTAAAGTGTTAAAAAGGTAAAACTCTTACTTTAGCTAGCTCAGCTTCTTTATTATTAGCAACCTGAATAACTGCTGACAACTGGCCCCTGTACTGTCAAATGACCGCAACGCAAGGCATTAGCCACCAAGCTAACCCGTTTGCTTGTAGAAAGCAGCAGGCCTAGCATCGCTGCTGCACTTAGAGCTGCATCCCACTCCGGTTCAAAGTCTATGAATGAGACGGACAGCTCCGGAGGTCAGAATCCGCCGCTTAATAGCATTGGCAGAGCCGTGCACTAAAGAAATGTCCGATGTGTTGCATTTCGATATTAGATACATAACGTACCTCTGCGTGTTCCTGTCCTGGCTGAGAAAAGGCTTGTCAACTGCACAAAGGGAGGAGAGAAGGAGGTCGTGCCGTGATGCAACGTCATACACCGATGCGTCACGTACGTCACAAGTCACGCAAGCCTCTTATCCAATCCATACAACCTGATACAATATTCAATCAAACAGCAAGAGATGTATGGAATGCCGTTTGATTCAATATTAAATACATTAATAAATAAATTAATATGCCTTTGAAATACTTCATAAAATAAATAAATGAGGCAATAAATACAACAACAACAATTAGTTAAATAAATGTATTAAAAGGTTTTACTTTTCATTATTTCATGGTACTTTTATTTCATAAGTTTTTTTAAATTTATTTTAATAGACTATTATTTCATAAATCCACATTTATTTATTTCCGTGGACTTTTATTGATTTCCCTCTCTATAGTTCCAGTTCCTATATGCAAATCAGGGGCCGTCGCTATCTCTCACATTCAGAACACAGCCGTGGGAATACCCAGCACACAGTCACCTATTTTGGGGTAACTAGCCCACCAATTACCGCTGACCTGACAGCCGGTCGGTCTGTATCCACTACGGATTGACACGGGGACTGCCCATTTTTACGACATCCCATTGTTCCTACTATTTTGTGGATCACCTCCCATAACAGAGTATAACAGGGTGCAGCGTCCGCGGGCAGGGGCAACCTGTAGGACCAAAGGGAACTTTCCGGATTATTGAGAGGTTGTAACAATGGAGTGTTTGAGAAATGACATGGTACCGTTGATACAACAGTAGCTGAGGCATTGTTAAGTGACCTGGCAGGCAAACGACTGCTCTAATTCACATTAAACTGAACCCAAGAAATTACCCCAGTTACCCCAGAATAGGTGACTGTGGGTTTGATACAGAGCACTGCAAACTGCCAGTCGTTTTGCCCCATCAGGTCAGCGCTAGTTGGTGGTTAATTGCCCCACAATAGGTGACTGTGCTGGGTATGGTCATGGCGCACTCTCACTTCGCCAGCCTTTTCTTGCCCACAGCTATGTTATGAACGTGAAAGATAGCCACGCTCACTGATTTGAATATAATACTTGGAAATATACAGTATAGAGGGGGAAATAAATAAATGTGGCATTAGGAAATAAAAGTCCACGGGAAATAAATAAATGTGGATTTATGAAATACAAGTCTCTTGAAATAAATAAACATGGACTTATAAAATAAAAGTGGCATGAAATAATTGAAAATAAAACCTTTTAATATATTTATTTAACTGATTAATTTATTCAATTATTTATGTATTTATTAGCTTATTTTATGTATTAAAGGCCCGTACACACCGGGACGAATATCAGCGGGCATTATTCGTCAGCGTTTTTCGACGCGTTTTTTGTGTTCACACCCAAGCAATTTTTGCTGACGATGAGCCGCATGAACATGCAAATTCATTATCTGTCACTAGATGGCGCTTAATGTAAAACAGAAATACCCCCGTACATAGGGTGGCGCTGCGCAACTTTGCGCTTCTGATACTCGCTTGCAACTCAGAAGAAGAGCAGAGAAGAAGAGCTATATGATAAGCGTGACAGCGCTTATCATATAGCTCTTTATGTTCCAAAACCAACGAGACCAGCAGCTCAACATTTATTTTGGACATCGTGCTTTGCCTCTTCCTCGTCTTGTGGCAGTGATGACGGTGGCGTATGTCTTCTTCGTTAGTGTGCTCGGTAAGACCGTTTTGTGCTTGAGCGCCCCCAAGTTGTGTTTTACTGTAACTTCAGAAGCACAAGACACGTGAGAAAAAGGGCCGATTTCATTGGTCGGATAGTTTTTGACGCGGCGCGTCAAACCAAAAAAACGAACCCGAGGCGCGAAAATGACGCTTTTACGCGTGGCGTTTTTCGCGCCGGTGTGCACACTCTCATTGACGCCCTTTGTTTAGTCATGACGCGTTAAACGTCGGCGAATATCGCACGCGAAATTCGTCCCGGTGTGAACAGGCCTTAACACTGAAGTATCTAAAAGCCAAACCCGCTTTTTTATGTTGTAACAAGTTTCTGGAAATATTAATAACAAAGTAAAGTAAAGATCCTGTCATTCTAAGGATATGATAGATTTGACACAAGTGAAATTTGAAAACTGAACTAGATACATATATGAATGTAAACAGCCCCACCACCTAAATTCACAATTCACAGCAGCAGATTTGTTATTTAATATCAACATATTTTTTATTATAATCAGTTGAAAACCCAAACAAAATTATGATATGCCATTTCAAAGTAAAAATAAGTCAGTATGTGTATTTAACAATAATTCAAGGGATCAACAAATACATTTTTGAAGCTTTAAAAAAGAAAACAAAACTGAATATTGTGGTGTTTTAAAACTATAGCAAGTAGTTTCTGTCTCTCCCATGAGCTTGTCTTAGATGATTTCTTTTAAATACCCACCTAATACATGTAACTCTACTTTTTTTTTTAAATGTATGGTATTAAATTAACCAATACATTTCAGACATGGTTTCCCTTTCATGAAAATAGAGGCATGTGGATTATTTTATCTTTTATTTGAAAAACACATTTTTCATTATCTTTATGGTGGGAGGAAACCGTAGCACCCGGGGTAAACCCACACAAACCCAAAGAGATTCATGGTACATTTACATCGCTACGTTTAGTTTTTTTAAGCAGTGTTTTGAGCCGTCAGTGTTGGTGTTGCCAAACGTCTAACGCTTACGGCCGTTAAATGAAACACGCCGACTTTTTGGGACTTTAGCTTATTCACCGTGATATGTTATTTAAACGTAGGAGTTTGTCTTGCCTGTTCCCTCGGTCCCTCCCCTTTCCCTATACACACTGAAGACAGCAGAGTTTTTCCCTGCCCACTTCCTGCTTCTAATTGGCTCTGACCCAGATGGCAACGAGTACTAGCCAATCAGAGGCAGAGCAGGGCAGTCTGTTGTTTTTCTGGTTAGGAAAACGCGCAAGTCGCGACTGATGGTCAGTGTTGCCAAGTCCGCTTATTATAAGCAACTTTGGGCTTGTTTTTTTGTGAAGTCGCTTACAAATATTGGTAGTTGCGGGTTTTCTTGGGCTTGTTACTAAAGTGTAGTCGCTTATTTGGGCTTGTTCCCAGCTCCATAATAAGTTGTCAAGCAGATATTTTGTCTATGTTATTAACACGTAGGAGTTTGTCTTGCCTGTTTCCCTCGGTCCCGCCCCTTTCCCCAAACACTTCCTGCTTCGTATTGGCTCTGACCCAGATGGCAACGAGTACCAGCCAATCAGAGGCAGAGCAGGGCAGTCTGTTGTTTTTCTGGTTAGGAAAATGCACGAGTAGCGAGTGATGGTGACTGGACTGTAGGAGAGTTTTTGGAGGAATAAATGCCCGGGATAAAGTGGGCAAAATACGGGAAGAAATATAACAAAGACTGGGAGAAAGAGAAAGGAGGAAAAGAATGTATTCAACCCGTCGTGGGGAACAATTCAAAATCACTGTGAAAACGTGTATATTTGATATCCCTTCCCATAACATTTTCTAATGTTAAATAATGTTAAAAGGTGGTTTAACTCCCTCCTGTGGTCATTGTCCTGAAGCTCAGTGGGAAGAAAATAAATAAACTCGTGTGTACAGTTTACCAATCTGTCCACATGGATGGAAATTGACAATCCGTCCCCACAGATTGTAAACCGTGCACACAGTTTATTTATTTATCTCTTCCAGGATCTTAGGGGGGCTCTGTAGAAAAAGTCGCTTGTTTTGGGCTTGTTTTCACAGGCCTGGTTGCTTATTTGTCTCGCAACATCTGGCAACACTGCTGATGGTCACTGGACTGTAGGAGAGTGTTGGAGGAATAAATGCCCGGGATAAAGTAGGTGAATTACGGGAAGAAATATAACAAAGACTGGTGTTGGAGCTAAATCCTGCTCCATTCTCAGGGTTCATTCAATTAGTAGTCAAAATCTCAGATGTTGAAATGTGAATCCATTTATTACATAGGATATCCTAGAGACAAAGTTACCTGGATCAAGCTGTCGCAGCTCTCCCCTTCCTTTGTCTGACTCTCTGGCTCTCCGACCCCCAGTATTATCTCACAAAGGGTGGGGTCTTGTGCTTATTCCTTATCTTTTAGTTGGGATGTGACTGAGGGTTGTTGAGTTATAAAAAAAGTTATAAACTAAGTGTGATGCAGCTATGATGGGATTAATATGTATTTTGTCTGTGAAGAAGTCAAGATGGCCATCTGTTCCCCATTTCCCCCCTCTATTTCTCTGACTGTAAAGAATTGATCTGGTCAAGTCTGGCATTTAACATATGCAAAGGAGCTTCCTGCTACGCAACAAAAGGTGGCCTTCTGTCTCCTGCCCCCTGGGGTCTTGGTCTGGGCTAAGACAATACAATGCTAATTAAACTGTTGATGTTAGTTTCACATTTAAACAACAGAACCTTTTGCTCTGCAACCAAAGCGACCCCCAAATGGGCAGAGTTTAGAGTTTATTCTCATTGGACTGCGGAGATGCCCTCGGCATGCTGTCATGACAACGGCAGACCAATGAGAATAGATTTGACTGGGCCAGGTAAAAAGGAACCGCCCCAAGGTGCAGGGGATAAAACTGTGTGATTTAGGAATTTTCAAGACTGGTTTCACGTGACTCCATCGTGGGGAAGCATGGATCCAGTCCGCTGTCAGCTGCAGTGTTATTATGTTTGTCTGTCTTTGTCTTTGTCTTATCATCCTCATCGTGCTGTTGCAATAAACCTTTTCTTAATTCTCAATTTGACCCTCAGCCTCCTTCCTCAGAGATCCGACTGAACCCGATGTTAGTTTTGAGAGAAAACTTAACAGGGTTTATGACCCTCAGAGACTTGGAAAGCAACAGAGCAGTAGGGCCATAAAGGGTGACTGAAACCAGAGACAGGGTGTCTCTAACATCATCAATTCAGCTTATGACACATTTGTAGAGCTGGGTTATAACAAAATGTACCGGAACATCTTATATTATAAAACAAAAGTATTGCTAAACAACTTAATGCAACAAACAACAAACTATAAACTTATAACAACAAACTTAATGCATGACCCACATGTCTTCATTTATGTTGAAATAATGCTTTTACCTTTTAGCTTGAATGTATAATGCAAATCACCCACAATGTTTAAGCACATATAAAATTTTAAATTCCAACACTGGGAGAAAGAGAAAGTAGTAAAAGAATGGATTCAACCTGTCGTGGTGAACAACTCAAAATCACTGTGAAAACGTGTCTATTTCATATCCCATCAGTTTTCTAATGTTAAATAATGTTAAAAAGGTGGTTTAACTCCCTCTTGTGGTCATTGTTCTGAAGCTCAGGGGGAGAAAATAAATAAACTCTACCTTGTGTACAGTTTACCAATTTGTCCACATGGATGGAAATTGACAATCCGTCCCCACAGATTGTAAAACCGTGCACACTGTTTATTTTTTCTCTACCAGGATCTTGGGGGGCTCCGTAGAAAAAGTCGCTTGTTTTGGGCTTGTTTTCATATGCCTGGTTGCTTATTTGTTTCGCGAGGTCTGGCAACACTGCTCAAGACCATTGCTCCAGTCTCACACCTTCACTTCACTGAACAAAACCAGTTTCTACAGACAATTTGTCCCCCGTTCATATTTGCCTTTTCTAAAGACTTGTTTTGTTGAATGATGAAGTTCATAGGGAATGTACATACCTGCATAACATTCCAATGAAGGGGATTGAGATCAGACCAATCAGTGATAATACAAATGAATAGTATGAATAGTTCTATTCCTACTAGAAATAGTTCACTAATGTGTTGTGAATGGCTCACATAATTGATAAAAGTAGCTACTCAGTCATCATGGTAACATCCTTGGATAACACTGCTCTGCTAAATGCTACCCAGTTATAATGCTACACAAACACCATAAGGCGTCTAGTTTTGTAAGAATAATTAGAACGGTTACCTTTACCTGGAGCAGAGACACCCTTTTTTAGCTACTGAAATAATTGACATTATGATAGACAGTGGACAATATAGTGTGAGAATTAGTTTTTGTTCTCCAACATGTACACACTGCTGTTGTGAAGCAGGGATACACAGCTCACGTGTTGTTGGGTTCAAATAACATTAACTTGATCCATTGGCATCCAGAAATGGATAAATTGACAGTGTTTCTTAACTGATTCTGATTGTGTATCATCTGGAACACAGCCAGTAATCGAGACACACCAACCAAACGAGAGAAAACAACTTAAACCGTTGCACACCCGTGTGTGCCCCAGCTCTTTGCCTGAGGAGAGGCTCACGGTGGCAGACTTTTTTTTTTTTTTTTAAAACCCACTGTTTTAAGCTTGTAATAGTGTTTTTGTACATTAGCCCTTAGTATAGGCAAAAGTAGGAGTATTATCTCAAAATATAGCTACATGATCAGTTTTTTGTATTTTCATAATAACTTTTAATGTGTTATAGTGTGCTATTTTCTATAATTTGAAGTATGTAAATTGTCTGAGTACCCCGAAAAGTGCTTCATAAATAAAATGTATTACAAGTAATTGTGTATGATTTATCTATCTTACTTTAGCAGTTCATGTAATTTAGTAAAGATATTTAAAGTAATTTCGTGTGACCTATACTGACAAGTTCTGTTAAATGGGTTAATGCAGGATCAATTGATCGGCACATCTTCCTGACATCTGTACTACGTATAACATATGTCAGGAAGATGTTCCTGAAACATCTAGCAGCAACGTCTCGGGGACGTCGTGCCAGTGAGCAAACAACCAAATTACTACATATCCCTGCCGTATTTTGATTGCATTGCCAATAAGTCGTGGAGGCGTGTTCTTACTGGGTACCGTATGAATGCGACTACAGTCCAGTGTTACATATATGTTAAAATACGGTACTTTGTCATTCCAATATGCATCTTGCACACTAAATTTGCACTATTGTTCCCAGAACGTTAAGAAAACTTTCCGATTAACCAAAACACAACCAAACCTAACCTTCAGGGAACGTTCCTGCAATCAGAAACAAACGTTCTGGGAACCAAATATTGTTAGCTGGGTAGTGAAACAAACACACAACAACCAACAGTTTACAATAGTTACCCTTGCTTTAAACATGAAACGGAAAAATACCAATCAAATTAATTGTGATATTGATGATTGTATTGATCTCAAAGTCAAATGTGTTTCAATATGTCCATCAAACGCGTTTAGTCCTTGTTAAAGCTATTATAAACCACTAATGTCAGTTTTATGTAGCTAACGTTAGCTGATTAGGTTTATGGTCAATTTAGCGTCAAGAAAAAGTAAAACAGTGTTATGTGACTATGTTAGTTAGCCAACAAAAACGGTCACCATCTAATAACTGATGTTTTATGACAGTTTGGCACTCCAAACCCCGTTTTTAAAATCAATTGTTAACCAGATTTAACGTTCATGTCAAGTGTAAAGAAACTAACCACAGACATAGCTAGATAGTGCCATTTGGTGATAAACAAGTAAAAATAAAACCAATAAATCACAACGTATTAAGTACGACCGTTAGTCTGCAATTGGACGCCCCCTGAACTTCTTAACCTTTTACAAATATGATTTAACGTTAGCTAGCTTGACAGATTAGCTAACGCTTAATGCTGAATTTACCTTAGCATTTGATTTGATAACAAGTATTCAGCTTTATGTTCCCAGCTGAGTTCTCAGTTCCATTTAAGCCAAGAAAAGAAAACTAACCAATACAAGCAAAGTACGACTGAGGTGCGACACTCGGATACGGTTATCGGGTAATGTTCAATTAACATTAGCTAACGTTAATGGCCTGTGTAACGTAAGGTGGACATTTTCACCTCAGAAGCTGCACTAGGGCACAAGGGGGCCCATGGGCCTGTCTATTTTAAAGGTGCTCTAAACGATGTTGGGTGACATTACTTCTTGTTGACGTTCAAAGTATTTTCAAACAAAACAAGACTAGCTCGCCCCTCCTCCCTCTTTTCGCTGATTGGATAGTGATATTTTGGCCGGAGAAAGCCCGCAAATATAAAATATTTGTGCTGTAGCCTGAACTAGTTTGCACTTCAGAATTTTAACCATGCACACACAGGTGGAATTGGTTTTTCTTCATATTTTTGCATTAATGTCACTAAGAAACATACCAGTAGAAATATATATTCATATTTGTAAGTGGGATATATAAGTAAGTGGGATTGTCTGGAATCTGGCAATATAATAACCATTATAGTGGGATATACTGGCTAAGCAATTTACAAAATTGTCTGTTCTGACATAAAAAGTTTACATGAGAATACATTATAATTTTGGAGACCATATAAAAGATTTGTTGCAATTTCAAAACCGGATTACTAGGGAACTGCTTGTTGTACTGTTGCATGTGTTAAGTGAAGAGTTTGTGAGATATTTCACAGTGAGTAATGGGTGTGCAGATATTTATGCATAATGTAATCATGATAACATTTCATGTAGGCCCCATTCTCATTAGGGCCTCAGCCCCCCCTAAAAGTCTGATCCTAGACTCACCCCTGCTGCTACTTCACGCACCTCAGAGGGGAATGTTGTAATGTTTACTGAACTATGTTTATCTGACAGCTTTTGCTTTGTGTCAGGCTTGTTTCTGCAACAGCTCATTGAGTATCGGATACATTAAAAGCTATTGAGGAAATATTTTCCTTTGACATTGATGCAGTATTAAACGAGATCGCTGTAGTTGGCAGCGGTGAAACAAGCTACAATGGAAGTTAATGGGATAATTGTCCAGTTTGTATTTGTGTTCATAAAAGTCCTTGTTTTGCTTCTGACAGACTCAGATTAATATTCTAAGTGTCTGACAACATTATGGAAAGGATTTCTAAGGAGGTCAACCTTTCTGTTAAAGATTGAGATCCTTTTTTTAAACATACAAATTCCGCGAAATTGCGTTCACTAA
The DNA here is from genome assembly GCA_026937815.1 of Etheostoma perlongum. Classification (NCBI taxonomy): domain Eukaryota; kingdom Metazoa; phylum Chordata; class Actinopteri; order Perciformes; family Percidae; genus Etheostoma; species Etheostoma perlongum. Next base: position 8,361,771 of record CM049383.1, on the reverse strand, counting down.
ACCCACCAGACTCCATGTAAATAATCAGTGATTTTAGCATGGTAAAATACAGCATTCTAAAACCTCTCTGAGCTCCGAGCAGCGCTGGCTCTGGCTGTCTTGATCCTGCGTGTGTAGGGTGTGCGACTATCGGCTACGTTTGGTCAGTGTTTTCTTTCTTTCATTCCAATTTCGGGTCTTTCCCGGGGACAGATCCAGCCGGGGACAGGTCACCAAAACCGGGGACTGTCCCCGGAAACCAGGGACGTCTGGTCACCCTAGTGTAACGTCAACATTATGGTTGGCTAACACAAGCAAACTACCTAGCTAGCTAGTCAGATTAGATGCTACATTTTAGCTAGCTAGAGCACAGGTACTTTAATTTTAAATGAATGTGAAAAAGGCGGCTAGTGCAACGTTAGCCTCATCTTTAAGCTTTTAAGTTACTTTAAACCATGACATGGTGTAGTGAACTTAGCTAGTAGCTACATGTAAAACATCTTGTAATAAACCCACACAAACCAAAGAGATTCATGCTACATTTACATCGCTACGTTTAGTTTTTTAAGCAGTGTTTTTTGCCATTAGTGTTGGTGTTGCCAAACATCTCTGTTTATGGCCGTTACAGGAACACGCTGACTTATTGGGACTTTAGCTTATTCACCGTTGCCCCAGAGTTAGACAAGACGTTATGACATGTTCCTATTTCACGTAGGAACATGTTGGCGTTATTTTGATAAGGGTACGTATCGACTTGTCTAACTCTGGATCAATAAGCTAAAGTCCCAATAAGTCGGTGTGTTCCTTTAAGACTGCAGTGCGAGGTGTAACCATAGCAAAAGATATTATTTTTTAAACCAAAACGTAGAAATGTAAATGTAGTCTCAGAGGCCAAAACACCTCCACACAGAAATGTAGGTATTTTATTGGTGTAATTCAGAGTGACTTGTTTTATGTTTCATTACATGGTATATCACATACCATATAAGGACACACATATTGTTTGGCCTCTCCTAAAGCCTACCTAACTTAACCATAGACAGTTAAAGAAGTGGACCAAAAGATCCTGTTGTTCTGGACAACTGTGCCAAGAGAAATCTCAATCATTCCTTCAATCAGTTTTTGGCCTCTAAATCCGGAAGATAGTATAGAATACCGAATAGCCGGTGGGTTGTGAAGCAATCGATATGGTCTTTGTTGTTAACATTGTCACCAGTTGTCGCCTTGATGACTGTTTCAAAACCACCTTTGTTTTTGGAGTCCTTTTCTGATCTCTTGGAGACAACTTTATAGTTTGAATCCTCATTCATTTGAGTAGGGGAGAGCCGGGACAGTTGAAACACTTTTTAATTAAACGTAATTTAAAAGCGGTCGTATCGCACTGAAAGCTAATATTTTGTCAGCAACCTACACCTGTCATCTGTCAAATACAGTTGCATTTTCAGCTTTGAACAAAACCGTTCAGGAGTTATTACAGCAAAGGTGGGACGTGCGTGATGTTTCATCTGTCCCTCCTGAACGGGACGAATGAAACAGCATATGGGGACGAATGAAACATACAGTTTAAGCCATGTAAACTTCCCACAACTTTAATATTTTACTACATATCATGGATGGTACTTCCAAAAGGTGTTATTTTACATAGATTGTTGCAGGGCTATACGTCTTTGTAAATGTCTTTTAACAACTAATTGCTGTCAATAATTGCCTGAAGCGTGAATTTATTTGAAAATATCATGTACTGTGGATGATTCAGCCATTTTTATAGCTATAACAGTACTTTTTCCATTTATATCATGTTTCTATTGTGGAAAATGTTGTTTCACTAGGTTTTTACATGGGTTAGATCACATCCAAATAACGCCCCCCAACCCGTCAGTCTCCATAGGATAACATGGGAAAACTCGACCCCCCCCCCTACCTGGTGGGCTCAAATATATTTTCATCTTTCTAAAACTGCTTTTCCATGTCTCGCCTCTATAAATAATTGAATAAACACAGATATTTGTGCATTTACTTAAAATCCATGGAGTTCAAGCCAGGTCGGGGACAGTGAAACAGCTGTTTCAACCGTCCAACATAGACATATGCCTTTACAGCCTGTTTTGCTTTCCATGTAAACAAGCATGCAATAAGAAAGTCTGGGATTGTGCAGAACACTAAATGGTCTACCGAATAAGCATGGAGTCAAACCTTTAAATTAAAAACACTCATTAATAATTGAAAAAATGTGACCTTTAATGAAGTTTACTTTTGACCACCAAAACCGTTTATGTGACCGACTCTGTGATTCAATTCAATTCAATTTTATTTATAGTATCAATTCATAACAAGCATTATCTCAAGACACTTTACAGATAGAGCAGGTCTAGACCACACTCCAGAATTTACAAGGACCCAACAGTTTTAGTAGTTTCCTCCAGAGCAAGCAACAGTGCGACAGTGGCGAGGAAAAACTTCCTTTTAGGCAGAAACCTCAGACAGACCCAGGCTCTTGGTAGGCGGTGTCTGACAACCGGTTGGGATTACAATGAAGAGTGGCAATAACAGTCACAAAAAATAGTAATTTGTAGTAGTTCATGGCATAGCAGGGCACTGTGCGGCGTTACAAGGCACAGCAGGACGTAGCAGGATGTAGCAGGGCATCGCAGGACGTGTAGCGGGACCATGGCGACAGCTGCAACCATGATTTTGGAGCCTCCCTGATCCAAGGAAACATGCTGGGCGAAAAAGAACATAAGGACTCCGGGAATGACTCCCCAGAGCTAGGTTAGTAACAAGCATTTCTGGGACATGGATGCACATAAATGGAAAGATAGAAAGATAGAGGAGAGAAGAACTCGGTGTGTCAAAGGAAGTCCTCCAGCAGTCTAAAACTATTACAGCATAACTAAGAGAGACAGGGTAAAGAGAGGAGCCTGGCCAGGCCAGGCCAGAACTCTCCCCAACCAGATCCCATCCCTCTGTCTAGAGGAGATGGGAAGGGAAGAGAGAGAGAGATCCATCCCTCTGTCTAGAGGAGGTGGATGAGAGAGAAAGAGATCCATCCCTCTGTCTAGAGGAGGTGGATGAGAGAGAGAAAGAAATCCATTCCTCTTGTTAGGGTTTTGTCCTGATGTCTCCTCCCTTCCCTGTGTTCTCAGGTTTTTTCCCTTCCCATTGTTCCTGTCTGTCTTGTCTGTTTTGTTGTGTGGGCATGTCTGCAGGCTCATCTCCACTGGCAGTGCTTCGCACCTGCGGCTCATCACCAGCTGCAGCTCACCACACCTGTGGCTCATTACCCACTCTTCGCCAGTTTGTCAGATTACCAAACCTGGTATTATGTTCCGGCAGTTTTATAGTTTGTCGAGTACTTTTGTTTGTAGCCTACTAACTAGCCGTTCTCGTTCCGCCGTAGTGTCATCCCTGTGCCTACTTGTTGCCTGCCTGCCTGCCTGCCTGCCTGCCTGCCCGCTTCTCCACTCACCTCCTGAGCTCCGTCAAGCCTGGATTTCTCAACACTTTGGCTCACCCTGTTATTACAATAAATCCTGCCTGATCTCGTTAAACCGGTGTCCGCTCCTGAATCCTTTCTGCGTATCATAACAGTAGGAACTGGCCAAGCATGGATTCAGCAGACACCGCTTTTTCGGACGCTACGACAGCTGCCCAGAGAGGACAATCTGCTCTCGCTAGCCAGGAGATCCTTCTCGGGGAACATGACCAGTCCATCCGCACCCTATTGAATGTACAACAAGGTACCCAAGAACAAATTACTCACCTGTCCAATCAAGTTACTGCACTGCTGCGACTAGTCACCTCTACCCAGCCAGCTGTTCCTAGCGCTACTCCTCCGCCTGCTGCTTGGAGTGACTCCTACGCTCCCGACCCAGAGCCCTTTTCCGGGGAGTTTTCCCGGTGTCGTGGGTTTCTACTCCAATGTTCCATGATGTTCTTCCAATGACCGCGGACCTTCGCCTCAGACCCTTCAAAGGTACGCTATATTCTGGGACTACTACGAGGAAGAGCACTGGCCTGGGCAGAAGTAGTGGGCGCCAGTACCCCACTTCCTACCCTGTCTTTGCTCCAGTTCGAGACTATGTTACGAGAGGTTTTTGACCATCCCGATCACGGTAGTGATGCGTCCCGCCGCTTGTTGGAGCTCCGGCAGGGAGCCCGTACTGTTCGGCGGACTATTCAGTGGAATTCAGGACCCTGGCCGCTGACGCTGGCTGGAACGACGCGGCACTACGGGGAGTGTTCTGGAAAGGACTTAATGAAATTATTAAGGACCAATTAGCGTTACGAGATGACCATTTTGGAATCCTTAATCTCGCTGACTATCCGGCTCGACAACCGCCTGAGCGCACTAACCGGCCACCCACAGATCCTCAGCCTCGTTGCCCACTCTCCATCGATTCTCCGTTCTCAGTTACCGGTCTCACTCGCTGTGCCGCAATCTACTTCCAGTTCGCAGCCTGAACCAATGCAAGTGGATCGGTCTCGGCTGACTCCTGAGGAACGCTTCCGCAGACGCAATCAGGGTGAGTGCCTCTATTGTGGCGGTAAGGGTCACTTTGTGTCCTCGTGCCCGGTTCGGCCAAAAGGCCGGGTCCTTCAGTAAACGTGGGCATACTGAAGGGCCAACACCTCAGTCCTACTAACAGCCCTCTCCGTTTGTTACTCCCTGCCACAATATGCACTTCATCCATTTCTCTGCCTATCCAAGCTCTTATTGACTCCGGTGCTGAAGGGAATTTCATTGATAAAAACCTGGCCTTTCAGTCTGATTTCCCTTTAGATCCACTCCCTGAGCCCCGCACCGCCCGGGCCGTTGATGGCCACGTTCTTGCCCATGTCACTGAGGCGACCAAACCCCTCAAACTAGTATTATCGGGAAATCACCATGAAGAAATTTCATTTAATGTTATCTCCACCCCGCAGACCCCCATTATTTTAGGGTATCCCTGGCTTACTCTACACAACCGTCACATTGACTGGGTTACTGGCAAGATTCTGGGTTGGAGCTCCCATTGCTCTTCCTCCTGTTTGCTGTCTGCTTTACCTCCATCAGAGGGCGCTATCTGCCCACAAAACACTGAGCTCTCTGATCTTACTGGAGTACCCCCTGAATATCTGGACCTCAAGAAAGTGTTCAGTAAAGACCTTGCACTGTCTCTTCCACCTCATAGACCTTATGACTGTGAGATCAAACTGCTCCCCAATTCCCCGCTACCCTCTGGTAGACTCTACAACCTCTCACGTCCTGAGAGAGAAGCCTTGGAGACTTACATCCGTCTTATCCGCCCCTCTTCATCTCCTGTAGGAGCAGGTTTCTCTTTTTTGTTGCGAAAAAGGACAAGTCCCTTCGTCCCTGTATCGATTTCCGTGGCCTCAACAAAATCCCTGTTAAAAACAAGTACCCTTTACCACTAATCAACTCTGCCTTTGAACCCCTGCAGCAGGCCACTGTCTTTTCCAAACTGGACCTTCGCAACACCTACCACCTGGTGACTATAAAGGAAGGAGATGAATGGAAGACAGCGTTCAACACCCCCCTCGGCCACTTCGAATACTTGGTAATGCCGTTTGGGCTGACTAATGCACCTGCAGTTTTCCAAAGCCTTGTTAACGATGTTCTCCATGACTTCCTGAACCGCTTTGTGTTTGTTTATCTGGACGATATTTTGATTTTTTTCCAGGGATACCATTGAGCACGTTTCCCATGTCCGCCAGGTCCTTCAGCGGCTGTTGGAGAACCAGCTCCAGGAACGTTAAGCCAGACGCCCTCTCCAGGATGTATCATTCAGCCACAGATGCTCCCAGTCCTGACACCATCCTTCCTCCCGGTTGTGTGGTGGCACCCGTTACCTGGGAGATTGAGTCTGTTGTTAGGGAGGCTCAAGGTACCCACCCCGGACCCCTGTAACGGGCCTGCTAACTGTTTGTTTGTCCCTGATCCTGTACGTTCTCAGGTTCTGCAATGGGTACACAACTCCTGTTTTTCCTGCCACCCTGGTTACCGCCGGACCCTGTCTCTGCTTAAGAGGAGTTTCTGGTGGTCCACTATGGAGACGGACACTCGTGAGTTTGTGTCAGCCTGCACTGTCTGTGCCCGGGGGAAAGCATCTCACCGCCCTCCTTCTGGTGAACTCCGTCCGTTGCCCGTGCCTGGTCGACCATGGTCACACATCGCCCTGGACTTCGTCACTGGTTTGCCTCTTATCCCACAACACGGTACTCACTGTTGTTGACCGCTTTTCCAAGTCTGTCCATTTTATTGCTCTGCCCAAGTTGCCCACAGCCCGCGAGACCGCTGATCTCCTCGTCCAGCATGTGTTCCGCCTTCACGGCATTCCTCTGGACATTGTCTCGGATAGGGGTCCACAGTTTGTCTCCAAGGTATGGAGTGAGTTCTGTCAGTCTCTTGGCGCCTCTGTCAGTCTCTCATCTGGTTTCCACCCTCAGACTAATGGACAGGCGGAGAGAGCAAACCAAGACCTGGAGGCGGCCCTCTGCTGTGTTGCGGCCCTGAACACCAATTCCTGGAGCGTTCACCTGGCTTGGGGCGAATACGCCCACAACTCTCTCGTCAGTGTGGCTACGGGGTTGTCACCTTTTGAGGCCTCTCTGGGTTATCAGCCTCCTCTGTTCCCGGCTCAGGAGGTCGACCTCTCTGTTCCTTCGGTCCAACACCACCTCCGCCGCTGTCACAAGGTCTGGAAGGACACCCGGGCCGCTCTTCTCCGGACTACTCAGCGCAACCGTCGCCTTGCTGACCGGCGTAGGGTTCCGGCCCCTGGATACAAGCCGGGTCAGCGGGTGTGGTTGTCCACCAAGAACATTTCTCTCAGGGCAGAGTCCAGGAAACTTTCCCCTCGATTCATCGGGCCTTTTCCTGTTGACCGGATTATTAACCCTTCCGCGGTCAGACTTCACCTGCCCCGTTCTATTAAGATTCACCCTACCTTCCATGTGTCCCAGCTTAAGCCCGTGGTGTCCAGTTCCTTGTGCCCTCCATCCGGGCCCCCTCCTCCCGCCCGGGTCATCAACGATCACCTTGCCTATGCTGTCCGGCGCCTGTTGGACGTGCGGCGTCGTGGGCGGGGCCTGCAGTACCTCGTGGGGGGATGGTATGGTCCTGAGCAATGGGTTCCCCGTTCTTTCATCTTGGATGCTGGTCTGGTTAGGGACTTCCATCGGGCCCACCCTCGCCGGGAGGCTCCCATTTTCAATGGTACTCAAAGAATTTTTATATGACTCCCCCTTCTTGATGACTTCACTGTGAGATATTTTTCCTTCCTCGATGCTTTTGCTGTGGGACTCTTGAGTGCTTTCAGACTTTTTGGATCGAATGGTGAAGAAATCCTTAATTCTCTTTAAAAACGAGTGTTTCTTTTTGATTTGTCCAGAGCAGACCTCTGGCAGCGTGGAAAGGTCTTTTCCCTTTTCTCCTAATTTTAAACTTGGGTCATTCTCTCTGAGCAAGTTGCTATTCTTTGGCAGCAGGTTTTTTTCTTGGTGTTCCTTCATGGTTCCGTCCATGTCAGAACAACCTGGCTGGGGTTTAACACCACTGCTAGTCTCCAACTGATCCTCTGAGTCACACTTGTTTTTGTCCTTTTTGCCGGACCTTTTGGATCCCTGAGAAATGAAACCCTTAATTCTTTTTAAAACCGAATGCTTTTTCGGGGGGATTTCTCCTGCCTGTGTAGAACGATCCTTTTCATAGGCCTGTTTGCCTCTTTTAAGCTCTGTTTTTTTTAGTTTTTTCTTCTTCCAATGTATCTGGAAGATAGTATAGAATACAGCATAGTCAGTGGGCTGTGAAGCCATCAATATGGTCTTCGTTAACATTGTCACCATTCGTCACCTTGATGACTTTACTTTGAGATTTGCTTTTACTTTTTTTTTTTGTTCCTGCGGGCTGCCCACTCATCAAGATTCCTGCGGGTACAACCTGGCAGTGGTTCGTTTTCACTGGAAGACAAATCATTTATATAAGACTTCCCCTGCTTGATGACTTCACTGTGAGATTTTTGTCCTTTTTTTGACATATTGTTTGATTCATGGTAGTTCAATTTACTATTGAACTCCCCATGTGACACCCCTTGCTTTGTATTGATGCGTCTACTGTGGGACTCTTGGGTGTTTTCGGATTTCTGGGTTCCTTTGTGTCAAGGTCTTTTAACTTATTCGATGGTGTACTATCCGATTGTGGTTCATTGTCAATGGAAGTCGACGACCCATTTTTATTGTCAGAGGTTTTATATGTCCTCGGGTCTGCCCTTCCATCCAGATTCATGTTGGAACAACCTGGCGGTGGGTCGATTTCATTGGTACTCACAGAATGTTTATATGAGTTCCCCTGCTCGATGACTTCACTGTGAGATTTTTGTCCTTTTTTTTGAAATATTTCTTGATTGATGGTAGTTCAATTTACTGATGAACTCCTCATGTGACACCCCTTGCTCGGTATTGATGCTTTTACTGTAGGACTCTTGGGTCCTTTCAGATTTCTTTTGGTGTTTCATTTTTCTTTTTACTTTGATGGTTTGTCCAGAGCAGTCCTCTGGCTGCATGGAGCTGAGCATATGAAAAACTACTTGCAAACTAGGGCTGAAAAAATTCCTTGAGTAATTCAAAATAATTACTTATACAAATAATAATTACAGCTGGACCGACACAGAGTTTTTCTTATTCGATAACGCAATTAATTGATCGACTATGCGGTCCTCGATTACTTAAATAATCATTAGCTGCAGCACTATTGCAGACAGATGTATCTACTTATTACCGTGTGTGTGTGCCTTAAGTTGAGCTACTAAACCAGTTTCTTACAACTTGATTATAATGGTGCAGATGAAAGGCAAAAATGATGCATCATTAAGTCTTAGATCAAAACAAAAGTCTATTTGATGAAAATGATGTCACACCGAATCTTAGATAAAAAGAAAACAGTTCCAACAGGAAGTGATGTCACATGTTACTACTGTTGCTATGCCTGTCAGGAAGGGAGGAAGGAATATAGAACTTTTTAAATAACAACACAAATCCACTATAGTAAAACAAAATATTACTTTAAAATGATTGGCTATTACTCTTATAACATCTGTATTTACAGAAATACACAAAACATTAGCACAGAAAGTATTTTTTCATTTGTAGCAAAAAACAACTTTTAACAGACAAGTCTAGCTATAGCGTTCCTGGAAAAGTGGAAAACAGCAGTGAAATTGCCGTTTTTTCACAAACAGGGCTTACTAACTTAAATATGGGACTTTAATGTGTGTGCACATGATTACCTGTAACACAGTGTAGGAACTTAACGTTTCTCAGTTTTCAGCAGCATCATTCTCAGTATCTTAGTGTAACCTTACTGTTGATGCCATTTGTGCAAAAACTATGTCAATAACTATACAACTATAACTAATGTCAGTTTCATTTTGTGTCAGTTTCAGTTCAATCTTGAAAAAGGAAGATCTCACACTCTGCTTTTGGTACAGCATCACCATTTATTGTAGAAACTAAAGTTTTGGCCTGTCTGGACCTTCGTCAAGAGTATTTCAGCGGAAATAAAGTACCTCAGACCAAAAGATTTGGAAACTACTGTTTATTGACTGCACACTTCCAGTTTGATCATGGACACCAGATGGAGCCATTTACCCATAAATACATATTGTCCATTGTCCTTGGAAGAACTGCGAACTGCTGTGGGTAGAACCTCATTTTCAAAGGTAGGATTAGGGCCAGAGTTCACAACATACATTTCATCAAATAAACAGTAACATTTTAAAACACAGAAACAATGTTTAAAATAATCACATAAAACAGATACAAACATGCACAGAAGTCACTAATCAAGGCTCTAAACTGATTGGTAGATGGGGGGGGGCTTTGTGACGCATGTCAGAATTGTGGAGCGGCAAACTTAAAAGGTAATTTAGTTATTGTTCATAGAATGTGTTGCATCTGTAATGGCTTGCAATGACTGTGGATGGACACTTGATTTTAATCCCCCTAAATGACATACATATCTATAACACTTAATTTGGATAAAATCTGACAAATCAGGATTTTCTTTGTGAACCTTGAGAGAACTAACCTTCAACTTTAAAGCTGCATGTGAATGAATTGTACATGTGTATAAACAGTTAAAAAATGGGTTATCAGATGCTGGGAGGATCATTTATCATGGATTACAATGTGAGGAGTTATATAACTGTTATATACAAAGGAGGGAGCTGGTTGTTGACTTTGGTGTTTTAAAGGGTTAGTTCAGAGTCACCAAAGTCACGCAATAACACAAACTAACTAACCAATGGAGGCAGCAGTCGAGCAACAACAACAACAACAAGCATGCTTAGTCGGACATCCACTTGACCTAGCTACATTCTGAACTGTTCTCAGGTCGGTGGCCTGTATGTACATTTTGGGGCGTGACCGTTCTCTTAATGCATCCATGGGCGTGACAAAGCTAGGTCCTGAGATGTTGACATCATCTTTTAGCTTTGTTGGGATTCGCCTGTTTTCAGCAGCAGTTTCAAAATGTGAGATTTGCAGAGGAAATTCATGTCAATGGGATTTTGAGCTTCTATGTATGTCCTATTTACCCACCGAACTGTCGTCGTTCACATATGACGAGGTAAAATCAGTTTTGCATTCTATCACCCCTTAAAGGTGCTCTAAGCGATGTTGGGTGACGGCACTTCTTGTTAACGTTCAAAGTATTTTCAAACAAAACAAGACTAGCTTTACCGTGCATTAACCCCGAACCCACACCCCAACTCCTTCTTATTGGCTGGAACGCTGGAAGACTGTACTTTTTTTACAGTGTGTTCACAGTTCATGGGACAGGCAGCTCGCAGATAGTGAGGAGTTGTTTGCTGTATGTGACAAAAAATGTTGTAGCCTAAATATCGCGTGACATTGCTTGGAGCACCTTTAACTTAACATCGCTAGATGACTCTCCCTGTTTGTCTTTTCACAGCTCACAGAGCTCTGCAGCCAGCGTCACGCAACCATCATACAAATTGGTGTGCATTTCCCTCTCTGTGTGGTTTGGCCCTGGGATGCGTTCCTTGCAACATTTATAGAAAATGTTATCTGACTTTAGTGGTAGAAAAGTATTTACTTAAGTCCTACTTTAGGTTACTTAAATATCTTTTTCAGGTACTTTGCTTGAGGTTTTGAATATTCTGGTACTTTCTACATTTCAGACATGTGAATGTAAACAGCCCCACCACCTAAATTCACAATTCACAGCAGCTGATTTGTTATTTATTATATTCAGTTGTAAACCCAAACAAAATGATGATTTTCCATTTTGAAGTAAATATAAGTCAGTATATGTATTTAACCATAATTTATGGGATCAACAAATACATTTTTGATACTTTAAAAAAGAAAAAAACTGAATATTGTGGTGTTTTAAAGCTATAGCAAGTAGTTTTTTGGTACTTAATTATATAATATATGTCTACCTAATTTTTACTGCACAACACACCTAGTTACTGGTTACCTTTTAGGTTAATATTTTACATAAATTGGATGTTCTGTATATGTATTTATATATATTGTGTGTGTGTATATATATATATATATATATATATATATAGAGAGAGAGAGAGAGAGAGAGAGAAAGAGAGAGAGAAAGTACTTTTCTTATGATACTTTAAGTACATTTTGTTTATACTGATGCAGCATACTTTTACTTAAGTAAGATTTTGAGCATGCACTACTTTTACATTGACAACATGACGACAATACTTTCACTTGAGTAAAAACATTTAATTTACACAATGATTTGTTAAAATAACTGCAGTAAGTTGCGACAAACTAAACCAGAACACACCATTTTTACTTTTCCATGTTTTATTTAATCAAGGACATCCTGTTATTTTAATTTACACCTGTCAGAGTCTAACAGTGACAACATTACAAAAATATTTTGAAGGTATGAGTTGTATATTCACAAGTGAAATAGTGACTTGCTTTACCCCTCTGTTCTAAATGCAGAGCTGGGAGACGGTATGTTTTTGCAGTTTTGTTTAATTTTGTGTGCAGGATTTCACAGAAACACGGCAGTGTGGTTGAGTTTCGGGAACGTTGCCAAAACCTAAAGGCACTTCCTTTGCAACGGGTACAGCTGGCAGCAAAAAGCTAAAACTGAAACACCTCCAACGGCACCTCTTTCACCCATAAATCATTTAGAATTTCTTTCATTGTTTCTAATTTGACAAATGCTTATGCTCACCTCAGATAGTTCTTTCTTTGTTGGTTCTATACACTAGTAAGGCTTGTCAATATCTATTTATCATGCAGAATTAAAATGGCTAAATGTAATGAAAAGTCAAAGCACTGATAAAAACTTCCCCTGCTCGATATAAGCCATTAAAATGACCTGATATAAAAGTAGGTTAAGGACTTTTGTCAGTGGATCAGGAAATCCTGAAGCAACAGAGCATCTGTATTTAAACATTTAAAAAGCACACACACATCTGAGTGAGTTTATTATGAAAGAGATTGTGATCGGTTTGAGCCAATAGATGTCAGTGTTTGTAACAATGTGAGTGTCAGTGAAATGGATGTTTCAGAGAAATGAATGCACTGTGGCTTAGCAGACTGAATCACATTTACATTTGGTGCATTGTCTGCAGTGTTAGTTATGAACTGTTTCAGCAACATTTTAAATGTAATTCTTTAACTTTCATTTTCATCAATTTGTGGGTTAAGACTAATTTGCAAACCTTTAAAATGTATTTTTTTTAAATCAAAACAGCATTTTGCCAATGAAAACCATTTATTTCCAAAACACCAAATTTTTATGAGTGAAGAAAAACAGCCCTGTTTTCAGTTTTGTCCGGATAATCCAATGTTTATTAATTTTAATAAATGAGAATTTAAAAAAAGAAGAAGAAAGTTATCATATTTGAAAAGCTCAAAATAACCATATTTGAAATTACATGGTCTACACTGGACAGTGACTAAATATGTTAAAGTGTATAGATGAAGAAAACACTCGGATTCACTTTAATGTTTAACTCAAGCTATACAAGACACATTGTTCTCCCTCCCATTATATAGGCTACATATATAATTGTCATAATTTACTAAAATGTTCTGTAATGGGCTTTTTTTCCTCCCACGTATATGAACACATACTGAACACTTTATATTGTAAAGTACAATATTTCATTAGTTTTCTTTACTTTGTGTAAAGTGTTTCCAATTTATCTAGCTCGAGACTCAGCAAGAAAAATATTCCGCTCAGAAATAATTGTCAAAGAGTTTTTATGGAAAAAGATTAAAATGCAAAATATTTAATTTAAAGGATTAACTAGTAGAGAAACGTCAAAGCCAAACTTGCAAGGAAGACTTATATTGAACATGTTTTTTTGTTTTGTTTTTTACATACATTGAATATTAAATATGGATCAGTGTGTATTTGGTCACTAAACTATTGACTTACTTTTACCTGTGACAAGCTGCAGCAGATCTGCTTCTTTAAACAGTGCTGGCTGGCCTAACTGCAACCTTTTTAGTTTTTTTTTAATGATTGCCGTTTTTGTCACATTTTGATGCAATATTGTTTTGGAGAATTTTATGTTTTCCAAGTTATGATTGGAAACAGTGGTTAATAACATTAATTAAAGTCACAATTGGAAACAGCATGGCTCATAAATAAAAGGAACTGTCTCATGACGGATGAGAAGAGATGGCTCATTCTTTACTCATTCACCAACAGGCTCAGCTTGTTGTCATTAAACAAACATATTTAACTTATTTCCTGATGTGTATTTAGAAGTTTCCATCTCTGTTTCATGTCCCTGCATCACTGAATCTCAAGTAACATTTAATCAACAACTAGTAACATGTTTGTCGCCTGTCGGTCGCCTTCAGAGGCAAGCCAAAATTCATTTCTAGATTATCCTCCAGTCATATCTGGATGCTCTGCTTTCATCCCTCAAGCTTCAAAGCCAACGCTATACGCTCACTTCAAACAGCCGTCACCGAGTGCCAATCAAATCCAGAAGACAACAAACACTACACAAAATGTTAATCAACCCGGACCAAGCATCACCAAAGTAAATAAAATAAATTGTAAACAGATGCCATAATTTGCAACATATGGATAAATAAGGCAGTATGTCATCTTTCTGTATCTTTCTTTTTTAATTCAGTGGTTCACACAGGGTCCAAACTCCTCTACCTCTCCCACTTCCATCCATCCATCCATCTATGCCAAACCCTCTCTTATGAGTCAGTGACTTCACTGCATGCTGTTGATTTTTCCAGCCCGGAGTGGAAGTCCATAACCCAGCGTCTGGTTAATACGGGAGTATAAATCACTTCACTCGTGTTCCTGTTTTCAGTAACCTTTTTACCTTTGTCTCTGTGGGTTAAAATGTAACATTCAGCAGCTTAAAAGGTTTTTGTAAAATGTTTAATGGTTCAAAGTTTCCACTTTCTCAAATTTGGAGGCATTTCTGCAATCAAATGGGACGGTGAAAGGGATGACAGGTCCAAGTGGATAAATAAAATTACTCATTCATTCATTGGACACAGTCCAAACGTATCAAAATGAAAACTAGTGATGTAAAGCTATTTGGTTTTAGAGACAGAAACATTATGAATGTGTCTTACCAAACAATAAAGATCTTCACATTGTTGAGAGTGGTATCAGTGAGTGAAAATAAATACAAAATAATATGAGACTTCAAGTTTCTCTCTTGTATTGAATTATTTAAAAAAAAAAAAAAAACTTAATGGTGTGGGAGTCCATGGGAAAAGCTCACTGAAGTTCACTTCAATGTGAAAAACAAGTTGGAAACCTGCAGTTGGTTGTTGTGGGTTTGAATTAACACAACCTGAAAATTCATGTATTTGTTTGCCTTGTTTTGATTTGATCAGCCTGGCTGTTTATAAGTGGTTGACATGATAGGAAAAGTGAGAGATGCGTCCTTCCTGTCTAAACCTTGGTAAATAGATTGGAGGCATGAGAAAATGTCAAGGCTCGACTGTGGTCAGAGCTCTGCTATGGAGCAGTGACTCACTCTGTGTGTGTGAACATGCATGTGTGTGAGAGAGAGAGAGAGATGTAGTGTTGTGTGTGTGACGCATTGTATGTAGCAGATGCAGTGATCTTTATCTCTCATTCATGGCGTCCAAGGAAATGTAGTGTAAGCTGGTTAACAGTCATTTTCTCAGTATCTGCCTGACAGAGATATGCTGATAATCACTGCCATGTCGCTCATGCAAACACCTGCCGCCTTGTTCTGTGGAAACTGAGGTGATACTGAAGCATTGCCCAATACTGCTCAGTGCATTGATTGCCTTTTCAACAGTTGCTTTGTAAAAGCAGAATTACCCAATAGGGATGCAATGTAGGCTAAACCCACAGCAGCTTTTAGTTTAGTGAAATAAGTTGTATTCACTTATAACTCAATTTATTGTACAGTAAGCATTTGACTTATAAATTTGCAAGAACACAACTTGACACCATAGTAAAATAAAAACACTATACATTTGCTAATATCAAAAAATATTTCATCTTTCTCATTCAAATTGTTACCAATGTTGACTTAACAGTTTACGCTCTCACATTGGGTTCTCTTCTAAGAGAACCCGATAAGAGTTAACTGTGACACTGTCAGAGCTAAAGGAACACGTTTTGCTTTGTAATCACCTTTAGAGATGGCACCTTTTAAAGACAAACCTGCTGTAAGTAATGACAGAGCTCCGCTATGTGGGGCGCTGGGTACCACCCATGGTTGTTGAAGGCACTTTGGATAAAAGCTTTCACCAACAGACACATAAAACTCCACAATAACCTACATTTTTGTCCACATTGATCAGGAAAAGCATATATTCTGATTCACATCTGTCGTCAATAATCACAATAAGCAACCACAGGCTTGGCAGAGAGAGGGGAGCTGTGGCCCTGCCAGCACTTTTACCACAAACTATCAAAACTGCCACACCGAACCTCTTGCTATACACTACCTCACTGCACTCAGCGTCTATGTGTACTGAATACAGGACCCTGTAATCAACAAATTCTCCATATTCTCCCCCTCAAGTGCCTCGCTAACATCAAAGGAGGTAAAGGATGGTGTGGTATCTCTGTGTGCCTGTGCCTTCTACTGTATAAAACAGCCCCGAGACACAGGCGGGGAGCAGCCGAGGAAATTTAATTTCATGACTACCACGTTGTTACCTGGCAGGTAGGGCTGTGGTTCATTTTGTTTGTAGTTTTGTAAGTTTCGCCTGCAACTGGTTAAGAGCTGATCACACCAAACGCCGTGATCAGATATGAAAATCTGTACACAGCGGAGTGGAAAAAGTACCAAAATGATTGAGTGCTACTTCAATGAAAGAACGGGGCATTAACCGTTTAAAACTTGTTTACCTCAAATTAAATTTACTAGTGGTAAAATGTAAAGATTACCCATGAAACGAAACATGCATATACATCACAACAACACAAAGCCTAATCCAAACAATGTACAAAATATAGTGAATTGTAAATGGATATTAGTTTTTCACATCTCAGATGTCTGACACTTCACTGATATTGACGCCACAACTGGAACATTTCGGTTCTTATGAAAAGATGTACTCTACATTGGAATTGATGCCATTCAAAATCTAGAATTTTTAAATTAAGTCAAAATACTTAAGTGAAATGTAATGAAAACAAAAAATACTTCCGCCGGATGTTCAAGTGCACAAAGACTTTTCATTTTTTAGTGTATAACTACATTTTACTTCTGCTGAATAGGATTGTTGTATGTGTTTTCACATAATTATTTTCATATTAGTATTTTCATTAACTCATTCCAAAAACCAGTGTTTGAAATCTCTCAGCAGTTGAGTGTAAGTAGATTAGAGTATAGGTTTAATGACTTGAAACGCACTCTTTAATATGAAATAACTGAATACAAATGTAAAATTTGTTTTTCAGTCATTTATATTGTTTTTTAACAGTGTGGATTACTGAATGGTCGCTGTTGCTCTTTGAAACTTTAATCAAACATTGATGTTATTGGGATAGATCACTGGAGCAAAGGCCCAGTGAGAGAAGCTGTGCACCCAAATGAAAATCCCTGGCACTGAACGTTGAGCCCCAAGCCAGTAACCTTGGTGTGCCTTTTGATCCTGACTTGAATTTCACATCAGAAAATTCACCAAAACTGCCTTTTATCTTCTCCGAAGTACAGCCAGATACTGAAAGGCAGATGAATGCTTGTATCACCATCTGACTACTGTAATTCTTTCTCTTCTGAAAAACTCTAGATCAACTGGAAGTGCAGGCGCAGATGTTTCCTTGGTAGCTCGTACATTTAGATTTCAAGAATCTGTGATTGGTTTTCAATCACGCGATGGACGTCTAAACATTACTTGTTCTTAACGAATATTCTCCCTTGATCCATTCCACTGGATCTGTAATTTCTGTTTAAGATTTGTTTTGAACGTTTATCAGACTGGTTTTCTCACAGTTTTATCTGATTTTTTTTTAAGCAATCTAGTCAATGCCCTTAATCTAATTTGTTTTTGTTACTATTGTTTCTTTATTTTGTTATGTCTCCATTGATCTTTTAGTAATTTGTATGAAGAACTTTCTTGTGCAATCTAGCACAAAATGCATGCTTAACTTGGCCTGATTGTGTTGAAACCATGTTGAAAGTTTTTTTTGATGGTCTGAACTGTAGTATTTTGCCAGTCAACAAGTACAGTATGTTAGTATGTTAGTCTAGATTTGGTAGCAAATGTAAAATAATTCATGTTGTGCTCTGAGGTTGAACAGATTAAGATTTTTTTGTTTTTGTTTTTGCATCTGTACAAAAGAAATCTATATTAAATGTAACAATTGCATTAAACTGAATGTATTGATGTAACTGGTTCGAAGAATTGGTATAAGATGCTTACCTGTTAGTCATTAAAACTGGTTTTAATTTGAAAGCAGAGCTTTCCGTGCTGCCTTAAAACAAAAATGTTGAGTTTAGTGAACTCTCAGCTGTTAATATTTTCAACTCATCATTGCAAGTCAAAAGACTTCCAAGTCTGAATTGATTCGACAATAGACATGTTAAAAAAAAATGAATACAATTTTTAAATAAATAAGTTGGATTAACTAGTATGATGTTTTACAGGCCTATTTAAATTAGTTTTGTGAAATCATTTGTGCAATTTTTTTACCTTAAACCTAAAAATCAGTTCCATTAACAGGCCACAGCTGAGAGTAGGTTACAGTTTGCGATACTCAAGTGGTAAAAAAGCATTTTCCATAGGAGGAGGATGGGGGGTCGGATCTTTCACTGATTGTGTAATTCTGTGTGTCCTTAAGAAAAGACGTCTCAGTGTCTTCACAAAGCATCTAGATGTGAAGAGCGCTTTCAATTGAAAGAGTTCAGACAGAACTGTTGTCTGGGCGTAAACATTGCTGTTTGTTGAGATACTGACGGTTAAATCTAAATGCCAGGCTCACCTCAAACTAACGTACTTATAACCACACATACACACACAAACACACACACACTCACACAAGAAAGAACAAACCCCTCACACACATACAATATAATCATACACACATGCTTACAAACACTTGCACAAAAAAGACAGATACAGCATATTGAGCTCTCTAACTATGTCTACATCTTTTCTTTCAATACTAGAAGGTTCTCCATAAAACAATACACAAACTTTTTTTCTTCAAATATCTCGTTATATCGATATGAAATCATAAACCATTCATGTGTGGTCACGTCCATTCCTTAATATCATTTCATCAAACATTCTGTTCATCATCAAGTCAACCAAATTACTTCATTCAAGGCTCGGAAACCTTAAAGATTACTACTACAGTGCCATTCAAAGTGAGTGATTACAGAGAAAGCTAAATGCAACAAAAAAGAACCATAAATACATTTGAAAACAAGAATACAATTACAATCTTAAAATGAACTTAAAATGAAAAAGGCCAAACATTTTAATTAATAGCCAACCTAAAGAGGGAGGTTTCAAAGCAACACTATATAATTTTTCCCGCTTCATGCCCCTACAGGTTGGAAGCGGAATTCTTCCATTATGTCTCATTGGAACTACAGATCCGTACCCGATCCGGTAAACTTACATAGTGCGGTTATAGCCGGTAGGGAGCTGCAAAGCAAATGCAGAAGTGCCGTTCACCCTGTTACAAGTTGTAACTTTATGCTCAAAATCACACATTGTAAACTAAACTCCAACACTAATTTTCAAAATACAATAGTACTCTAACACAATACACTATGTCTACCAAAACACTGCAAACATGTCTCAAAATCACATGTTCTCTCCCAACAGGAACATTAGCCCAATGCCATAAAACCACTAATATCAGGTGGAATTACAGAAACTGCTTTATTTTACATGTGTCAAGTCTGCCTTTATACAATAGTACATTGATCATAGATTGTGTTTTACACTGCAGTTTCTCTTGAAGCCTCTCTACATTTTTGATTTGTCGGGTTTAGTAAATGCTGCAGAAAATCAATACAAAAATGAATGAGCCATCTCAGAGTATAGATTTATAGAATGTGTCACTCCCCGATGTAAGTCGAGTGCAGATTTGAGTTGCGCATGCGTCACTTTGCGACAAGTAACATACAAAATGCTAACAAGACTTTTCTGTAATGTCAGTACAGTAAAAGTGGACCTACTTAACAAAGTTCATTCACTGCTGGCTACAAGTTAGCAATCAAACACAACAAAGGCTGTCACTTGAATGGTGTTTTGAGCTAATGTTAGCAATCAAACAATCATAGATAGCTAAAACATTTTGAAATGATTTCCGTCTTCTGTTACTGTTTGTATTGAGAAAAGTTTATTATTTTATGGATTTCAAAAATGTCAGTATGACACGTTATGCTGTAAACCGTTTCTCAACTCAAATCTGCACTCAACTCACATTGGGCAGAGACAGAATGTACAGTTTATGAAAAAAGGGAAACAGAGACAGAATTGCCCTGGTACAAACCAGTTATTTATCTGGTTCTTTTTTAATCGATATGGTTTTATCTATCAAGGCGAAACTTTAATTGGATGTTACGGCAGATGTAATTTGTACAGTCAAAGTCACATCTCCATTCAGTCAGTCTTAGTTAGCTGCGATAAAGGACATTATTATCTTTCAGCTCAGTCAATGAGAAAAGTCATTCTTCTTTTCCTTCATCCCACTGACTTTATGTCAGATAATGCAGCCTCAAACCTCAGTAACTCTTCCCAGACAAATACATTTTGTTAATCACCAAGAAGGGAAGCTACACATCAAAACCCCCAAGTTAAGGTTTAACGCAGAAATGTTAAAAAACCTCAACAACTAGCCATACATCACCACGACATTTGAATTAGTGCAATATCCGCCCGAATCTCAATGTTTCCAATTGTTTTCTCTGTGTGTTTACAACGACCAGGAGACAGAGCCGATGTGGAGATATGTGTGGTGACACATTTGTCGCCATCGCAACAAGGGCCCTGTAATCTTTCCAATCAGGAAAACCAAAACAAATTAGGTTGTGCAGCGCTTCCAGTGTGCCATCACTATAAATCATCATCATGAACCCTGAACATGTACAAGTACACTCTATAACAACAGGGCATGGGAGAATAATGTTTGTTCCCAAGATTGGTCCACAAGGATTGGATGATATACTGTGAGAAGAGCCCCATTCACGTCTATTTCTCACACGTTTATTGTATGGTGGAGGGAAAGTATGTCACAAACATAGGTTACAGGATCTTCCCGGTTTGGGTTTGGCTCTCGTCCTTTTTCATTACAGGGTTTGATAGCTGTGAACAAGCAGTAGGCAAGTCAGTGTGATTGTTTATTGTCACAGTGAGAAAGCATGGAGCTGCGGAAAAAAACACTAAAACATAGGCCTGACAATGAAAGTGTAACGTGTAAACGCAAAATAATATTAACTTTGAAACTTTCTCAGAGGCGAAACAAGACTAAGAGTCTACAGCCATGCTTGGGGATTGTGAGGCTGTACTTAGTAATAGTAGTAATGCTGGAATGGCAACATGCTCCCAATGACAATGGCACGGAACACACCGAACAGACTTGAGTCACCGACCTCGCCAGACTGTCCGTCGGCCAATTATCAGGTTGGTGTGCCTTGAAGTCAACAATTGCAGCGCTGCCTGGAAGTCAATGTTGGGGGCTTAAAACGCCATTGAGACTATCTTCCCAATCTGAGTTTTCTGTTCCACGACTAAAACAACTTTTGAACATACCACGTTTCACCAAAACAAGTTCCTTCCCGAGGCTATTTTGCAGAGGAGCCGGTGCTCTGTTAAATGCTTAGTGCCGCCCCAGACGATTGTGATTGGTTTAAAGAAAGGCCAATAAACCAGAGCAGGTTTTTCTTCCATCCCGGAATGCTGTGTGGACTAGCCAGACCCTCCTCTGCAGCACTGTGGAGGAAGATTTGGCAATGCAAGATTAATTAGCATTTAACAGTTAGCACTCAAAGTTAAGCTGAAGCTGGGAATCTTATTAATTTTGCAGGTATTTCGTCATAAACTACAGTAATGGATGAATTGAAATGTTGAACTGATGGTAGCAATAGAGGTAAGGTTAAAGCATCACCAAAGTTATTAAAAAATCATCCTTAGGGGGTGTGAATGTGTGAACCAAATTTCATGGCAAACTATCCGATAGTTGTCGAGACATTTTACACATAACCACAAATGTCAACCTTATGGTGGTGCTGTAGGAAATGTTACAGGATCACCCAATTGATTAGTATTCAGCCTCTGGGGAATACAAACTGGATATCTGTGCAAAATATCACAGCGATCCATCCAATATTTGTTTGTTGTGACATTTCTATAAACCAAAAATGCACACCTGCTGATGACGAAACAGTATCACCAAAGTAGAAAGGATTCATCAAATGAACAAACACAAATTAATTTCTGTTCATGGCAATCCAGCCAATAATTGCTGAGATATTTCAGTCCGAGCCAAACTGGTGCACCGACCAACATTGCCATTCATAAAACCAGACTCTGTTGATGCGACTAACATGGCTAAAAATGATGCAGATCTGTTCCTATGGAGCAACTTTAATTGTCATTGTGAAGTAATGTTTTCTACAGTTGATTTGAAGTTGTTTTAAACACACAAAAAGAATGTGGAAACAATGAGGTAGAAAAACATTTTGTAGGTAATTTAGAACAAAGCTGTATTAATATGTACCACTGCTATAAGGCAAGGTTTAGGAGAGTAGATCATTTCAGACCAAAAACATTAGTGCCAGGTCCAATTTTATATAAGAAAGCATATTTTATTATGTAGTTGAAAAGCAACAAAACAATTAAATTAAATTCAGCTGATGCTTGAGTCATTTGTTGTTGCTTTTCCACATTTTGTCAAATAAAAATGGGAACTTTAAAAGAGAAAGGAGTAAGACCAGAGAGAGGGAGATTACAAGTTAAAGAAAAAAAGACAAAAGGAAGTAGTGAATTGCAAAAAGAGAAAGAGGGCAAGGAAGAGAGGAAGGGAAAATACTGAGAGGAAGACAGAGAAGGAGAGAGGGCCAGAGAGGAGCAGCTCAGATCCAGTTGGATATCCAATCTGTGTTCTCAGTCTCCGAGTCAAGTAAAAAACCATCAAAGCTTGAGGTTTGGGGACTCAAGAGTCAGTTCAATCTCCAACCATTTCCCACAGCCTTTCAAGGGCTGCCAAACGTTTATTTGTTTTGGCAAATAAACGTTTGCCCCCCCCCCAGTGTCGCACACAAGAAGCTAGTCACAGTGAATAGATTACAAGGCCTGCGCTTCTCATACATCCGGCCCAGCCAACCCCGGCACAGTGGCCCAGAGATTTCATATCAGTGGATTATATTTTGCTTCAGCTTGATGTGTAAATCGCTCTCTGACAGTTCTCACAAGCACATCGGCAAACGCTTTGCATTCCATGCAGTGAAAGGATCAATTGCAGCAGAGGAATGAAGAATATTCTGCACATGATCTGCTTTTTAGTCCACGTATGTGAAATGTACATTTATATGAGGGGCCGTATAAGAAATTATTCATTTAACGTTGTTCCTTGCATACAAATAACATTTCCAGTCCAATGTTTCCACATGAACCAGATCATCATGCAGCGTTGAGTCCCAAGAAAGTATTAAATCTCTTTCTTTTTTACCTTTTTGTCATCAACCATATAATGCAAATTCTGAAATCATGCGGTGGTTTTTAAGTGGTTTTTAAAGGCCCTTGACTCGGATCATAAAACATAGTTAATAATAGTCTGCATAAAATTTAATTTCAAGTATAAACAAGGTTTTCACAAACCAACTCATCAACTCATCACGTTCTTCAAGCAGCCGAGATCCATACCTCTTGGCGTCGATATATTTTTTCATGTGACAAAAATCAGTAAAAACGATGTGTGAGTATGTAATACATTAGTGTTCCAGCCATAGTAAAATGTCCCATAAATCCTTAGGGTTTTCTGTTTCATATGCTACATGTGCCTTCTTGAGCATAGGAAGAAAAAAATGTTTTGTGAAGATTTGGCGATCAAACCCAGATGGGACTAAATCATTTTTCTGAGCTGGAGTCTGGTGTAGATGAGTAATGTGCTTTCTGATTTTGCATAAGTTAGAGTAATGTCAGGTTTTTCTTCAGGCTGAGAGAGTTATAGTTCGAACATTTCAACAACAATTCCAATGGTAGAACTCAGACAGTAGATTTATTCAGTTCTTTCTAGAAATCTTTTTTAGATTTTAGATAGATCTTTTTAAAAATCATTATGCATCTAAACAAGTATCTTTTGATTAAAATAAATACTTTTTAAGAGTTTTGCCAGCACTGAAGAGAAATAAAGTATTTTATTTTTAGTGACGTACACCAAAGAGGAGAGGAAATCTAATCTTCAACATAGCTACTGCTGTTTTTTCTTAGACTAAACAACATAAACCTGCCCCCATCTTTCTGCTGTATTGATGTGGTGGAGCTCACACCTTCTACTGAGGGCCTTCGTTCAGATTAACTTCCATTTTGTACCTCAAGAGGTCAGTCTTGCTCCCTGTGCCAGCAGCAGTTGACCAACTACACTAATGACCAGCAGAGTCTGTTCTCAAAAGAAGCAGAGCAGAATCCTCTTAGTTGCAATGATAGTGATGTGTCAAAGCGAGGAAACAGAAGCATGCTTATCTTTGAAACTGCATTTCATCCAAATACTGTACCTGCTTCATTAAGTTGCTGTACAGTCAACTTCACCTATGGCAGCAGATCCAATGACAGTGATCAGAGAAGCCTGTTAAAGAAAGTACTTGTCTTATGGCGTTTTTCCATTACATGGTAGCCCTACCTGCTCGACTTGCCCCTACTCTACTTGCCTTTTTTGTTTTTCCATTATGAAAGAAAAGTACCTGGTACTAGCTAACAGGTACTCTTTTTAGTATCAGGTTCCAAGCGAGCAGAGGCGATATCAAAAGGTGACGTGAAAACCTGCAGACTACGTCATCATACTTCTTCTTCTTTCCCAACCTCAAATGTTGTGGGCGGGGCTAAATTCTGCTTCTCCAGGGTAGCAGACTGAGTAGCGGCCGAGTGGAGCCGGGCTGAGTAGAGCTGGTATCAACGGGATCTGCGTAAGGAAGCGTACTTCCTCTGGAGCCATTTTGTTGCTAATAAGCCATCACCTGCCGTTACCATTCATTTTGGCGCCACTTTGACAGCGAATAACTTTACATCTAAAGAGTTTAAAAACTTAAGTTGTCCATTGTTCATTTCTAAAGAAACAAAAAAATTCTAAAGGCTCCATTTACTTGTATCTCACGTTTTTGTAAAAATAGGTTTGTGTCATAACCAAGCGATTTGCTGTCACATAGCTGACAAATTACCGTATAGTACAGGAGAAGCTCACTGGCAGTTTCAACTTACATTTGCTGTTTTACTTTAATTACTAATGTTAACTAGCATTTTTGTTAGCAATAATTAGTCTGTGCCTATGTTATCTCTTTACATTTACCTACGCTGTCCGTCTCAGCATGATTTGGAGTGATTGAAATTTTCTTGGCACGACTACCAGAAGACTTACAAATTTCAGACAGGTTGCTCAGGTCACAACTACGTCATCAAGCTCAGTTGGAGGGTGAGCAGCAACTCAGCCATCACTGGAAAAGTGCTTCTAATAAACTTCACTGGTCTCCGTTGCAAGTCTACGGCATGGCTTTGACTTCTTTAACTGTCAATGGCTGGTACTAGCTGTGGGTAAGGGCCATTAGTTTGTAGCAGTATAGCACTAAGCCTCCCAAGAAGTCAAACGCATGCTGTCCTGGCTCGTAAATGGTGAAATGAGCTCCCCATTTACATCAGGACAGCCAAAAGCCGACACATCTTCCACCTCAGGCTAAAAACACATCTCTTCCAACTGCACCTTGGATAACTAAAAATAAAAATAAATAAAAAAACATACGGTTGAACTTTCATATGGATCTTTGTATTTTGGCTTATCTAAAGCTAACGTACTTGGACTTACTTCTTGCTGTCCGGAGTTTGTACCTTCAAGGTTGAAAGCACTTAATTGGAAGTTGCTTTGGATAAAAGCGTCAGCTTAACATGTAATGTAGTGTCATATACAATTTGATGATAATTACTCTCTTTCCTTTAACTGTCTTGTTTTACGGTCATTACAGCAGGGGACTAACGGGGGCCTTAATCATTGTCCTTTGACAACAGTCGGACATCCTAACCTAAAACTGTTCCTGGGGTACACAAACCCTTGACCCGCAAAATGAATGTATTTTATATTGACATTTTTATTTATACATTTCCAAAGCAACTTCCTTTGAGACTGATTACACATTTTTTAACAATCTAATACATCAATAATAACCACAGGTTTTGTAATCAAACCTGCATAATGAAGAAGAAAAAAATGGTTTCTCTGATGTCCAATGAATGCACAGGGAGAAATTCATCAAAGATGCAGAGACAAACAAGCCTCCACCCACAGCATCTTTAAAAGACGTGCAAGACCAATGCAGCAAAAAGGCACGTGACAGACCGTTCTTTTGCTCCAATTATTATCTTCAGGCCCATTCTATGCATGCATACTGGGAAATGTAGGAAACCGTGAGTTTAAGATGATCTGAGGGCAGAATATTCCTTTCATTTAGCAACCTCAGCATTTGTAACCTTCTGCAATACCACCACCTCCATTAAACCATGTGGTAATAAAAAACATGAAATGAAATAATTAAATGTGATTCACCACCCTTGATGGAAATTCTTTGCAGTTCTTATTTGAGGGGTTCTCTCTTACCTTATAGAGTTCTGTTTCTGAGAAGTGTTGCTCAGGGATGCAAAATGGAAGAAGCTTTCAATGCTTTTCTCAAGGCAACACAGTCAGCAGAAGTCCTCTCTTTCAGTCTTTCCCTCCGGTTTCCATGCCTGCTGCCAGTTTGCTGAAGAGAAAAAGAAATGCCAGGATGTTTTCTTTGTCCTGCGTGACGCTCCCTACATTTGACCTTGGCTTCAGATGAGACTGTTTTGGCTCACTGTGATGCAACGGAGATTTAACAACATCACAGAAAACTCATGATGATTAGTTTTGTTTCTATGAGTAGTGTATTATGACTTTCAGTACTGTAACACCTCTCCACTTTATTCTTTACAGTTATCTTTTTGGATGTGTCTAACATGAATATCACAACTGGTTGGCATCAGCAGGACAAAAGCTTCTCTCTTTTTTCTGAAGCATTTCAAATAAACATTTTCATCTGGACCTTCTCCTATTGCAGGCTACATCATCCATTATTAAAAAATATGCAGCATGGCCCAATAAGATATTATGGCAGGATTCTTTTGTCAAGACTTTTTCATATTCAATCAAAGACATGTCAGACCAACTTTTTTTCACACACACTTCAGGTGTGAAATATATTTAAAAAAAAAATTAAAATACAGATACAGATTGTAGCTTTTTCCTGATACGCTAAGCATAGTGTGAACCACAGGGAACTACGGGGAGCTCGGCTTGCCTTAATAAGACATTGGCCCCCTGAAAACTTGATTTGTGTAATTTTGAGGGGCCTATAAAAATATTGACAATGTGTCATTTTGTGTGTCATCAAGGCATGGCTTAGTTAACATGTACTAAACTCATGTGTAGTACATGTTAACTCAACAATTTGTAGAAAATGTATAATAATAATAATATTGATAATAATAATAATAATACATTTTATTTAAAGGCGCCTTTCTTGGCACTCAAGGATGCCGTACACAGTATACTGTACATAGACATTTTAAAAACAGCAAAAAAGAAAAAAATAATACTATACAACAATAACAACAGTTTAATTTGAGGAAGTTTTGGGTGAGCCAGGTTTTCATTTTAAATTTTGGAGGCCATTAATTGGCATGCAAAGTCCTTGAAATCTATTCTGCAGTTAGCATCATATAGCCATGGCAAAAAGAAAAGAAGACAGTTTAATTCATTTTGGTTTTACTAAGAAATTGTGTAGCGATGAAATTAATAGCACAACCAATACGCCGGCTGCAAGCCCTGTTAGGACACCTCCCGTCGGGGTGACATCACAAGAAGATGCTGAAGAAATAATGTCCTCTCTTGCTTAGGCCTATTTGAATGGAGGAATTATGTTATTCTTCAGTAGCCTGAGTAACTTTAACTGTTGTTCATGTGAAATCTTGAAGACAGCCTTATGCTTTGTTTATGGACTATTTGTGGGTGGCTGTTTGCTGTTTGACCTATCAATTTCTGTCGATAAAGTATAATAGGGAAAATCCGGTACAGTGAAAAAAAAGTGGGCTTCCCCCAAAGGCCACGGTATAGTTCAAACACTGATACTAAGTATATACAGTATTACAGAATTAAGGTACTTCACCCAGTTTATCTGAAAATGTAAAACAAAACAATACATCCAATATGGAGCTACATGGTTTTCATTGGATGGGACTGTCAGTTCTGCTTGAATTAGATAGAATACTGTTAATAGAATACTGGTACTGATTGAGGATGAGGAATTAAGATTTTCTTAACCTTTTACCCCTAATTATTTCTTCATCCTTGCGTCATAAGTGTATACTAATTATATAATAATAATAAGTATTATTGAAGTACTGTATGTGTGTACACAGGCACGTACATATGTGTGGTGTGCACAATGGTACATGTGTTTGCTGCTTTCATGCAGATGTTTTCTGCACACATGTATGCATGTACTGTACCGATCCTGAGTCCTTGATCTTCAACTGCATGAACTGGCATGGAAACACTCACACACATACGCTCACATTCACACACACAGGCTCACACACCCACCCCCCAAACCTAAACAATGATCCATCATATGAATCCACATCCTCCTCTGGGCCACATCAGTCCCTCTGCTGCGGAAAAACTGATCCCAGAATCGGCTGCTAACTGTCAACTGCAGGACTCTAAGCCGCCCACTCACCACTAGAAAGAGACCACTGTGGACGCACGCATTTAATAGGCCTGCCATCAGAGTAAATGGAGGCTTACTTTGAGAGTGCTCTGATCTCTCTCTGGATTTGTGACGCTCCTCTTTTTTGAAAAACCCCAAGAAGAGCGAACACAATGGTGGATTTGTCGAGGCTGTAATTGTGATTTTAGTTTTAGTTTTGTTCCTTGTCATTGTAGGTGAATTGTCTGGCATGTCGCTGCTGTCAGCGCTGTTTGTGTGTGGTGTGTGTGCTTCCATTTGTGTGTGCTTGCATACATGTAGGTCTCTGCTCTTTCCTCGGAACAAGTACAAGTAAGTGACTTTTGATCCAAATTGAGATGCCACCTGCTTTCCCATTAAATTAAACAAATTAATGTTCAGTTTAAGTGATGAGAAACAGCTCAAGACACCAAGGTGAATAGCAAGGGGTTTGTGTGTGTGTGTGTGTGTGGTGTGTGTGTGTGTGTGTGTGTGTGTGTGTGTGTGTGTGTGCGTGTGTTTGGTCATCATCAGCCACCACCACAGCTGTGCATTGCTGCAGTATGGACGTGGCCACCCACTCTCTCTGCCCTGATCTACCATTTATATCAAACTCCACACATAATGGACCATCTGGGGATTCTGAATGGCTAACTCATTACCATCACCACAAGTTCCTCTTTGTGCCAGTTACTAAGTGATTTCTTTTTCTTTTTCATTATTTTCCAGCCTCTTGGTAGCCGAGTCAACCAATATGTAAAGGTGGATGCGGCTAAGATAAATGTTAAGATTTGGTTCAGTGACAATCTTTAAACATCATGATTTTCATGGGAAGCTAGGAGCAAGGGAGTGTGAAGCCTGCCAGTGAGTTTATTATAAATCAAAATATTATATATTATATCAAAGTATTATACATTTGTTGTAACTTTACAGCTCTTTCAAGGGGGGTGAATTACAAGAAAAAGAACAAAATGTATGAAAGACAATCAATTGTTTGTGAAGGCTATTTCAGCTAAACGCTGCTATTTGTTTTACCATAGCCTTTAAATACATTGTTTAATCTGCAAAGTAGTGAAGAAAAATATTTTACTAAAGACAACAGAAGCAAAGTTGCTTTATATCACAACTAAAGAGGATGGGTGTGTCAAAAACAGCAATCATATTGTAAACTGTGCCAGCGCCATCAACCCTTTTGGAAATTTCAATGTGGTCTCGCCATTGAAAGCAGATGAGTGTGTGCTGTGCTTCTTTTTTCCTAAATCCATTAGAGACCAAAACCAGCAGGGCAAATTATGCCGAAGCAATGCAAGATACAAAAAAACAAAAATATAAAATATAAAAACTGAGCAGATCTCTGAGATCAAACCATAAATAAATGAGACCAAAGCAGAGAAGAATTAGAATTTGATTATTAACATCCTGTTTTATGCAGTGTGTTGTGTTCCCTTAGACAAAGCTCTGGGCAGAACATCTCAGACAGAGTCAGGCCTCTCTGGCTGTGGTGAACACACTAACCACTAATATCAGGTTGGTTCTGCAGAGGAGAACAACAGCACTGCCACTTACCAGACAGCTGCAGCTTCCTGCATCACAATATGCTCAAAGAGGGATTAGCCACTCAGTTGGCATAATAACAACAACAACAATACCGATGACACTAGTACAAATAATTTGTGTAATTACACTAAGGCCATTATACAGCTACAGGTAACACATGGTAGCAGCCACAGCTGCTACCATGGAGATATACAGGATATTGTATAGAGTAGTTGGGATAAGAGTTATAGTTAACCACGATACATTTTCTTTCTTTTTTTCTTTCAATTTTTAAAATGTTTTCATGGTGGTTTACAGAGATTAAAAAAGATGAGATACAATAAACAAAACTGAACAATAAATGAGGATAATTTTATTGGGGCCCAGCGGTGCTTTGAGCTAACTGCTCACACACTTTACTGACCCTGTTAATGTGCTTTGCACATCATATTTACCATGTTTACCATCTTAACCCTTTCACTCATAGTGGTCACTACAGTGGACAATTGTTCAAAAGCCATTTTTGTGCATATGCATGGGTTTTGATGGTATGATTGCATATCACTCACCACAAGGGACACACCAAAGTGACATAAACATCGTTATCATTTTCTTCCTATAAAATGGATAGAGAAAGACTGAAACTGTGGTCTATAGTATTACATCACATCAAAAAGAGAAAATGGAACCAGGACAGGCCTGCATGCAACTTGTGTGATCTCATTAACAGATGTCATATTTGGTTGTTAGTTTACGCAGATGAAATTTAAATTCATGAAACAAACCACTTTAGAGGAGACCACTTGAAGTTGGTAGAACATTTTTAAGGATATATACAGCATTTTCATGAGGATTGTTTTAGTGTTCTTTGAACTTTGTGGAAGGATCTGACAGCCCACTGTGGCTAATTTAGTGCCTAATGGGTTCCCTTTATTATATTAATGTACTGTATGTCAGCCATGAAATTACTTGTCCTTTTAGTCATTTACTACATGCATCTACTACTACGAGCACTATGCCTTCAAACTGCTACAACTGCCAGAGTCAATCTGACTGTGGAATCACCAGTAGTGGAATGTAACCATGTACACACTCTTTTGTACTTAAGTACCGTTTTGAGGTAGCCTACTTGTACTATACTTGAGTGTTTCATTTTATGATACTTAATACTTCTACTCCACTACAATAATTTAACACTTATTGCTTATATTATATGATGCAGTTTAATGGTACAATGCCCAGTAGTATACAAAGTATCTAAAATTGGCTCCATATTGATGAACTACAACATTAAAATGTTGACAGAATGATATACTAGTACACTTTAAAAGTGCACAAATTCTGCACAATGACTATTTATACTTTTGATATTTTAAGCACATTTTGCTGATAAAACCTCTGTACTAATTACATAACATTCTGAATTCAGAACTTTGATTTGTAATGGAGTGTTTTTCAACTATAGTATTTCTACTTTGACTTCAGGATCTCAGGATAGAATAAAAAAAAGTTTTTATGCATAGTTAATCATATAGCTCTGGAGGTTTATATGCTGTATATTATCTACAGGAACAATGTGTGTAGTAAAAACCAAATTGTTTCTTTTTCCATTTACTTTTGTATTGTACATATAATGATTTAAGAGTGATTGTTTTCCACAACACGGCTCAACTAAACTCTGACACATTCTTGTGTACAGATGTTCAAAGATTGGACTGGTTGTTTAATTGTGATATGTTTAAGTTGGCTGATGTCTCAAAAGTCTGGAAAGGAAGGCTGGAAAAGAGTGCATGTGCATATATTTCATGTACTGCACATCATAAACAATCTGATGTTGACATAGCACTAGTGCTACTAGTACTTTTACACCTACTGTTACTGTTTCTAATACTTTTTTTTAAACAGCATTACAGTTTTCTAGCCCACAAGGCCCATATTTCTTCATTTTACAGGCTAAAAACAACCATTCTTCACTTAAATAAAATGGTGGGAATTGCTATCATCACACAGTGGGTGAAAATGTGCAATGGCAAAAAAAAGTTTCTTTCCATTGAGCCAAGCTGCAGGTTTGTGGTTCATCAGTGTATGAGAGTGCGTAGTGTCTGCTGAATCAAATCTAATGTATCAAGCTTTAAATAGCAAGCACGTTGCCTCAACTCAGGGAGATAACACACTTTTCAGCATTTTCTTCTTCGCAAAAGTGTGTGTTTGAGGTGTTCTGTGGTAAGAGGCTGCATGTGTGTGTGTCCTTGTGTACGTCTCTGTACACATGTGCATGTTTCTGTGTGTGTGTGTTTGTGTGTGTGCGTGCGTGTGCGTGTGTGTGTGTGGGGAGCGAGGAGTGAATGGCTTGGCTTCACATCAAAGGCCCCTGCGAGTCTCTGCATTAACGAGGCCCTTTGTTCCCTGCCTCCCAGATTACAGCACGTCTCTCCCAGTGCTGCTAGTGAGCAGTGTGT
Organism: Etheostoma perlongum; assembly: GCA_026937815.1. Lineage (NCBI taxonomy): Eukaryota > Metazoa > Chordata > Actinopteri > Perciformes > Percidae > Etheostoma > Etheostoma perlongum. Next base: position 8,329,349 of record CM049383.1, on the reverse strand, counting down.
GTGTGTGTGTGTGTGTGTGTCTGTTTGCAGGGCGCAGTGACCTGCAGACCAAAGGCCAAGGTCTGATCCTCCTCCTCAACATCATCTTTCTTATCTAATGTAACCAAAAAGAAAACAGATCCAAAAAAACTAGAGTTTCTCAGTCAAGTTGATACATTCATTTATTTATGGTGATACACACTTTCATTGTTACTGTTTATTTGTCATATTTCAATATATAATACCCTATATTTTGCAATTCCCCCCTAATTTCTTCATGCCAATTATTTCTTGTCTTTTTGCTTCCCTATCACAGAAAATTAGATTAGATAATACGTTATTCATCCCAAAATGGGGAAATTCACTTGTTACAGCAGTAGTTTTTCCACAATAAAAACAAACCAACAAACAAGCAAACAAACAAACAATAGGCAAACAACAGACAATGTGCAAAAAGTACTAAATGAATGTAAAGTGGCATTATATAAAAAAGTATTGTAAAGTAAATACAAGGAATTTGCCTTGGTGTTGGTGCACGTCACACATTCTCTACATGAAATATTAAACAATATAAGTATAGGTATAAACAACATGAGTATAAAATATACATATATAATGAAAGTATACATTATTATTATAAGTATACAGTATGTATTAAATAAACAAGTATATCAGTACAATCAATGGCTTTTGAGTATGAACTTTGTCAGCAGTGAATTTGTAATCTGAGCTATATGAACACCAAAGCAAGTGATCAGAAACCTGTGGAATACATTTCCAAAACAATCTTCCAACCTTTTAATTTATCATGTATACTTTTTATAAATCCCCAGTGGGGAAATTACAATTACAATTTACACTCACTGACTGAGCTACTGCCACCCAGCTTGTCTCCTTCAAACCTGATGCTTCAACCAGCAAATCACCTCAATCAGCTCAGCAACACACTGACAATAACCTTGTGGTGTGTTTGTGTGTCTGTTCATGGTGACGCAAAAAACTCTCTTCATGCTATTTCCAGTCACTATCAGCATTGTTTTTCATAAGCTGGGGCATGTTTGTTAATGTACGTCTTTAAAAGTTTGTGAACTGAAGCGGGGGCCTGAGTAAAGGTGGAGCTGTTCCAACCACAGCTCGCTTGTTCTTTCCTCTGAGCACACAGGGACAAGACAGCAGGCTGCGTGCAGGCATTTGAAGGGTTTTGTTCCAAACAGACATATAGACGGTTCAAAACAAAAAAGGGGGTATCTCCTCTTACACACTTGATGGATAGCACAGAATGAAAAAAGGATGGCACTTTAGAAGACGATCCTCGGAGCAGATTCATTAAAATCAAGTCCTCAGTTGCCAAAGAAAATAACTGTTTTATTTATTTGTTTCAATATGTGCCTATATTTTTGGCTAAATCTGCCATTAATTTAGATGAGCATTGCACAATGGCATTTCTTCATTATAAATGTGCTTGGAATTGATCCTTGGCTTTTATTTTTGTTATGTGATCTGATGTAGTTGCTTTAAATTGCTCACAATCTACATTAATTACAATTTAGATTTTGCACTGTCACAAATAAAGTGTTTGCATCTTCCTCATCAGTTCATCACTGATCCTCTACTGAAGACCAGCGATGTGTTTTCAAAGCTCTTTTATGCTCTGTTTATGTTTGTTGATTTCACCTCCAAAGCCCTCAGCAGATCTATGATATCAGCTCATAAATGTTTGATAAGGAGCTAACGAAGAGGTAAAGGGACGGCAATTTGCTGATTCAAAAGAGACAGACACATTTAAATCAGCAAACACTCAGCAAAACAGAACTTGAAGAACCCTCATTAAGTGGCACAACATATTAAATTTTTTATATAGGTCTTGGCCAGTGAGTGGATTCAAGTGGTAGGCGCAGGTTGAGTGCCTTGCTCAAGGACATCTTAATGGGAACTGCTGGCAGAACAGGACCACACTTTTTTCTTCCTGTCTTCTTTTTCACCTTCACACTGATCAGCTCCTTGGTCTCAATGTAAACCTTATTCTTGGTAGTAAGCTGTGTTGTTCCACCTCTGTGCGCCACTTCTTATATAAGTGTTTGAAATTCTGAAATGTTTCAAAGGTTATTCAACCTCCTACAGACATCAGAACCACATTCAGTAGCTATGTGGCAACTCATCAATGTACTGAGTCAGCCACTTTGTTCAAATATGTATTTAGTTTTTTGCACAAACTGTGAGTGAGTTTCTACATTTAAAATACAGGCTGCATCTTAAGACACATCTCAGATCATAAATAAGAGGATATGTAGGACAAAAGATGTGGGACTTAAAGACAGGATTATTTTTTATCAAACCTGGGAAACATAAACCATCATCTTTAATCTCACTAAAACTACTTGGAATAGTTGATGTTTGAGTGGAAACCTAGACACGAAATAAAACTGTTGAAAAGATTTGTTGAGGTTCCAGATTGCCGGCTGGATGTTGCCTTAAAGGACATGGTTTGGATTGCAGGAAAACTACCAATAAAAAGCACAAGTGGTTCCAGTTAGGAGCTGTTCGCTTGGATGTGGCTTAACCCCAATGAAAGGACATGATTTAATTACTCTGCAGTTTTAATGTGCCTAATGTTTCTTTATAAAGCACAGTATATAATCTATTTTTTAGCCAACTGTGATTCATCTTTTTTTTTTTTACATGTTAAAGAAGGAGCGCCCCCCCACCAATGATTGCGCAATAGAAAGGGACTCAATGTAATGATCTTCTCATGTTGAATGAGTCCTTTACACACGGACAGTGAAGTTGATGTCTGAGTGTTGTGCACTGAGTGGCACCATTCATTTGCACTGTTGATCATGTTTTTCTTTTTAAACAAATGTTTGGCTTTAGGTTAGAGGTTATCCTGTTTGTGAGGATCGCAACCTTTTTGGCGTGGCCTTTAGGTGAAGAAAGTCTGAAATACATTTTTGTCTTGTGACCCGCTTGGATTCATTGGGTCCACATCAAACCCCCCAACACAACAACATTTTAACGTTTCTTCCTATTGAGATTGTCTATTAATGTACCTGTACAAACTTCAGATAAATAAAAACATAAACATTGTTGCATCAAATACACTTACTTTATTAGAACAACCACTGAATTTGTCTTTGTCTATAGCGCTTGTGTGGGTCACAGCAGCGATGCATCCTTTTGTTTTCTGTGTGGGCTGCGCACCTTTTCTATCAGCTCATGTTGCCTTATTTGGCCTTTCCTGCCAACAGATGATGTGTGATGTCACGACAGTCATTAGAGTTTGAGATAAAAGAGGAGGAGAAAGGATGCTCAGGGTGTGTGTGAGTCACAAAAACTTAAGACTGATAAGGCAGGATGGTGGAAACTTAAAATACCACTCTGATCTGACAAAAATAAACAAACTGCATATAGAAAAACAGAAAGAGTGTGTGTGTGTGTGTGTGTGTGTGTGTGTGTTGTGTGTGTGTGTGTGTGTGTGAGAGAGAGAGAGAGAGATATAAAGAGAAAGTGTTTTTAGGTCAGAGTGGCACAAAGTATTTCAAGAGAGACAGCATGTGTACAGAGAGAGTGTTCATTTCTTTGTATCCGTCTGTGAGAGAGACATACAGGCTGTCTATAGCCTGTAGCCTTAGGTGAACCTGTGAACCCATGATGAATGTGCGTAACTATCAGCACAGATATTCATGGGAAACTGTGTTAAGATCAGAGCGCGGCAAACTCACGTGGCAGTGTTGCCCGCGCAGGAGAGGTGCTGTCTCTCTGGAAAAACAGCTGTCTATATTTAATCAAGGCGAATAAACAAGGAGTTTAAACAACACATTTATAATTTAGATTTGCATACATTACAACCGCTCATTTTAATCTTTTTATTAATATGCATCGACGATATTGTATAAATATGCAGTTTTATGCAAATACCGGGCCCATTTTCTGTTTGTATTTAATTCTGTTTCCCAGCTGTGGATCATCATTTTCATTCAAGGCAACCGACTCAGATTAAGTCAAGTATTAAGTCACAGCATGGGAGTGTATAAATATTTCTCAATTAAAAACTCTGAAGACCAGCTATGATACTGTATCAGCATTAAAAATGCATTGGCATTGGGAGGAAAAGAGAGGAAGGCAAGTTACCACTTTGATAAGACATCAGAACATCAAGTCTACATCTTTGAACTATGTTTTTTTCTTCTTCTTTTCAAATCAAGTAGTTGCAACAGCTAACACTTTTTGCTGTTTTGGAGACTCTGTTACAAAATCTGGGGGATGTAAAGACCAGTCAAAAACACGCAGTGCATCTGTTATTGATGAGTGTGCCGTGCCTTCTGATGTTTTTCACAGAATGTCCTACATTTTGCAGTTTCTTGACTGAGCTTCCAATTTTTTTTTGTCGATGCAAACGAGGAGGTTTTGTTCCAAAATGTGAAAACTTCCAAGTGAACAGTGTGACAACAGCCACTACACACGGACAGTTGGGATAGGAGCAAAACTCACAATGCATAATTACTTATCAACTAACTTGTAACAGTAACATTTCATACCAGCATGGTTACATTTTTCTTAGTAGAGCTGTATGGTCCTTAGGAATCACTAAAAGTATGTTTAATGAGAAAAGGTTGACCTTTAAATCCAGTGCTCACAACAAGACACATGTTTAATGTGAACCAATCACAAGAAAGAGAGGGCAGGGTTTCAGGCACAAGAGGCAGCTGATAGGATCCACTGTCTCCATCACTACAGCCGACAAACAGCTCTCTCTGTGGAAAAACAAGACACACACAAAGTGAAAGTCAAGTTTTTGTGTGTGTGTGTGTGTGTGTGTGTGTCTGTGTGTTAATTTAGTTTTGTTAACACAATCAAAGTGTTGTATGTTGTAGCAGTTTTAATATATTTTGTGTATGTGTGGTAATAACATTCCACAGCCAAATCATGATTGCAAAATAGAGGCACTCATATACAGTCTTTTTTTTTTTAAATGCATATATGTTTTTATTTGTAGAAACATGCACCGATGCTTTTTATCACAGTGTTCAGTTTTCAATTCCAGTCCCTAGATGGACCTTGCAATCTGAGGATGCATTTGAAGTATAGCTGATGAAAAATAATCTAATCTTTCCACTATTAAAAGTCATGCATCTTTAAGTGATACTGTAGGTTCTGGATAATTCTGTTCTGGAAAGTTCAGATGGAGAAGAGCAACATGGACATTAGCGGAGAAATTCCTCATTCCTAAATTTAAATGTCAAAAATAGTTTTAGCTCCTCAGAGTGGAGCATTTTTTATCTGGAGATAAATAAAAAAAAGTAGACATTCTGTACAAACTTTGCTTAAGGATTATGGCTGAGCTCCAAAGTAATGAGGTAGTGATCATCATTTCAATATTTAAATAAGAAATACATTCTGAGTAAAACAGAATGAGAAAATGACTCTAGGTGCAGCTACTTTGAAGTATTCAGTTTAATTTTAAGCATTTCTTTAAGTAAAAAGTTACTTAAAAAAGTAAAATGTATCATTACCACAATGTACTTTAAGTATCCCCTGTGAGTGTTATACTGTTATTACACTTTTAGATTATTGTCTTAAATGTGTATATTGCATTTTACTGTTGTAGTTGGGCGAGGTGAAGCTTGCTTATTAATATATTGTTGGGTAGTTTAATTGATTTAGGCTTATCTTATGCATTTTTATGCAAAATGTACAGGTAAAAAGCTATGTTAAAAATATGTGCATCATACTACAATATATAAAATCAACATAGACTATAGAATTGAAATGTAAAGTATGTAAAAACAACATACAATATATAACAACAGTGTAAATAATAATAACGCTGAAATGGGACATATGATTGTGTTAATGTGAAAATACAATATAAACAAGAATGTATGTATGTGAAATGTAAAATGAAGTATTAATTGTTAATTCATTAACAGTTATCCAGAGTATTGCACAGTTGAATTATAGGCTAATTGCACAGTAGTAGAGTAGTTACAGCTGTTAGATAAATTCAAGATTCAAGATTTCTTTATTGTCACACCACAGTACACTGTAGTACGAAATTACGTGCAAAGTTCACACGTATTTTGTTTTTTAGTGAAGTTTTGATGGCAAAACGCAGCCGCTGCCTGCAGCCAGGGGAACGTGGATGGCGTGAACCCGCCCCTGAAAGTCATGAATAATGCCTGTTCAGCTGAGCTCAGGGAGGTGATGTCTCTTTAAGAGACTCACGCTGCCGAAACAATCGTACACCCCCCCCCCAACAAGTCATCGGACCTGTCAATCATCCGGTCGGCGCCCTTTGATGTCGGGGCTCTTCGCCTTGTCTTGGGCTCAAATGAGCTGTTTGCTGTTGTAGGGAAACATTAGTCCTCTACCAACCAGCCAGCCGGGGACGGCACATCTCAACTTTTTTTTTTTTACTGTGTGTGGTGGGGGTTTCTACACTTAGGAGGCGCCCCAGACTGAGGAGTTTTAACAAAGTCCCTTAATTCTTTTCTTTATATACTTTTTGTTGTTGTTGTCCTTTTTAAGTGTATAACATCGCAAAGGAGGTGGGAGAAGAAGACATGCCTCAGCTCAGCAGCGGCGGCGGGGACGACCTGGGAGCGAATGATGAGATGATAGCGTTTAAAGACGAAGGGGAGCAAGAGGAGAAAATCCAAGAAAACGCGTTCACGGAGAGAGACCTGGCCGACCTCAAGTCCTCTCTGGTGAACGAGTCGGAAATAAATCAAAGTCCGAACGCAGCGGTAGGTGGCATGTAGTGTGTGAGAGTGGATATACGTTAACACGGAAAGAGTGTGAGAAAGCTTGTTTTATTTTACACGCTGCTGACAATTAATAGCGTTACCCTTAAACCGCTAAACCCCGCTAAGAATTGCCTTCAGGGCAACAGTAATAACAACCTGCACACCTTAAAGTCTGAAAAGGTTGCTTTAAAGTTCCCCTCACTCTTTTTGACACTGCAAAACATGTGGTTATTTGTCCTCGCCTTTTTCTTTACTTTTTTGGGGGAGTATCTGACCCCGGGTTTGTTGTCGGTCCCTTCCAGGCGGTGAGACGGGGACAGCAGGGCGAACAGAGGGGCTTCCCAGAAAAACACCGGGTGCATCATGACGGAGGTAAGAAGACAACTATTACACACTCGCTCTCGTGCGGTTTGAGTAGCCACTGCTATCTCAAAAACGCGTGAGAAGCGATAAAGACCCCCCCCCCCAATTGTGTCAAACTAAGAGTATTTTGGTCACGAGGACACGTGTTGCAGCATAAAAAACTTCAAAGAGTTGTTTTTAGGTGTACACTGCAAAAGATGACCATCGTGTTTGCAGCTCTATAGTTTTAATAGCCTATCTGTCACTTTGGTGGGTGATATTTCCGGTGTTTCTGTTTCAGAACGATATTCAAGTAGGCCTAGAGATAACTTGCTTTATACGTGTGTCATGACAAGTTATTTAGTGAAATATGGACTCTGGAAGTCTCTTGGCCTTAAATACAGTCAAAAGGATCAGATTATTTCACTCTTTACTCAGTTCCTATCAAACATGTTAAGATAATGTCTTCAGTTCATTATACTAGTGTGATTTGAGAATGACATTTTTTGCAGTGTAGTTTTAACCAGATTTTTCCAAAAGTGAGGTCAACCAGGGTCCTTGAAAGTATTTTTTCTTTTTGTTAAAGGTTGCCACCCAAAATGAACAGAGCCATTTCGCTTTCCTCCCTAGGATAAGGCACATTTAGAGAATGTATACATGGCAGTTTTAATTATAAGGCATCACTGTAGGCTGGTTCCAATCAACTCTAAAAGGAAAAATGTTCTCACGTGTTCCTTTGTGCAAAGCCTTTATCTAATGTGGATTTGCGATAGAAAATCTAGTGTCTGAATGGGAAAAAGTGAAACCCACAGAAAATAACTTTACAGATCTGAGTAACTGATTGATGTTTTGTCTTCTGTCACCTTGGTTACAGCCATGTAATAAGCTCGGCGACTATAAGGTATTAGGCGTAGACAGTAGAAAAGTTGAATGTGCCTCTGTTTTTTATATAGACCAGGTACAACATAGTTACAGCTGACCCACAGAGGAGGCCACTGATGCTTGATATGGGTGGTGGTGAGAGATAAATTAACACATAGGCTACAAGAGTTCACGCCTCTCAAGCTAGGTGACGCTTGTAGCGCTTTTGCTCAAGCATTGTAGTCTGTGCTCACACAAGGATATAACATGTAGTAACTAGAACACATGTGAATAGTTGACCTACTTTGTATGCTCGTTTATTTTGGAAGTCAGGGTTTTCTTTTTGTTCTGAGGTACACATCTAAATCTTATAGCCGCATTGTGGAAGTAAGTATCATCTGGTTATCGATATTTTAATCCTCATAAGGTGCATACATTGTTTCATTTAAGCAACTTTTATATTCATTTAAATCAAATTTCAAATGATACTATACTGATATATGGCCTCTCAGAGACCACACAAAAATCCTTTGCTCAGAAAATAAGAGAAACATCCTTCAAAAACTGGCATCATAAATGGGGGCATTAAAACATTCTTTTAGTTATTTAGTTTCTAACTCTTGTTTGTTGTTCTTCAGTGTCGAAGCATCAAGATGGAGGCATGTACAAGACGCCGCCGTATCCAGGGTATCCGTTCCTGATGCTGCCTGACCCCTACCTCCCCAACAGCTCTGTTTCTCCATCTGTAAGTCCACTTCTGTTTTAATTCTCCTGCGGGCTACAGTGCACTGGTCACTGTTGTTCTCTTAATGGTTCTTGTGTCAGTAGCTGAGGCCAATCTGAGGTCCTCATGTCTACATCCTACATTGGACTCCAGGGCAAGTTTATGCATTTCAGCTCTTCTGTGTGTTCTTTGGTATCCAAACATTGAAAACATGTTTGTGCTTCAGGTGGGAACCTTTGAGTAATATTTAATGTTGGTGGTGATGCTCTTGCCATAGTAGCTCAACACTGATGAAGCAATAAGAAGAAAGAGATAAATACACTCAAGGATGGAAATGTTTCCAGTCTGGCTAGTATTTATTTTTATTTTGGGCTGAAGCAAATACATCCTCAGTAACTAGAAAAACAGTACCAAATAGAGATGGCATAGACATATTGGACAATAAAGTGCTGGTGATTTTTCTGGTCTTTTTGGATAAAGACATCAATATGTCTTCTGGGAATTTGTGCATAATTTGCATTTCATATGTTGTGCATCTGGTCTTGCAAATTTGTAATCTATCACAAACTTCAGCCTCCAAATCAGTGGTGTCTTTCCCTATTAGATGCGAGTGGCATACTATGGCCTCAAATGTAATATTTAAAACATGTATATATAGATTGCATTACATATGCCTGTCAATTAAGCACAAGAAACAGCAGAAACAGTTGATTTTATTTCAGCACTTGGACGTGCCTGTAGTTTATTTCAGCGTAGGCTGGTTAGGTTTAAAAGATGCTGAAATAGCCACCGTCAGATCGCAGCGCTGCAAAAACATCACAAACTTTACATGTGCTCTGATTTGCCTTTTGAACTGTGTTCCCCCCCCCCCGCCTAACTGCCTTATGAAATAAAGCGCAACTTAAAACGGAGAGGATTGTTTTTGTTTACGCCTTTGCTGAAGTTGGAATCTGATGTCGTCATCGGGAAGCATTTCACATGACGTTTCCCATCTGTTTGTACTGTGAATGAATGAGATTTGTTGCTGCCTTAATAGCTGTTCTGAGTGTTAAACCGCTAAAACAAACATCAGAACACTCATGGAAGGAGTTCAAGTATGCAGTATCACTCATCCAGCCAGACAGCCCTAAAATATTAATCATAAAATCCCTTCAAGTCACCCAGAAGAACCAATATCCATGGATAGGCTGACTAATTGCACCAAACTTGAGCAGTTGTGCCTAATTCATTTTTCCCTGTGCAGAGTAATCCTGTTCCCTGAATTAACCTCTCTGTCTGCTCTTGCCGACAAGACGTTGCTAAACAGAGAAATGCCTGTTTATGAGATCACATGTACTGTAGGCTGATCTAACATGAGGTACAGTGATTTAGGAATCTGCTGTATTGGTCAAAACCCAGCGGTTGGTCATGGGAGACTTTCAATGGGTCGTTGAAGGGTAAAAAAAAAAAGGACTGACAGGCTTCTAGTACAAATGTAATATCTAAAAATATCACAAGCTCCTCACATCTAAAAAATGAATTGTCAAAGCTCTAGTATATGAGAAAATACAATTTAATTTCAATGTCATGGCTTCTGTGAAAGTTGTTTCTTTGCTCCACAACAGTTCAGATCATTATAAAGTTGGATAAAATGCTTCAAAGTAAATGTAGGGAACCCTGTTTATGCCCTCGCTTTGACTTTAAATCACTTTTGTACTTAAATTGCATATTTAGCCCCCTATAATTTGACTTTAGGCTGCCAGATTTAAACTTTGTCTGGAAGAAGGTTAGGTAGCATCCATTGTTTTACAGTGTTATAATTTTTCTTAAAGAAAATTCTAGCCAATAGTAGCTCCACTTGTTGGGGTTTTACACGGACAAGGTGCGTTTGTCAACACATGTACATAACACATCTCCAAGGAAGTCACATTCTCCGTAATTGTGGTATCCATAACCCTACACTGTGATTGAATATCATTTGAATGGACTACTAGTACGACAGAGCGTATACTCGTATTTCCTTAAACAGCAACATAGTCGTCGTTGCATAACACGGAACATCCGGCATCGTGTTAGACAAACACGGCGAGCAAGTGTGATTGTATAAGTTGCTCATCAATGTCTCTACATCTTTCACTGTCTCACAATCTTTTCTTCTCTTCTCTTCTCTTCTCTTTCTCCAACCCTGGAGTGCCAACCGCAAAGCCTCTCAGAGATTGTTTTTGTTGAGGGTGGGATGGGTTGGGGTGGGGGTGGCAAGATAAAGAGCACTTTCTTTCCCCGTGTGTCTTCGAGACTCCACACAATGCTCACTTGTTGCTGCTTCCCTTGTAATTAGCCCGCTGGTTGCGAGGCGGTAGCGGCGTGTCAGGCCCCGTCTACCTGCCACTTGAAAGAGCTGAGCATAGTGGTTTAGATGGTTTGGGGGGGTTGGGGGTTATGATTATGGATGGAAGAGATGGATCGGAAACTACAGGTCTGGGAAACAGAAAAAAGGACTGTTTGGTGTTTTCTTGTGGTGTTAATGTGGGACATGCAACGCATGTAATGTATGTGTGTGTCCATGCCTTACTGCCGTCCTTCTGTTGTCATAATGACTTTTGGAGTTTCCCTCTTTTCTTCTAGTTTCTTATTATGTTGGCACTAATAGGAAGTGAAGTAGCCTGCCAATTATGTTTTTGAGTAATCATTTAGTTAGTTAAATGTCAGATAATAGTGATGATTTTCCAGAGCCCAAAGTGACTCCTTAAGATTGCTTTTATCTGACGAGCAGTATAAAACTCCAAAAGACTCAATGTAACAATGATGGAAAAAGCAGCAAATACTTACATTCAAGGAGATAGAAGCAGATAATGCAGAATTCTTGATTACGTTTCTGTGAATCCATGAATCCAAAAAGTGTTTCAGCACTAACAGCTAGTTGTACGGGGCCTTCTTGGTCAACTCTCCTGTTGAGTGATAAGAACATCTGCTCCCCCACTTCATGCTCATATCTTATTATATGTCCTGAAGTTTGATCAATTGAAAACATAAATATAGATTATATTTGGCCAGTCTTGTCTTGATTATTTTAGAATTTATTTCAGACCACAGGAGTAATCAGACCACAGAGAGGTTTTCATTCACAAGTTATTACTTGGTAAATCTATTAATTGTGAGTATTTGTCAAAGACAAAGGCAAAACTTTTGTGGTTTCAGTTTCATAAGTGTGAGGATTAGCTGTTTTCATCTGTTTTTATATAATTGTGAATTCACTGTCTTAGTGTTTCTTTTCTGTTGGTAGGACAAATGAAGACATCTGAAGATGTTACCTTTTGACTCTGAGAAATTGTGAAGGACAGTTTTATTATTCAGGAAAATTATTTGTAGATTAATTGATGAGGAAAATAATTGCAGACCTAATTCTGTCACTATCAGTTCCTTTGGAAACAAGAAAACACACTCTTTGCAACCAGTTTGTTGAGAGACATTGACGATCTTTTTGAAATCAGTGGGAGGCTGAATGTTGTCAGCATTTACCAGCTAAACTGATCGAACAAACAATTATTTCTCCAAACCTTTGTGTGTTCCTGTAAACTGCATCAGCAGAATGACTGAAAGTCAGATACTAATTCTAATATTTGTTTTTCTGTATCTTCCCCTCCCCTCCCCTGGGTACGCTGTGTGGGTTTTTCTCTGGTTGTACAAGAATAATCTAATAATTCCAAGCTTCTTTCAGATTGTTTTATATGTGCTCTTTCACATCTGAATATAAATTAATCTTAGAAAGAAGGTTTGAATACAATCTTGTCCAAGGACGTTAAACATTTGTCTCGCCGGTTGAGGGTCACAGACCATTGTACAGAACAGGAGCTGTTTTATTCTGAAAAGATTATGATATTTTTTTCATGTTAACCCAAACCTGATTGTCTGAAATAGACAAAAAGACAAATAAATCACACCCCTTATTATTATGGTATTACTGTAAACATCTCATGTAAAAGCGTCTAATCTCTGCTGCTGCAAAGCAAATTCCCGCCTTATCCCATTCAGCGATAATACTCCTTATTACAGCATTTCATGGGACATTTCACTGTTGTTACATTAATGTAGATATCAGCGGTCCTTTCAGAGGAAGTGGCCAAAGAAGGAGCTTAGTGGGATTCAGAGATATGACTAAACTCCCTCAGCGTGTTGTCTTTGGATAACGCTGTATCTGCAGCGTGTAAGACAGTGCACATTGTTTGTGTGTTTAAGTTTATTACACGTGTGTGTGTGCGTTAATGTTGGCTGTATGGATTGTGTTTGTAGCCAGAGTTTGTGAATGCAGTATGTGTGTGAGACCTTCACTGACTGTGTGTGTGTGTGTGTGTGTGTGTGGGTGTGTGTGTAATACTGTGGATTACCAGCAGACAGTGTTTTTGAAGGGGTCATGAGTCTTTTGTCGTCTCGAGGAGTCAACACCAAGCAGAGGGGACATTGTCAATACAAACTCAGCATGTTCATCTCTTCAGCATCCACCAGTCTTTCTCCCAACTCTTTTCAATTTGCCTTTTCTATCTATCTCTTTACTTGTCTGTACTGCCTTCATCATCTTAGCTGGTTCTAAGCTTCTTTTTGCTATAATTTCAACTTTTTTCATTTTCTTACTGTGAGATAATTTAATGGTACTTGTGAACCATAAAAAGATTTCATAGAAAGTGGACAAAGAATGAGTAAATAAAAGGAATAAAGAAAAGCAGTAATGAGCTGGGAAAGGAGAGATGAAGAACTGAGACTTAATATCTCTGCATCACATGTTGTTGCTGTGATGTGGTCTGTTTGCATAAATATGCAAATATACTATTAATCTATGCCCATGGCTTTTAAATAAAGATCTTTAAACTTACACAAATGAGTAAGAGCAGTGTTTCCCCTATAATGTCTGATATTAGTATGTGTGGTGTTTTGTTTGTTAATAACAAAGATGGAGGAGGCACAAATTATGTTTTGTAACAGACCAAACTTGACAAAATAGTACCTTAGCTTCAGTCTCCTGCACTTCTTTATTTAATTAGCTTCCTCTCCCCTGTCTTGCAGTTTCTCAAACGGATTGTTTTACAGAAAATTGCAAAAAACCCATATCCTGGCGTAGACTACTATTAATTAAACAGCGAGTTGGCAGTTGGCTTCCATAACTCAAGCTGCACTTCCTTCAGCTGCTTCACAATTAAAGCCTGCCAATGTTATACTGGTGTTAGGTTTTTTAACATGAATCACCCCATTGATATTATCTACTGCTGCAGTGGACTTCACAACAAATGACAGCCGGTCAGAAAGCAGCAAGGCGTCTGTGTATTAGATCAAAGTAGTGGCAGAAATAAAAAATAAAAGTAGAAGAAGTCGCATTGCATGATTGTTGCTAGAGATTGTTGGGTGCTTGGTGGAAAGTAGCGGGAGGCTAACCCACTAAAACAAGGGGCTGTAAATGTTTCTGAGGTGGCAAATAACTCACTCGTATGGAGTGATTGGTGCGTATATTTTGAGTATTTAAACTAGATTTTAATCCATAACCTTTTCTAAACCATTATTTAATGTGTTGATTGAAAGAACTCACACTTTTTTGAAGTTTAGATCACCTTTAACAAATTTCAATGAAAACCGATTCTGACCTACCTAATAATTACAAAGCGATAAGTGGAGTAATACAGTTGGTTGTTAGGACACTTTCTTAGACTGTCAGCTGTTTGCAGGACATTGTATCATGGACGTTTTCTGTACAGCAGAAAATTGATCTGAAAATCTGAACATTGAAAAGCAATTGAACCTAGCATCTGATATTTGGCTGCGTGCCATTTTCTTCACTGTCAGAGAGGCTGACAAACTCTCTGTGGTGTGGAAGCTGTGGTCACACAAAGACGTCAACAAGCTCCATAGACAACACGCTGCTCTGAAACACTTTACCGCTCACTGTACCTGGGCACTGACTGTAAAGAGCTAACTGTATTAATTAGTTTGGGAAAACAGTACATATTTGGTTTTAAATGTTGTTTGACAGTGTGTAAACTTAGTCACTGGAATGTACAAGCTGTGTTTAACAGCACAGTGGGCAGTGGCATTGTATTGTTTGGGGGAATTTCCTGTTCATTTGACATTTCATTCCCCAGACTAAAATTGAAAATTGAAAGAAAGACTGATGAGAGACAGTTGACATGTTTGGTAAGAGTAGGGGTGAAAGTTTGGCATTTGGAGACTCTAAAAGCTCAGCTGCAATGTGTTTTTGAAGTGTTTAAATATCTCAACTTTCAAAATGTCCTCCATGGCTTTCTCTAAACCATACCAGAATTTCCAAATCATGCAGGGAGATAGCAGTTTATTGTATTACCCACTTCAAATGACAGGTTGTGCACTTTTTCTTTTTTCTTTTTTTTGAGGGGGGGGATTTCAAGTTTCATGTAGCCCATGTTGCCTCCTCCTCTTCCTTGTATCCATTCAGAAATCAGCTGTTGTTGCGAACAAGTCCTCATCTTCTTTTCCTCCTCGTATCTCCCAAGTAATACCAAGTCGATCCTCCCAAGATCAAGGGAATGGTTTTTGTGTGTGCAAGTCTCTAGGATCTTGCCACTTCCTTGTTTCCTATTGTATTGCAGTGCGGACAGGGGGGTTGTTCAGCCAGCCCCTAGTCCCTGGGTAAACAATGGCAGCAACATGGCTGAGGCCTCCCTAATCCCCCCTTCATACAGACCCAGGGGCTGGGATGAGCGGCACGGGGGCCTCCCTGCCTCTGACTGGCTACGATAAGGACCCAGCCGCTCAAATTTAATAGGCCTAAAAGAAAAGCAGCTTTCACTACAAGGCAGCAAAAGCCCAAAATCTTTCTTCTCCAAATGTCTTTGTAACGACTATTTTCTTTTCTATGTATATAATCAACACTTACTAAATTTAAAATATCATCTGTTACTTTCCATCCTTGTAGTCCAAGTGAGTTAAAGTTGTCCAAGTGAGTCAAAAGCTACTAATGTTGGGTGTTTCCAATGTGCAATGTGACAGAGGAACTGGCAGCGTCTTAACTTGCCATTGTTGCAATGGATGTAAGTGCAAGATTATGGTTGTATGAAGTCTAATTACTATTGAGTGACATGAGGTTGATGATTTGACAGAAAATCTCAATGATTGCTCTCAGCCAAGAGTGAAGGAACAGATTCCTCGTTCACATCACATATACTATTTTGTATTGTTTCATTTTGTATTTTTTATATTACTAAGTAAAATTATTAGACCCTGATAGGCTTTAAAACCTTAAAAATTGCCATGCAGAAATAAGAAAACACACTTTGTACATGGTTGAAGGTGTAACATTATGCAGGGTTTCCATTATCTTTGATGGTGCTAGTTAATTGGAAAGAAATAGAATTTAGAAATCTGACGGTTTCCTGACCTGATGAGATCAGGCGTTGGGCTGCAGTCGAGGATAATCTCCGTTATGAATTCAATTATTTTCTTAACTATTGCTAATTTGTGTGCTCTTGCCTATTGAACTTATTATCATCAAATGAAGGTTGCATGCCAAATACATCTACCCAGACACAAGGTGACGTCTTCAAATGGCTTGTTTTCTCTGACCAGTAGTCCAAAACCCAAAGATTTAACATCACAGATACACATTGAAATATCTGAGTATCTTTTGTGTGCAGTCAAAGATCGTCATATTTAGGCCCCACGCTGCTTTAGCAGTACTGGTACAGTACAGGTAATATGAGCAAGAGATCAAAATCGATGTGGATGAAGACCGATAAAAGAGGTAGGAGGGCTAGAGAGGTAAATAGGGCATTATAGAGGAACAGGAAGGGGAGGGGGCAAGATTAAAATTTAAATGACCAAAAGAACGTCCGCTTTGCCCTTTCGGCTTTGAAGTAGCGGGCTGTGAAGGCACCTAAAGAGTAACCGTCAGAGGACTATTTCATGAGGCGGAAATGTTTAAAAGAATATCAGAAGAGGAAAAAACCCTTCAGATGGCCCCGAGGTGTTTGTACCTGTAATTATTCATCCACTTATTTCTTTCCGGCGCAGAGGGAAGGTGGGACGGGGAAAAACTGTAGAGCAGTAAAAGACAGGTGTTGGCGAAGGAAGTGTGGGTTTGTTTGATATTCGTCTCTTTTATACATTCAAAAACATTTAATACAATCACAATCTCATGTGTTGACCCTGTTTGATTACATAAACCATCTCTGAGTACAATCTCTGGTTAATTGTGATGCCTGGCTGCAGTTGGTATTAAAAGAAAGAAAAAACAAGAGGTTGACACGGCTGGTAACCTCATGTGCTATTAGTGCGAGTGTTTCTCTAAATTAAGTCCACATTTCCAATAATTCCTCCCACGCTTCCTGTCGCCAAGATGATGCTAGAGGTCAAACATGTTTTCCCATCTGCCTTTCACTTATGCTGCCATTAGTCTTTGAAATTAATTCCAAGAGCTTAAACTCAACTTTAGTGGCCATATTCTTTTCTCATGCCGTAAAGTAATCTCCCATTGTGCTGTGAAGCAGTTTGGAAAACCTGGTGTTATGGTGCATGCAGATTAGACAAAATTCAGACCATAATTTGTGATAACAATTTAACTCTTTAATTAAGTAAAACAGCCACATTTTCTGGTTTCAGCTTTTCAAATGTGAAGATTTGCTGCAACACAACATTTAAATGGGGAGAATGCGGTCACACAGATTTTTGATAATTGAAACTTTCACAAGAGAAAAAGGGATAGACAGATGAAGACGGAGGGCAAGTTATGACTCTTTGTTTAGGCTCAAGTGTTGTCTGCAAGGTCTTCATAAGGTGTGTGCGTGTGTGTGTGTACACGCGAGTCATTGGCCTGTGGAACGAAACCATACAGAGTTTCGTTGTTTACACACTAGCTGTCCAGGCCTCCCAGATGTGTGTTCTCAGCTTGTAGTTAATCAATGACTTTTTGTTTCACCAATAGGATGTCAAAATAGCCACAGATATCTACTCAATCATATTGCACACGTGGTCCGTTGACCATTTACTGTAAAATTAGGAAAACAATGGAAACATCATCACTAAGCTACACAACAGACAAATGTAATCACTGCACAAAATTAATGCAGAAAGTTTGTCAAACATGACAGCGTTCCCTGCAGCAAGGTATTGAAACTCAACATTTTTTATGTCCTCAGTCCCTGTTACGTACTGTATGTGTCCAACTTAACAATTGGGAACAGTGAACATTTAACTTGGACATGGCACAGTAGAGAATAAAAAGAGTAAAGCATGCACTTCCAAAAACAAACCGATCTCAGATCGCATTCAGTAAAAAATGATAATGGGTTTTAATAACACAAAGCCATTTGTATGTGTGTGCCTGCAGGTGTATTGCCTGTTAATAAAAAAAAAATAAGGAACTTCAGGATTTGGAAGAAAGAAAAACCAAAACATTCAGACAGTTGTCATCTCTTGACGTTGTAATCCACTGATGCAGTGAGCACCTGTCTGCATTCACTTTGCAGCGCATGCTTCTCTGCTTTTTGCTTATTACACACAGCACATCAATTTGGGCAAGTTTATTTTCTGCTTAATCCAGTTCTTAGTGCCGGTGCTTTACTCCAGTCATTAGAACACTGCTGTGTCTGTGCATCTTCTGTGAAACATTGATGTCAATGGGAAATCCACTTCTTGACAGGTTTGCAGTTGTCTTTGTGTGAAATTGAGTGATATTGATTATTTTATGTTGGTTTGTATTAGAGCAAGAGATTTGTTTTTTAAGAAATCACGTGACCTATGGGAATTAAATTCATGCTTCATTTCCTCTTCATTACTGTCAATCAGACTGAACAGTTTCACAATGCAGTCACTGCCTCTCTGGATTATGTGAGGTTTACACTCCACATATCAGCAGCACACACACACACACACAAATAATCACCCTGTACCATCCAAAAAAAGGAAACCAAATAATGTGTAACACCAAAGAGAATTACGAGAATAAGGCTCAGTTACATTTACATAACCAGGAATTTTTCTTGATGAGCTGTCTGTCACATCACAAAACTAATTTGACATGATATGACATTTATGAAATCAACACTAATGAGAATATAATAAAAATCCCACATTACCAATCTTTGCCCATAGTCTGGACTGTGCTATGTCAACACTATCAGATGACCTGGTCAAGCTTGGCACTGAGACAAAGGTCAGATTCAGCTTCATGTCCCCTACATGGAAAAAAGCAGAGTGTGTGGCTTTGGTCATGGTACTGCATCTCTGTGTCTACATCAAGTAAACAAGTATGACATGCATTATGCAAAGCAGTACTGGAGGAAGTTAAGAAAAAAAGTTAAAACTGTGACACAGCAGAAAATCTAAAAATAGGTCAGATTACCAAACATGTGATAGATTTACTTTATCATGTTGACATTTTATAAGCCTGCTGTCTCACACACATAATGGCCCTCATTCATCAACCTAACGTAGGTACCAGCGTAGAGATGAGCGCACCAATCCTCTTACGACAGGCTTCACGTGGGATTCATGAAGCGTTTGGCCATAAACAACACTTTAAAAGAGAAACGAAAACCTGAAGAATAAATAAAAATGTTGTTCATTGTCATGTTTCCTGTATTGAATATCATTGCCAAACATAACACTATACCTTTTGAAAGCGAGGAGTAATATCCTGTCTCCTTGGTATAGTCCCCAGTTGGGGCTGTGCTGGACACTACTGTCTGGGCATTGGGTCATCTGGCACCATCACTACATTTATGACACCCTGTTTTCATGTGTGATGTTGTGCAAAACCCCACAGGCTAAAACAATGTTGCAGACTTTTTCTGGCGTGTATAGTAGCCCCCCCCCCCCAGGAATACACCCGTCCTACGCCTGTTTTAGGTCACACGTACGTTTCATAAATGAGGGCCTTTGTGCTGGCGCTTCTACTGTTTGCAAACACAGTCAGTGTGACGGCCATATGTGATCGTACATGACAATTTGCCATGTGCTCTGCCTCTTTCATCTGTCCCTGTAAGGAAATTTACAACCTGTTTACACTCTCCTACTGAGAGATGTGTCTTTGTGTGTGTGTTCTCAGATCAAGTGTAACTAACTTCACATCTTGTTGTGTGTGTTGAGTGAGGATCTGGTACAAGATGGTACTTGGATTCCTGTATGTGACTGCCTGCATGTGTTGTTCAGTTGGTGGGTACTTCTAGTTCTTGATTATTCCTGTACCAACAGTAACTTCAAGGTTAGGCATAGGGGTGCACTTCTACCCATCTGACACTTTTAGTTTAGACACTTTGTTTCCAATGTCTTCTCAGTAGGAGGGTTGAAAGGGCACTGTGACTTTCCAACCTGCATTGATGCTCTCATTGAACTCATCACCAGAATGTAAACATATTTCCCCAAAACGTCAAACCTTTGCTTGAATGTACACATAAAATTAACCCAGCACCGGACAGAATTACTTGCAATTAGGGATGTAATGGTATAAAAATGTAACCTCACTGTTATAGTGACCAAAATGATCACGGTTTTCGGTATTTTTAAAAGTGTGTTCAATGCTGGGACAAGGACAGCAGACAGGATAACTGTTAGGTTGGTATTTATGCATGTAAGTGTTAAAATGCATTTAACTATTCTCAGGGAGCTTTCAGGACAGAGTCAGCATGAAGTGGACACTAGGGTGCAGGAATAGATCGGTAGGTGTGAAACGAGCAGAAGTGTCTCACAAATAAGGAGTCATTTCAAAGGTAACCATGTTTTACAGAAATAGATTAACTAACTAATTGAATTGAAATGAATTGAATTAACCGTGCAGGACAAGAAGACTATGTAATCCATAGTTATTCAGGATGTTCTTTAGTTATTTGTATTCAGACATTTGTGTGTGTACAGAGGCCGCTCACTTTGTCGTGAAAAAAAGCTGCAAATGATCTGAAATCTTTGGCCTCGTCATCTTTGAACTCTTCATCATCATCTCCTGATCGCAACACCTTATCAATAACTATCTTTGATCAACTGTCCTTTGGCATTCTTATAATAACCAAAATATGCCCATGCTCCAGACTTAGTCCTCTCAGAGGGCTGATAAATGTCCTGAGCACTGGCATGTCCTCCTTTCCTCATAATTCTTCAACTTCAAGAAACGCACGTTGTAGGCTACGCAGTGCGCCTATGCGTGAACTTCAGGAGACTCGGATGAAGCTGGGAAGAATAAATCACACGGTTTTCCCACAGTGATAATCCACTGTGATAATTATGATATTTTAAATGAAAACGGTAATTGTTATTGGTAACATTTGTACACCCAGATTTTGGGTGATATAATCCAGCCCTACTGTGTTGTGCTTATGAGTCTTGTTGATTGATTGATTGATTGACATTGATCTGACAGGCTTGTTAGTGTGTTACCTTGTCACTTGTATCATTTACTGAATGGTTTACCTGACCACTAACTCAAAAACAGACAAGAAAATTATTTTGGTATAGCTACAATCATCATGTGTTTTTCATTGTGAATAAACATCCACATCTGTTGATGTTTGTAATTGATAATGTACTGTGATGACTTTTCCCAACACCACGACTCATCTCTCCAAACCTCAGCCTCTGCAGCCAGCCCTTTATCATCTTTTTAATATGCACTTTATTAAAATAGTGTTCATAAAAATAGTCGACTAAATGAAACTCAAACCCCGTCCTCCGCCTCGCTCCACCCCGTGCCCATGGCTCTGCCCAGACCAGCTGGAGCCTCCACAGCCGCATGAAGCAGCCCGACACACATGGCTGTGATCACACACACACACACACACACACACACACACACACACACACACACACACACACACACATGCCCACACACAGGAGCAGAAGTCTAATCCTCCCTCATATGATACTCATCTGCTGAGGGAAGGAGGCAGCCTCCGCCTTCATATGCTATTCTTAGTGTATATATACACAAAAAGTCCAAAAGACCTCTTATACTGTGCTTACAAACATATACTGAAAGCACACACACATTTACTACACAGAAGAAATGTACAGTACATACCCTCATCCTCACATACACTCATTATAATATAAGCTGTCTTCACTTCTTCTTCCTCTTTATGCACTGACACATTAACATACATTGAAAACACACACACACTAGGGCTGCACGATATGAGGAAATTATCTAATTGAGATTATTTTGACTGCTATTGTAATATGTTCACTATATTGGAGGGAATGGTCATTACTTCATTCAGAATGGTTTGACACATATTTTGCCCCTAACAAAAATGGGGCACCACCTGCATTATTGCAATTTGGATATTGCAGTCCCCCATATTGGGATTTTGATAAAATTGCAATTTAATTGTGCAGCCCTAAAACACACACACACACACGCAGCAGCAGTTTAACACACAGTGTGCATTGATCAGAAACTAGCGCATGTAGCCAGGGAAACATGTTTTATCCTGTCTTTCTTGTTTACCTGGGGCAAGTTAACTTGTATGCATAGTTAATGTGGCAAAATGCTTGTCAATGACATTCTTGGTGTATTTTTATGTACATGTACAATTTAGGCATCAAATGACTTCTAATGCTTTGGTTTAAAAACGGTATGAGGGAGATATTCAGTACAGACGGGTGACAAATTTAACAACAAATGGAAATGTCTCTACACGGGGCACAATGGCCCACTGAAATTGAGAAACCTGTTATGGATAAAATAGCTACATATGAACACTGTTGTTTACTCATCAAGTAATTACTCAGCCATCATACAGTTCTGAGCCATTTACCAGCCATCAACAGCTGGCTTAGCCCAGCGGTAACTTCAGAGCTCTCCAAGTCCCATCTTCACAGCGAAGCTCCAGAAACATGTATATCAGACAACTTTGGACTCACCAAAATGCACATTTGTCATTTGTTGGTGATGCCTCAGATAAATACATCGTGGTTTGGTCTATTCACTGAATGTACAGAGTCAAAACCTTTTATCAACTCTCCATTCAACTCCTGTTTAGACAGAAAACAGGCCATCCCCCAAAATGTTATTCAAAATTAGTAATACTGTTAACATATCACTAAATAATGTGTTGAAGAACAACACAGGCTATGAATGTCTGTGTTTGGCTAATCCAGGATACCAATATCTGAGAAACTTCACCATAATCTTACCATAGTGTAACTATGTAACTAATAACTGGCTACAATAACCTAATTTAACCAGAGACATTGAGTCTTGTTTTTAAGACCCTGAGTTTAAACAACTTGGGAAATCTTACCCGGCTTGCAAAATGGTGTATTCTCATAAATCGTATACACAACACATTTCCCATAATCCCCGTAAATCTTTTCATAAATATTCCTCATGTCCCGTTTTCAGTTTTTTCTTTCCACGTTGGCATCTTGGAAGGTTTTAGCCCATGCCCTGCTTCATGCTGTAAAGCAGATTTCCCATAAGGCTTGACGATGCCAAGCGTGTCAGTGACTGTGTCATTAGTGATGTCAAAATGACCATGTTTGCCATCAAAGAAAAGCACAGAAGAAAGAAAATGAGTCCCAGGTGAATGGGTTACAGTTTACTGCCAGAGGTGTGTTTGTTGTGATTTCTTTGGGAGCTCATAGGTTTCGGCTTTTTGTCCATGTGTTAATGCCATTTTTTTATGAGCCGGAACAGGGAAAGGGAGGAATTCCCTCTTCAACAGGTTTCCTCAAAAGGAGCTCGGCTATGCGTCAAATTGATTTCCTACCTTTGTTTTGCCCTGTTTTGTACAGTACGGAAAGACTCCCATACCCACATCTTGTGGCCATGGGAACCTTTTCTGTTGGTCTACAGAGAGAAAACTCTGGCTTTCAATAGATGAAACCCTCACACACAAACACAGAAGGACACGCCACGAGAGCGTATTTTTCTATGATGGAAAGAGAAGAAAGACATGGACAAAATATTGATCGCATGTCCAATAATTTGAATTAGGATTTCAGAGTTGTTGAAGATGAGAAGCAAGAAAGAAAAGGTGGCCTTGAAAAAACAAGGAGGGGTGATGTCTCAAAAGAGGAAGGGAGGTGTTGAGGGAGGAAGAGAAAAGGAAGCTGATGCTGGCTAAAAGAAGACAGAAACAAATAGTCAAGGTGCTTTAATGACAAACTTAAACACAAAGTTGTTGTCACTGACTACCAAAACATTGTGTGGGTGCGTGTGTGTTTGTGTGTGTGTGTGTGTGTGTGTGTGTGTGTGTGTCTGTGTATATTGTGGTGAATGGGCTTGTGAGCTTTTTCAGGGCTAAAAAACAAAAACTAGAGCAACTGTGATATGCACTGCACTTTGGTCGGTGTGTGTATGAGCATGTGTGGGTGTGCGTGACGGCGTAGGTGTTGCACATAGTACAGGACCTGTATGTGGGAAACACTGTATGCACACCAAGAGCAGATGAAAGGGAAGAGGTGGGTGGGCAGGAAGTGAAGAACAAACGAAACACATCATCTGATTTATCCGATGGCTACAGATTAGGATTGATCAGATGGAGGAAAAAGACAGTGGAGAAAAAGGAGAAAGTGTTTGCAAACGAATCTGAGAGAAATTGAAAGAGGCAGAGAGATCGATAGTGTGTGTGTGTGAGGGGGAGAGAAAGAGAGAGAGAACAATGAAGAAAGAGAAGATAACTGCAGTAGCGGAAGGGAGGTAGCAGTAAACAATGAGAAGCAGTAACCGCGTTGTGCACCTGGTAAAACTCAACCACAGCCCTAGTTGAAACAGACTCTGACACCTTAAGGAAACCTTTAACCGTTTCACCACCGCACTCAAGGAAAAGAAACACAAATCCAGGGCTAATTCAAATCTCGAAAGTCAGTTTTTACTTTCAACAATAGGAAGTGGATTTGTTAGAAGAAACCAAAGTGGGCAGCAGAGTTGCCGCAGCCCAAATGATCAAGGCTGAATCATTTTTTTGTCTGCAATAAAATTAAATAAAAAGTCCTGTCCTGCACTGAGTGACAGCAAGCCTCTTTTTTGTAGCTTTTGTTATTAATCACACAGTACATATTATGCTTTTATTGAATATTAGATAGCAAACAGTGTACCAAACCACCATAGAGGAGGACGATGTTCCCCTAACCACTGCTGCACAAGACACTTTGGGCCATATGTCAACGCTCTGAGCGCACGGCATGAAGCGCATGGCACAAGTGCGTTTAGGGCGTGTCCACATCCACTTATGCTAGTTTGACGGCAGAAAACAGGGTCTGTGCACCGGGCGTATGGTTCAACAGGGTTGTACTTAGTGTCTTCATTAATTCAAATGGTTGTTTTGGCCGTAACATGCAATAAACCAATCAGAGTGTCTCCCATTCCCTTTAAAAGCTAGGCGCATTTGTACCTTGGCGCATTGCCATTATGATGGCGGTTATTTTTATTTGTAATCTTTGGCAGGTTTGTATGTGTGTGTGTGTGCGTGTGTCTAGGCGCATTTTACTAATGTGTTGTTAAAATAACAATGAAATGCTGCGCTATTGACTTTAGACCATGTTTTTGTTGGTCAATGGTGGGATCACTTCCTGCTGCCTCAAGACAGCAATACACTAAGAAATCACCAGAACACACCAGCACGCCCATGGCCGCATAGATGGGCTGGCGCTGGACAGGAAATTACTACCAAAGACGCTTGCTTTGCGCTGAAATGGGTGCGATATAGGGGCCCTTCATCTTCTTGCCACATTTTAAATATTACATTTGTCTGTCATGTTTCTTGTAAAATGAATTCTTCACATGCAGATAGTGTTGGATCTCCACACCTTAAAGGACTAATAAAATACCTGAGTTTTGGTACGGATACCAAAATTGTAATGGTTGCCTCCCAAGAACTCGCAGCACTGTTGAATGCTCCCTTTATATTAGAAAAAGTACAAACCTTTGAGCCCAAATTTGATTCCTCTGTAAGTGCTGATTTGGCAGACCAATCTCATGAAATAGCGTATGTATTACACGCCAATTTGTATCCCATTATTTGTGTGTTATCAAGATGCATACTCCGTTTGGCCTGCATTGACTTACATTACCTTATGATAGCAAATTTACGCCATAGCGAGTAGTATAAAGGGGCAAAAATCCAAATAGGCAGGTTGATTGGGGTGGTGGATGGGTAAAACACAGGACTTTAACCAGGGATTGTGTCCCGTGTGTCTCTTTCCTACACTCAACCGTCACTTTCTTCTTGTGATAACACGGCAAGTGTTGCGTCTGTTTACGCCCACAGTATACAGTCTAGACATACAGTACACGCAGATAGCTCAAAATGAGTGGAGATAACATGCCACTTGGCTTAAGAAAGTCGGCGTGTATGTTTATGCGAAGTCATGATGTCATGTTGGATTTGGCCTTAAAATATTGTACTTTCTTCTAATGTGAAGAAAAATCTTAAGGAGAGCGTGCAATAGTGTTGCAAGTCTGTGGGAGGCGGAAATTACAAAACGGTGTTGTGGATACGAAAGATGTGCGTGTGTTTTGCACCGACTGAACCAAAGCTAGAATGCCACTCAGAGAGCACAAACCTTCGACAAGGCCAAGAGTCCAGTTTCCTATCATATGCAAATCTGCAACCGTGTGTGTGTGTGTGTGTATGTATGTATGTGTATATATATATATAGTACATACTTACTAAAGCCTGTGAAAAATATTTTTTGTAATCGCCCTATTGGATCCGCTCTTAAATCAAATGGGTTCTTCCTTGGCCCATGCTGACAGACAAACGACAAACCCAAACATAACCTCCGTTGCAGAAGGGATAACACTAATAATGGTAAACCAAGGTCTGAACAACAAAATCTGTAGTAGTCATATTTACAATATTTCTATGGAAGACTTACCTTCTACAGTTTCTACGTGTCCCTTAGGGGTACTGGAAATTATAGGAAAGTACAGTATGAAAAACAGCCTGTTGGGGAAGCTGTAATGCCCCATATACTACCCAGCTGCTTTGGCCAAAATCCAATAAAAATAATCAGAAGAAAAGGTTGGGCAGGAAAATTAACCTGGAGTCTAGCATGTGTCGGTTTTTACATGCCACCATATAAGCTTTCCGTATGTTTCTCTAATGTTGCTGACCATTTTTAGCTCATATATTGTATTCAGTCAAATGAACTCTGATGCTGATGGTTGAAACCTCCAAAGAAAAGTTATTAATGAAGAAACAAACAATAAATATGATGCACATAGGATTTGTTTTGATTAAACTACACCCCATAATCGCCATCAAGCTGTGGATGTCGCACTGTAATTCTTGTGGAAGAGGCGCCATTGATTAGACTTTTGTTTCTCTCGATAAGAGGGAATGGGAGACAGACAGACGACATCGATGAAGTCTTTATGACCCCCTTGCTAAACCCCCCTCCAGACAGAGGCAGATTTACAGCAGGCACAGTCAATCCATCGTTAGGACCCCAGAGGAATCATTTGCCCCCCCGACTCTCCTTCGTTTCTCTCTTATTC
Source organism: Etheostoma perlongum (assembly GCA_026937815.1). Taxonomy (NCBI): domain Eukaryota; kingdom Metazoa; phylum Chordata; class Actinopteri; order Perciformes; family Percidae; genus Etheostoma; species Etheostoma perlongum. The sequence goes on along the minus strand of CM049383.1, from coordinate 8,302,270 downwards.
ACCCCATCTCCCAATCAAATTTCTTTTCTGTTTGTCTTTAAAAATGTGCCTGGGGTCTTAATGCTGCCAATTAAAGACTGCCATAACTCTGACACTGTCACAAACAAGCAGCGCAGCGTGAGTGCCATCCAGGCTCCAGTTGATCCCCCCCGCAGAGTCACATTAATCCCAGGCCAGCTAAGGGAATAGTGGTTTCAATTAAGGGTCCATTAGCTAGACATTAAGTCAGTGTTATGCTGTTTTTGATTAGAGGAAGCAAGGAAGAAGGCTGTTGATTTTATTTTTCTCTTTCTCCTTTTTTTCTCTTTCATAAATTTCACCACAGGGAGAGAAAGTCCACAAATGTCCCCACTGCCACTTAGTTTAGGCTACTTAATGGAGTTTGATTCCAGATGAGACATCCTCATACAAAAAGTGGGACCTACATTAATCAGTGATTATTAGCATTAGAAAAATGTTAATAATCCCTGATTAATGTAGTAATATATAGTAATATATATATACATATTATATATATATATATATACTATATTAATATAGTAGTAATTACATTTATAAAGTAATACATAACTTAAATAACTCATTTTAAGATTAAGACAGACAGATTTGAATAACTATTTAATAGCTATTTTAAAGCTTTTTATTTTAGTTACAGAAGGGTATGGAAATAAATAAATGAAACTAAATGATATCATAACTACATATACACACATGTACACATATGCATATTTTCTGCATGCATTTACAGTTAACAAATATATACCGTATAGTGTTAAACAAGTTTGCCATTATGACAACAAAGGTTATATTAAAGTAAGATTTCCGACTTCCCTTTTCCTCATCCAAAAACCCTCCTCTTCCTTCTATTCACCTCATCCACCTATGGCTCTCCTGCAGAGTTCTTAGGATTGCTCAAAATATTAACACATAAATTAGTCAATGATAATGTGCATTACTTTGTTTGATTTTATTCAACATCAAATGTCCTGTTTCCCCGAGTGGTCTGCTTCTTCTTCAGTGACCAAGATAAACTGTTGCATGAAATATAATCTGGATATTACAATGATCTCTAGCCTTTCTGCTTATTGTGAAATAAACATTAATACCAACTATCTTACGAGTGTATTTAGTTAATTGAAGCTCAGTGAGAAAAGTGAGACTTGCATTTTATATTTGCAATACAAAATGTACTGAGGGTGAACTCTTTACTACTTTTGAAAAGAAAGGTCTCTCTCTCTCTCTCTCTCTCTCTCTCTCTCCCCGTGTGTGTGTGTTCGTTAGGCGAGGTTAAGCCTGTTGTGGTTTACCATGGAAAATAAAGGCCTCGAGTCTCATTGTCACCTGAACACACACACACACACACACACTCACTCACTCACTGCTCCTCCCTAACCATGTGCTTCTCTGTGTGTTGGTGGAAAGTTTTAAAGCTTGACTTGCTCAACTGCATCTTTTTTTCTTCTTTTTACCGCTTTAAATGGAGAAGTTACTGTCTACAAAAGCATCTGACCTACAATGGAAAATAACGTATAACAGAAATACATACAGTATATAGAGACAGTATGGTTGCAGAAGTTGATATGTTTTAGATATAGATGAGATACATTTCTATTATTATAAAAAAAAGTCAAATCAGAAAGGGTTCATTCTTTGCATCAGTACTATAATTATTCATATGTAACTCCTCGCTTATCAACCAGACAGGAAACTCAAGATGTCCCACATTAGCACATTCATCACCTGGCATCATGGAAAGACGTCATATTTAAGGTTGCATTTCCCAGGTGTTGATGTGTTGCATGGAAGAACAGATAAGGAGTAGAGCTAAGCGGAAGTCTTTGGAATTCAAAAACCTTGTTGCACGACATGAAATGATCTTATAACATGTTAGCAGTGGATGAGGTGCTTTGTCATGAACCGGACATGGAGTTTGATCAGTGCAGTAATGGGTTAAAAGCCCGTTTGTCCTCTACAGCGGCATCACATACAGTAACAGGAGGGAGGAGTGGAGAGAAGGGGTCCAGGATGGGAGCAGGGATCTCTAGTTTGGCCTCTGCAAGCTTCTTGGCTTTATGGTTTCCCACCATGTTTCTTTTGGACTGAGATTAAACGAGAGCGAGGCAGCAAGGGAGAGACCAATAGGAAGGAACTTTTAGTCTAAGTAACAGATAAATACAGACAGAGGGGGAGACATCATGAAGAAGAAGATGCAGACATTTGACGACTCAAGGGAGGAGAGAGGAGGGCAGATGGATCTGCTTAATGTCGTAAAAGTAACTTACTTAGTTTTGTGTAACACAAACTCGCAAAATAACACCGTAAACACCTTTCAACTAAGGAAGCTCAGTATTTCCGTTATCCTCCTCAAATTGCACTAAATTGTAGATGTTTACAAGACATTCTCATGTCAGGGTTCATTTTAGTAGATGTGCTGGAGCTTTCGATCTCCATCTTTTTAAATTTCAAGCCTACATGGATGAGAAGTCCTAAAGTGTCACAACAGCTGGGCAAACTTCCATCTGCTGATGAAGATCGTGTGATTATGATTGGAATCTTGAATGATTTTTTAAACTCAAAATGTCTGTCGAACCTTTATAGCTGCATCACAACATTAGCAAGATGTGCTATGTGAAAAATGGAGCATGCATTCTTGTTTTGGAGTGTTGGCCACGCTGCGTTCTGCATCTTGTGCGGAGACTTTCGGCTATATCGCGGGCGGTTGGAGCCGGACTGAGAAGCGAGCCATAAGGGCTGCTGATGGTTAGCCACTTGGCTCGGGTGGACCAGCGCTGAGAGAGCAGAGGCCCGGGAACAATTATGGCTTAGTAGGAGTAACAGAGCCAAGCCAGGCAGCTGCTGGTTGTTCCCTGAATATTGTGTGTGTGTGTGTGTGTGTGTGTGTGTGTGTGTGTGCGTGTGTGTGTGTGTGTGTTCGGGGGGCTCTCACACACAGCCACATATTTACATTACAAATCACGAATAAACAATTCTGCCGACCACAAACGCAAACATCAGAACTTTCTGTATAGACGGGATGGATATAAGGATGGAGGGATGGGTAGAAGAATGCAGGAGGAGGGCACAAAAAATAAGGGATGGATGAAAGGAAGGATGGATGGATGAGTGTCAAGAATAAAGTAGACTCTTAAAGCACTATAGCAGTGTCTCTTGCTGGATAGTTTTGAATGCAAAACATATATTTTGGTTTTGTTTGTTTCTATCATTCATGAAATCAGTTAGCAGACTCTTGAAACTTACACAGTAAACGCAAAGTCTACAGGGCTGAACTGATTATTTTCATTATCAATTAATCTGCTTACATCTGATTATTAGATGAATAATTTAATTGTTGTGTCTATGTATGTCTAATGTCAGGAAATAGAAGGAAACCTCTTTTAAATTGCTTATGTCTGACCAACATTATTAAAAAAACTAAAGATCTACAGTTTACTTTTATAAAGGATTAGGAAAACAAGCAAGAAGTCGTATTAAAAAGGTGAATAATGTACCTTCGCCAAAAAGCCGGAGTTGATGTTCATAATTATTAACTGATTTTCATAGTTTACTGCAATGACTAGAAATCAATGGCTGTATTCATTCATACACCTAAAACCCAACCACATGCTTCTCAAACAGTTTAAGTGGTGATATAGAGTGTATGTGAAAATGGGCTAAATATACAAAAACAGTGATATTGACCTTTTACCTGAAGTGACAGACAGAACGTGGTAAGAAAAAAAACAGTAAACCATAACATGAAACCCTTTTTACACATTGAACTTGCAACATTGCTGGCTTGAATTGTCCTAAGTATGGAAGTGTTTTTGACGTAAGGTCCCACATAACTGCTGCTGCTTTTGTTCCCACCACATCTGTGGAGGAAGCTTTTACAGAAATCAGGTCCTGAGACGGAAAACTGCGGGAGCGTCTGACACAGAAAATTGTCTATGGCCTTAGTTCCCACACGACACCCACAGGGAAAATTGTCTGAGGATTTACACTTTGAGGTGCATACGGAGTAAACTCTTATGTGAGGGGTGCAAGAAGAAGTGAAGAAGTGAGCAGACGACAAAAGCTGTTTTTTGTTTTGTTTTTTTAAAGCAGAGGGTAGAGCCAGCCACTTTTATTTTGGGGTGATAATTACACACTGTGGACAAGTTGCTATGTTATTAGTTTAGATGATCGATAGGAGAATATCAACCCCCTCTGTTAGCAAACCGGGCAGTTTGGCAGGCGCTCCATAAACCACAGGCCTACACAAACACACAAATGTTCTTATAAAAATCGTGTATGCACACATTCCTAAATAGACAGAAGGACATAAATGGATACACATATATACACATGAACATACAATTCAACATACACAAATACATGCACAGCAGAGAAAACACTGTGCCCCAGAGATGGCGAGTGGTGACAGGCGGTCTCTCTGATGCTGCTGCACAGCAAGGCCCCCTGGGCTTGTGCATGCAGCTCTGTGGTGGAACGCACTGGCTTTCACTGAGTTTTGGACAAACTCCACATGTGGTCAGCTGAATGGTAGCACCCTCGCTTCACTCTCCGTACACAGATGACTCCAGTGGAGTTGTGGCATGTTAACCCAGTTTACTGCCTCCAAAAGTCCTTTCTCTTTTTCCTTAACATCTTTTTTTTTCTCTTTATAACATGAGATTCAACTTCAAAAAGGTTTGGGGTCACAGAGGGTTGCTGATTGAATCTGAGGTCTCATTTTCTTATTCCCTACATGTTTTATAAATATGTTCTCACCTATAATATATATACTGAGCTACAAGCCTAGGGTCTGTGCGGTTAAACCTGATGGGGAGTGCATCTTTTCTCTCTTCCCCAACATCTCCTTTTGAGTTCCTGGAGATAAAAGCAGCTGGCGCAACATCAAATCAATAGGCCCATCAATGGGAACATCTCCTGAAGATTAAAGAGAAACTCACTCAGCTACAGAAAGGGAAGGTAGGGTGCTAATCTAGTACAAGACCTGGCCAGTGGAATGAGATTTAATTGATGTGTAGAAGGGAGATGGATGACAAGGTGAGGACCTGTGTGTGTGTGTGTGTGTGTGTGTGTGTGTGTGTGTGTGTGTGTGTGTGTGTGTGAGAGAGAGAGATAGTTTTTGGTTTTAACTCCTTTCACATGCAGTTATTTCCCATTGGCCTCCCTTCTGTCCATATCCTGTTTTGTGTGAAAATATTCTGTGTTTGATCCATTAGAAAAAGAAAATGAAGCATTAAGTACAGGTGTGCTGAACAACAGTATCACCACTTTAATGATAAGTAAGTCTGAATCCTCACCACAGACTGTGTAAATATACTGTATATCATAGAGGGGGACTTTGATTAATTTGTTAATTGTTATTTTTAATGTCAGACCTTTTGACTTGTTAATCAACGTTGTAACTAATAACATTAATTCCATTTAGATATTCCAGCACCTGTGCCCTGATAATGTGTATGGTGGTGTACTGACACAACAAACTGATTTTGTTCAGAGCTCAATTCTAAATATTTCATGAGGTCTGTAATAGAGGTAGAGTAATAACTGGTACTTTCTCTGGTTCCAGCTTCTCCAACATGACGATTTGATTTCTTTGTCATATACGGAGGTAAAGTAAATGTCTTTGGTATTGGACTGATGGTCGAGAAAAACAAAGAATTTGAATACTTTACCCTGGGCTCGGGGAAATTGTAGCATGTTTTTCTTTTCATACATTTCATAGACCAAACAATTATTCAATTAATTGAGAAATTATTTGAAAGATTTATCCTTATAGTTGCAGCTCTTTAACAACTATATTATATTCAACAGTATGATTTACAACTGTCAGTTTGTTGGCATAATGGCCACTTTTTCAAGTGATGGATATTTTATTTTGGAAAATTAAACTAGTTGGTACCTGTCTAGTCTAGTGCTATCCTCGTATATCAGTGATAGGAGTTTGGTGACTTCTTACGTTAGCTTTGAGTCCAAAAAAGTCTGTGAGTGAGTCTCTGTATCAATAACTTCATTTCTGCCTTCAAGAAAAAAATAAAATAAAACTACAATCTGCTCACCGCCCTCAGCTCTGACATCGGTTAGTTGTTTTCAGTTCTTTCCAATTCCTACCAGAACCCTTTGTCCAGAAGTAATATGAAACCTGATAAAAGCGCTTTGTGCATCCCTTCAGAACAACTTGTCGCAACCACCAGCATACTTGGCAACCCCCCCATTAAAACCCCTTTAAATGAGAGCAGCATGTGGGGTGAAGGGGGGGATATAGTTAGGGAATGTACGAGGCATTCATAAATATTCTTTCATAGTGAGGAGACCACAGGACGGGGCCTGCGCTGAGCTGGTCTGTGTGGTTGTGGGCCGGGGTTTGTACGCTCTCTATCTGAAGCCACATCAGAGCCCTGAGCCCTGTGTAATGTGATCTGGCTGGGCAGGGGAGGGTTCCCCCTTGGATTCAGAAGAACCGTCGCTGAGGTGCAGTGCAGGGACGGGCGGTCAATGATGTAAGGCAGCTCTTGGTAACAAACAATTATGGCTACAGTTATGGTGACTTTTTAAGGGGATGTTTTCTGCCACCATGATGGCAGCGTGTGTGTCACAGTGTCGCTGACTTCTCTTTTAATTTCTCCGTTATTTATCATTTTTATCTTTATCAACCTTTCTTTATTTGTTGTGTATGTCATTAGCATTCTTGCTGAGCGAACACATGATCGGTGGTGTATAGGAGGCCAAGTTCGACATCAACTTCTAAACCTGTTTTAGAATATTACTATTGATATTTATCACACTAAAAACAAAGCTCAGCTGATAACAAACAGATATTCCACAAAACAGTGCATGTTACAGCTAAGGATGAAACACTAGCTTTATTGTTGATTTTGATGCACCCGGTCATATTATCTGTTCACTGTCAAAGTGTTTTTCTGGTTGTATCCTGATAGCATGAACATGTTCATTTTCAAATCCAAACTCTGTCAATGTTCTCAACAATCTCTCATGGATTGGTATACACTCCTTTTCAGTTGCTGTCTTGCTCTGTCCTTCTGCCTCTCTCTATCCCTTCTTTTTCTGTCCTTTCTGCTTTTTGTCTCCCATGCAGTCGCTCTCTCTTTCTGTCTGTCTTCTCCTTTTCTTAATCATCGTCTCCTCCATCTCCCTCTGCACTCTCCATCCCATTTCTTACCTCTTTTCAAATTGTGACAATAAGAGTCTTCTCTCTCTCTCTCTCTCTCTCTCTCTCCCCCCCCCTTGCATTCCCTGTGCTTACTCACAGTCATGAACAGACAAGCAAGCAGTGGGTGGCTTGCGTCTCCTATCTATAATTCAAGCCAGTTAAACTACAGCGAGGATGTTTGCCAAACACACAAAGCGCATCTCTCTCTTAGAGAGAGAGAGAGAGAGAGACAGAGAGAGAGAGAGAGAATTGTTTACCGTCAATGTATAGAAAGTATCCTAACATTAAATTGAGAGATTACAGTTATGTTTTCTATCATTTCTGCTTTGTCTTGACAGAAAACGCACCTGGAAAGGACAGGGATGATGACATAGGGAGAATCTTATGTGATCAATTTTTTGAGTGAAAGTCAAAGCCACTTGTTTTAAGAGTGCAGTGCAATTAAATTCTAAATTGTAACAGGTGTTCTCATTTAAAATAGATCTGCTTCTTTACAAATTGTATTAAACCACAATAAAATGTTCCAGCCGTCATACATAATTACAGTCTGCCGGTGCTTTAAAATCACTGAGAATTTGAAGACATTATTTAAAAGTATGAGTTTTTTATATGAAGAAGATATATATATATATTTTTTTTTACTTCAGGGCTTATGTGTCTCAAGGACACCGATGCAGCTGCGTAACAGTAACTGACTTCAGGCGTTATCCGTCATACAGAAAAGCATCGTATCCCCCCTGAGACCAAGCCAAACCGCTTGTGGTAACAACCACTTATAACCATAAATGAGAGTCAAGAGGAAAACCAAAGCTGTTTTTCCAGGTGTTTGGATTAAACTCCAGAATGTAGTTTTCGAGTCCATCTGATGATCTCTGGCTGAAACTGTTGGCAAAAGGAGTTTTATAAATGTTTGCCTTTTAAACACATGACTGCACACACTCACCGAAGCAAAAAAGTCGGTGCCATTTAAAGTTCTTTGGGTTTAACTGTGAAATCAGTTTATTTTGGTGGAGTATATGCAGCGTAACATTATAGACACAGTTTTGTGGCCACAGTAGAGCTCGTTTGAAAGGTCACCATGGTCACAGATGATCCTTGTCTTGTTCAGCACATTTAACCTCTTGCCCTCTGGTCCAATCGGCTAGGGTTAGATGGAGTTTGAGTTTTGAGGTTTCACGTTAACATTTAATGCCTCTGAGGATACAAAGACTTATCTGCAGTTTTTTTTTTTTTTATTTATTAATCAATCATTTAATCTATAAAGACTCTGAATAGTTTAAATGCTGGTGAGAATATGTAGTAGAATAATCAGTTATTCAACTATAGCAGACTGTGGGTAGAAAGTTGTTTTTAAAGGGTCAGTTCATAAAAACAAACTGCATTTTCTCACTTATTTCAAGTATGTACAAATCCTAAACTTAAACAGCAGATACTGTTTGTGACAAGACAAATTTCCTTATCAAAACCTTATAATCATAATCATAATCTAATCATATAAAACTAAGACTTACCTAAATGGATAAAGGTGTAAATGAAATGCTTTTTAACTTCTGGGACGAACCAACCCTTTCAATGCACTAATATCTTGGCTCATGTTGCTTTTTGAATTGAAGTTTGCCTTCTGCCCATCAGGGTTCAAATTTGACCAACCACTCAATAAATTACCATAGTTTTTTTGGGCTGGTAAGTGAAGCAGATCTACCAGCCACTTGCAAGCAACAGATCTTAGACCAAGAGCCGGGACTTTTTGAGGCCTGCGGTTGAAGCGATGCTATGGTTGCCATGGTTACGGCATGCCTGCTCTTTCCTCACTACTGCACTACCGTGTGGAGAGGGGACCAGCCCAGCAGGCGGGCCAAGAAAGAGTTAGAAAGAAGAAAGGTACAGTAGAAAGAGAGAGAGAGAGAGGGAGGGAGAGAGCGAGGCGAGCCGGGGCTGCTGGGAGGTGGGGCGCACTGCACATCCACAGGAATCGCTCCAGCCGCTGGGGTAAAAGGAATTAATCAGACAGAATAAATTAGGACATGAAAGGAGAGAGAGGGAGACGGAGCACCATCCACATTCTCCCTCTACACTTCCATCCATCCATCTATCCATCATCTTCCATCTATCTACACATTCATCAATCTCTTCTGTTCTCTTAGCCTTTTGTTCTCCTGAAACAAAGTCGATTAGTCTGTCCATAAAAGAGTTAATTGTTGCTATTACATTATTATTATTATTATTATTACAGCACTTTTTAATGATAGATGGTGAAAATTCACTGCTTCCAGCTTCCGTTCTGATTTTAAATGTAAATTGTTTGCTCATTTTTTTTCATCTTCAAATAATACATTGAATACGTTTTTCAAACCAAACAAGCATCTCTTTCATCGCTACATCACCTCTTTCCTTCACATCTTTCCTCTTTACTCTAGCCACCTCTTTCAGTTTGCAGTCGTGACAGTTAGAAACATTTGATTCTGAAATATATTATCAAATCATTTGATTGTGGAGGCTGTTCTCTGTTCTGTAGAGACCTTGATTCTCTAAAAAAACCTTTCAAGGATTTCAGAAAAAAAATCTTTTTATCAACTTTTTCACAATAACGCGTTTAAGGTTAAACTTTTCTTTTCTACCATGCTAACCCAAGTGGTGCAGGGTTCAGAAAGTAGACAAAGTAGTAGGCAAAGCACAGATCAAGCACTGTCAATGCAATCTAAAAACTGAAGTTGAACTAGCAAAACATTCCAATTATTGTCATTAATTTTGGTCTTCACCCAGTTTTGAAGTTTGTGATGGTCAAAGGTCGCCAGTTTGGGCCATTGCCCTCCACTTGAAGATTAAGACTAGTTTCTGCATGCATCAAGACTTCTGAGAAGACCCTTTAAGTGTTTTGTGTCAGCCCCCAGTGCAGACACTGGCCATCAGTGCTGATAAATACCCTGTTCTCGGAAGTGTTTGTTGCAATGGCCGTAATCTTTGAAAAATGGTCCTGTTGGACTGCCTGATCTCTCTGAGAGACAATGAAAGGAATGAGCTGGTTGGACAGGGGCCTCGGGGCTCTAGTTTGTCCCTGATGTCATCTGAAGACTCCCCATTGCAGTTTGTATGCTTGTTAGTGTGTGTGCCTTCTGGCTGGGTCTGAGTTGATGTCCCATACTTTTTGGGAGACATGACTTTTGGAAGATGTCACATTGGGCTCTGGGAAATTGGGATTTCATATATTAAATGATTAATGGAAAAAAATTGACAGAATAATCAATCCTAATGCTAAATCTTAATGCAAAATCCGAATGTACAGTAATATTACTAAGCTAAGCTTACCCTGTACTATACGGTGATTCCTCTACTGTGCGACAGTAAGTCACGTGATTATGACACAATCGTTTGCTTATTTTTACAGAAACGTCTGCTAGGGAGCCATAACGTGAGCTACAAGGTAATGACGCCTTTTATACATTGTTGTGTTTCTTTAGAAATAAACAACGGACAAATAGTCTTTAAACGCTTCAGATGTAAAGTTAATCGCTGTCAAAGTGGTGACAAAATGAATGTCAGTCGATGGAATGCTAACGGCTTGATGGCTTGGTAGGATCAAAATGGCGCCATGGGAGCTACGCTTAAGGAGAGGCTTACCCCTCTGGTTACTATCTCCGCCGCCGGCCTAATGGTGGAAAAACGCGCTAATTCTGTGCCCGTACCTTTTTATACGTACCTTATGTACCTTTAAACGGCAAGGCGGAATACCTGCGTAATATTCGCGCCGTGAACAGACTGTGTGAAAGGGGCTATAGTGAGAGGTCAACGTGCTGTATAAAGTTTACACAGCAGCAGCTTTTTCACTTTTTCAAGGATCCTGGAACTTCAGTGACCTTATGACCTGCTTTAGTGTCAAGACTTTCAATGTTGGATGTACCAATTAAACAATTTCTGTTTTAAGAAGTGATACAACATTAAAAGAACTGGAAATTTGAGAGAACAGTTTGTGTCAATGTTGTAGTTGGTTATGTTTATTCTTTAAAAAATATAAATTAGATAAAGGTTTATTTGCAAATGGGTGCAAAAAAACTCACTTTTCAAAAAGCAGATTGTGTGTGTGTGTGTGTGTGTGTGTGTGTGTGTGTGTGTGTGTGTGTGTGTGTGTGTGTGTGTGTATGTGTGCACGCGCCCGCGTGTGCTCGCATTTCCAAAATAATATTCCTGTTCGGGGATGTTGAGGCCATTGAGCACACTTTGCCCCCAGGTATTTCTTTTGCATGGCCTTCAATTCTCCCATAACGCCCAGGGATGAGATTATTTTGATACAAACATCAAAGCAGCAGATCAGACAGAGAGCAGCGTACACGTGAAGAGAACCGGTGGCCCAGAGGGCAGAAAGCATGTAAGCTGATTGAGTTGTCTGCTTCCCCAAAACTTGAGTCACCCAACAGTTGGCCTACATGTAAAGTCAGCCGTGTGCGACCGCCTCAATGCCGTGATCGCTACAAACACACAGAGAACACATGAGAGTCAAATACACTGCTAGGAACACACACTTCAATGTGATAAAATATGTAGAACAAAGCTGTAAACAAATGTACACACTCATGTGTTGTTCAAGATGTTTCTGAAAACCTGTTTTATTACTGATTATTATTTTCATTATTGATTCTTTTTTATTAAATTGTAAATCGTTGAGGCTTCGAAAACACAAGCTCTAAGAGCCCAAAGTTGATGGTTTAAATGTCTTGTTTTTTCTGACCAAATGTCCTAAACACACATATTTCAATACTTTGTGGTAATGTCTGAAGTTCTACCATGGACTCTGTAACATTTGTTGTGAAAAACATGCCTTGGTTACCTTATTTCAAGCCACTCTAGTGTGGTATAGAAAGCCTGCAGGAAGACTCTGCTCACTTTGGATTGGATTTTCTGATTGATTGTCTAAACTAAAAAAAGGAATGAATATGCCAAATCTAATTCATATTGAAAAATACAATTCAGGTAAAGCATAATTACATTATCTGTATATATCTTTATCTGAAAAGAAACCATGAGCTGTGTGATTCTTTTGTTGTGGTATTCGGTGGCCATATTGGTGTAATAAATAGAAACTGGGACACAGGAAACGCATCAGTGCATCATTTTTTTTTTAAATGTGTGGTGGCATTTTCCATTTGGGCACATGGTCTGGTATTTAGTCTGAGCTGATGAGTGAAAGCTGTCCTCAGCAGCCGTAGGAGAAAGGTTTCACAATGAGTGAGCGATAGATGTTCTCAGTCATCGCAGCAGGGGACGGGACCACATAACGTCCGGCCAGGATGGCAATCACCCTGGGGATCTTTTTAAGAAGATAGGAAAAAAAGGTCTGAGGCCAGGCATTTCCTTCCCTCATACAATACAGTAGGTAGGAGATTCTTCGAGAGGTCACTCACAAGGCTAAAACATTTATCCCAAACCGCAGCCACCAGATAAACACAGTTGTGAAAGTTTAACATTTCATACTGGAAACAATCCCGACTAGCTTATCTGAGAATAAATCCAAACCCAGACGCCTTTTCCACCCCTGTGAGTCTCTGTTCCTTTTTTGACAATACTGTTATGGAACTGCTAGATTTTATTTTTTTTGTCTGCTAACTGGCTCCCACAAGACAGTCAAATATGGCTGTGGCCTGTAGTAGTTGTAGTATCTATTGTTTGAGCAAACCAAACCCTGGAGGAAGTTTGTCTCAAAGAGGATTTATGTCTTCTGTGGTATCCTCATTTCCTCCTGACTCCCTGGGTCAATATTTTTGTTGTAGATGATTGCTCAGATGTCACAAACAAGTTGTTAATTGTGGAACTTTCTGATAGAAATAAACAAGTACACCATTAATTAGCTGCCTTTAGGACCGTTCATTAGAGGTCCCTTCTGCAGAGTGAAGCCGTCACCACAGTCTAGAAGAGAAAGTTGCCTGTTTGTCTGTCTCTGTCTGCTCATTATCAAAGTGATAAATTATCTCTAAATGCCATTGCAATGGTTGGATTTGATTTTTCACCCAGACTTATCCATGGCCTGGAGCCAGCTGGAGCCGAGTGTCGTCTCTCATAAACCGGTTTTCTCACCACATTGAGCCTGAGCTGTGATGTCTGAAAAAGTGTGAAAAGTGATTCTGCACTCTCTCTCCGGTCTCTCTTCTCTTAAGTCTGGCCAAGACTACTACTTGTTTTACAATTACTACCACTGCTACAACCATTATGTCTCTCTTCTGCTACTGCTGCCAAACTTGGAAATTAAATAACATCAATCATGAATCAGGAAGGATGGTAAGCAACACATTATAATAAATACACTTAAAACTAAATTTTCTGTAAATTTGGGTTCACAATATAAAAATATAAAACATTAGGTTTAGATCCAAAGCCTTCTTTACACTGCCAGTAACTTTTCTGGTGGGGAAATGCTGAATCCACTATTCGTGTATTTATTATTGCTCTAAAAGAAGTCAAATTTGAATAACTTGACTGTAAAAAATATATATATATCTACTGGAATAAGCTAATTATATGTATATCTAGCAAGTCGATCTATACACGCCCTCTCACAAAAAAAAATGTGGAGAACATAATCTTACTGGTAAACTAGTTGAAGTAGGAGGAAAAGTGGTGGTGAAATAAAAAGTAAAAAGAAAGGGCCCTTCATCCTAAAGGTGTTAATAACGATCAGATTAAACGCCTCTTTCCTGTCTTGGTCCTATGTTTTTTCATATCAAAATCAATCATTGTTGTCAGTGAACGTTACATTTACATTGGTGTAGTGTTTCTGTCTGTAAGTAACAAGCAGTGGTTACTGATTCATCATGGCCACAGCCCAGATGTTCCAGTGGTGTGTGGCAGCACTGGACATTGGTGTGTATGTGTGTGCATATGTTTGTGTGGGTATTTGCATGCACTGGGCGTGTCCTTGCATACATGCTTTTTCATGCATAAATGTGTGTGTGTGTGTGTGTGTGTGTGTGTGTGTGTGTGTGTGTGTGTGTGTGTGTGTGTGTGTGTGTGTGTGTGTGTGTGTGTAATTGGGGAGTGGGCAGGGTTTTTTTTGGGGGGGGGGTTTGGCCCGGTTTTTAAACATAGCTGTGTTGTTATGGTTGCCTTGGCTTTGATGTTGCCCAAACCTCCAACTAAGAGGCTTTCATTTTAGGCTCCTGACTCTGGAGAAGGCAATGACTTCCAGATTGGCAGGCCTACTCACTACTTGTGACTAACTGCTGGGGTGGGACGGGCTGTGGGGGGTCATGACGGGTAGAGCAGGTCACCCTAGTGGTGCTGGGGGAAATGTTGGATGTAAACGTAAATCTACAAAAGCACTGGACTCTGACACCAGACTACAGAGATTGAGCTGCGTCAATGAGTTTGATTAAAACACTTGGTTTGAGTTAGGAAAATAAATATGTACACGTCTTGCCTCATGCTTCAAGTCTGCACTTTTCAATATTATACCAAGACCACAATCTTTTCCTAAACTTAACCAATTGCTTTGAGTAGTCTCAACATAACCATAAAAACTTTTCCATATGAACATTTTGCAGTGGCGGTGAGCAGTTTGCAGATGAGTTCAATATCAGCGTATTTTCACTATGCCCGTATAAGGAATTGTAATCCAGACAGCATTACTTTTCATACAAAACTTATTTACTAATGCAGATTTGTTGTGCATGAACATGCCTCTGAGTAAGATTGTGTATTACAGAGAGGATTTAAGTAGTAGTAGTAGAGGAGAAAATTGGAAATTTAAAAGTATTCTGGTTGAAGAGTTACAGTATGAGACTTCCATTTCAATGTATTCTCAAGTCATCCTGCTAACATATTTGACAACAAGGCAAAGTAATATCATTGTTTACAAAATGTGGTTTATATTAACGACGCAATGCAGCTTTAGACCATAGCAAAAGAGCATGAATTGTATTTATCAAGGGATAGAGGGGGACATACCAAATCAAAGCAGTTAAATAAATAGTTGGGATTAAATGTTTTTGATGTTTAAAGAAATTCTATTTTCTCTATATCGTTCCTTTTCCATGAGCATACTGTATTTTTGCAGTCTCTCCATACAAAATATAAAAGGCTTTCTGGCAAACAATAATAATGATAATCATAATAATCAAATGTCATCCTATAGTATATAGCCTTTTCTTCTCAGCAAAGAGGGCGCCATTTCTTTTCAGAGTCATCTTAATCATATGAATATTTTCTTAGTCATAAGGGACAGTTTCAGAATTGGTCTAGCAGTTCAGGTATTTCCCACAGCCATGCCTTTTTACATCATATACATTATGCTTTCTTCTGGGAGCCTATATAATCAAATGTAATATCGATAACATCTAATATCAGTCTAATCTAGGCCAAGCGTTTCAACGGGATCAGATGCTTCGTGAGATTCTCAGTTCTCTTTCGTGTGGAGTTGCCGCCTTATATTCTTCTCTTTGCTTGCATTTTTTCTTTCTCTTTCGGTACATCTTTACTGGTTTCTGTAATTCTTTTTTTGCACTTTTTCTCTGCATGCAGGTGTGGGGAATTTTGCCGCGCTGTAGACATCCCCCCCCACCCCCCCACCCCCGTTCACCCACAAACCCTAACATGTGTCTGTGTGTCTGTGTGTTGTGATGTGAAGAATCTTAAATTCGAACCAATCAACCCAAAGGTAATTTGATCATCAGTACTGTTGAAATTTAAAGCAATAGTTTAAAATTGGCTGATACATTTAGAATATTTCCCAAGTTGCGCCACAACCAAAAGAATTATTCCTTAAAAGATGCGGCCAGTTTCTCATTGTTGTTGTTGGAGCAATTAATTCACGGATCTGGTTTGATTCATACGCTAAAACACGATTTATAAATGGTTTGTTTTTATTTCTCTTTGACGGATGCTTTAAGTGCAACCTAGATTTCATTTGATGACAGAACATAGTGCCCTTGAGCTCAGATGTCTTTGTGAGAAAGGTCCTTCCTGCAACACAGTTTGATTGCAGCCACTTGAAAGGATTGCAGAGAACAAGGTGAATCCACCATTAATTTCCAGCAACTGTGTGTATTTTTAAATTTTCTTTATTTCCTCCACAATAGGGCAAGGATGACCGTGAAAGAAAGAGAGAGAGTGAGTGTTTTAAATGTGTCATCTCCGTGAAATTTGAGATTAAAGACATTAGACTCAAAAGCACTCTGGGGGGGGGGCAAAAGCGAGGGCACTTTAATTTCCGCTTCAAATATAAAAAGAGACAGATCTACTTAGTCTGTCATCTAAAAGCTAAAGAATACATTACTGTGTGTGTGTGTGTGTGCGTGTGTGTGTGTGTGTTCAAAGCATGCAACTGCGTTTCTTTGCACAAGTGTGTGTGTGTGTCAGGGTCAAGGTGGAGGGCCGTCATTACAAAGAAGTGACGTCTGAGATCCCATTAACTCTTGTATTCAGCAGTAGATTTCTGTTCAAATAGAGTGGAGATAAAAGACAGCAACAATATGCTGATGAATCAAAGGCCTTTCAAGTGAAATTAGACTACAGAGAGACTGAGGGCTACATGTACGATTACCTGACGCACTTAAAAAGGTGTTGATATCTAATTTAAATCTTTAAAGTAATCGCGTCTTTTGAACTAATGACATCTTTGATGTAATCAACAAACGGGATTTATTATTCAGTGCTGTTGGTGTTTTGGGAGTGGGTTTATTCATGTTTATGGCTGCATGCATGATTAATGTATGTAAAGCGATACACAGCATGCTACAACTCTTTCAGTGTAGTGTGTAAAAATGTGTGTAACAACTACCAATATGCACCAACTACTGTTTTTTTGACCGTTGAAGATATTGCGTAACAAATGTTCAAGTTATCTTTTATCAGTTTTCTCGAAAACAACGTTTGCATTGTTTGCATCTATGTTTGCTACCTTGCAGTCTTCTTTTTCACTGCCTTTTTTGGGAAATTGGTACATTTCCTTGCACTTTCCCACCAGCAACTCTTGATTAACAGTCGTGTGAAACCGGAGGCAGGTAATGTGTATCATGTCGAGTGAATAACAAAACAGGGACCAGATTGTGAAGACATTGCACTTAACAAAACTCCAGTGGGTACCTTGAAGTCAAGACAAAAGATTGATGCTATCAAGAAAGAAAAGAGGATTTTAAAAGAGGCCACGTCACTCCAATTGCACACCACCAAAACACCATCATTGCAGCAATTACTTGTCTGGATTGACTACAAACAGGGTCTGACATCTGTGCATGTTTAGGTACTGAGCATGTGTGTGTAATAAAGTATAAATTGTTATTGTTATTATTATTAATTCAATTACCAGATAATCGCCACAAGATCCGGCGTCCGGATGTCTTTCGACAAATATTGAGCTAGCTAAGTTTTAAGAACATTTGGATCATGCAACAAGGCAGTTCTGCTTGGTTCTTTCAGGGAACGATTGTAAAGATTTACAAAGAATATGTTTATGGTATTTACCATCAAACTGGGACGTTTGGGACCAAAATGGGACAAAATACACACAACGATACACTGGTAAAAGCAAATTACGTTTAACCATGTATCCAACTAATTTAAATAGCTCACATTACTGTATTGTGTGTGAACAGTTAACTACATTTACTATTTTATGTTGTGTTTTTATTTATTTTTTACGGATTACAAATGTTCCACCAAAGCAAGTTCCTTCCCAGAGCCACCGTCTTTGTGACTGGAGCTTAGCACCGCCCAAGACGATTGTGATTAGTTTAAAGAAATGCAAACAACCCAGACCGTTTTCTTCTCCTATCCAAGAGTGTATGGGTGGAGGGGCCAGACCTTACTCTGCAGCGCTGTGGAGATAGGTCTGCCAAGCAAGACCACGTGTGCCATAATCACTCCAGAATGGCACTAGGGACAACAGAGCAGGATGATACACTGTCTAATTAATGCTGGTCATTGAAAACCAAATTCAAATTACTGACCAGATGCGGTCAGAAACATTACTGCATTCCAGTGTTGGTGTGCATCACTGCGTCATGACATGCGTCTGTCCTATTTCTCAGTGTCAATTTCCAATGATGCTGCAAAAAACAGCAGTATTATCACATTCTCTCCCCAGCACATCCTTGCTGACGTACCACTCAGCCAACATGGGGCGCACACTCTACACTCTATCGTCCTAACATCACATATGTATTGTATGTATTCTCTGACCATTTATGTCAAGCTGCAAGGGTGGGTAACTCTACTCATGTAAATTAAAGGTGAACTTTAGTGAACTGTGTGTGTGTGTGTGTGTGTGTGTGTGTGTGTACATGTACATATATACACACACAACATAGCTGCAAGTTTCCGTTTCAAAGATGCCAAAGTGTTTTTTGATCTTTTGCGAGTGTGTGTGTGTGTGTGTGTGTGTGTGTCCTTCACATGCATGTACACACTTGTCTGTTTCAGCTAAGGTAATTATGTGTAAGTTCTGTGAGTGTATGTGTGTGGTGGGGGGGGTTAAATACAGGGGGGTTGATAATTATGGGTTAAATGAGTGCTCTCAGTCAGCCTCCCTGAGTGTGTGTAAAAAAAGGAAGGCGCAGCGAAAGCCACTTCAAGGCCGGCTAATTACCCCGAGGAAGAGAGGAAACGTAAATGGACGATTTTGCGGCTATAATGTTACAGCAAAACGGCTACATCGACCTCAGCACGTGAAACGGAGCCACAACTTCTTCTGAAGACTCTTAGCAGCCCTGCACAGATGTGTGTGTGTGTGTGTGTGTGTGTGTGTGTGTGTGTGTGTGTGTGTGTGTGTGTGTGTGTGTGTGTGTGTGTGTGCATCCATATGTGTAGAATCAGTCAAAACAGAGAGTGTGTTTGTTCATGGGTCTGTACATGCGCTGTAGGCGAGGTGTAATTTGTGTGCAATAATTCACATGTATTCTGGGTTGTGTGAGTGAGTGTGTGTGTTGTTGAATACTGATGTTTCTGCAGGTCAGGCAGGTGTTATATTGGTTTCCAGTGGTGTACACAGTGGTTTTAAATGTACAATTAGTCTTTTTATGCAAAAACTCATTTTCATATGTGGTGCAGTCAACAACTCAGATTCTTTCAAGGCTCAGTCAGATTTTTACGTCATGTAATCTGTATACACATAGCACTCACTACTGATACTAACTACCCAGTTTTGGGATTTTCCCTGAAAAATGTTGTGTGGTGTGTTGCATCATTTCCTTTGGCATGAATTAATTCAAAACCTTTTTCTGTTATAAGTCGTGGAAGAAGAGCAGCAAAAGGTGTATGTGAGAGCCAATATGCTCTGAAGGCAGCAGAGTCATTAGAGACACATTTGATGAAAATCTGGCCTCATTGAATTTTAAACCCTCGAGGTGTTCTGCATTATTTAAAAACCTTTCTCTGTAGGACCAATTCTGCTATCTTTCTTTTTTTTCATACAACCATTTTGCTGACCTGAACACTCCCAAGTAAAAAAGAAAGGAATCCTTTCTATTGCCAACTTCCATCCCACATAACTTGATGTTGGATAAAGTGACATGGCAACATGTGTCTACCAGGGACATGGAGATGATTTTGTTGCCTTGTCTGACAGGCCATTTTGTCAAAATCTTTGCATATACCTAACATACAAGGCTTCTCCCAGTAGGGGTACGACCGCTTTCAGTTTTACCTCCAACCTCTCAGCCTGACCTTTCACCTCCCAGCTCCGTCCTCCCAGCAGGAGGTGGAAAGTGGGGGCTATGAGCAGGGAGCTGAGAAGTGGCAAAATCACAAAGTGATTTTACTGGCACTCACTCTTCCTCCATCTCTGAGGGCTTCTTCAGGTTATAATGAATGCAGACCACCTTATCTAAAACCTCCCCTCCACCTACACCCTGCTCCCACTCTACCTCTTACCCCACACCTCCTCCCCCACCCTCAAACCTCCCACCCTTCGGCTCTCTAGTACAGAGGCAGTGTGTTTTGTTTTCATGTCTTGACATTAAAAGCAGTGTAGCAATTTGATCTTAGCTCCACAGCTAGCAGTGTAGCATACACATGAGGGTCAGTTTGTGTGTGAGCGTGTATCTGGCCAGTGTGAGAGACTTTAAGATATTGATGGATTGGAAAGGAGATGTTGAAAGTGTGTGTGCTTGTGTTAATGTGGAGTGTAGCGTGTGGAAGCTCTGCCTTTAAGTGATAAGGTATTCACTTTGTAACTCAGCAGGAGGCCCAGCAAGTAGTACCAGATCTGCCCCTCTGTAGTGCACTCCACACACACAGACACTCATGCAAATGGACTTCACACACACACACACACACACACACACACACACACACACACACACACACACACACACACACACAGGCGTGTCCATCTCAGTTTACAAAATAAAATAACTTAAAAACTTTTCTCAGAGATATTCATAAACATGAAAATCGGCTCCTCTGCCAAGCTTTCAAAGACTTAATACAGCTTGGAGAAACACACACACACACACACAAATATAGCCATCCTTACACATCCACCCACTCACAAACACACACTCACACTCGCACAGAAAAACATGCATTTCTACTCGCCTCCCACAGAAATAGTTACACTGTCCAGTCTGCGCTCACGAAAACACATGGCATGGTTCAAACATACGCAGTGTAACTCTGTTCAAGGCTGCCTGTTTAGCTGCCTGCAACATTGCAAACCACTGTGACATATCGTATGTCAGCCAGCATGCTGTGAGCATTAGCAATAACTGGATTTCAAGTAAGTTATTGAAAGCCATTTGTAAACAGAAACATGAAAGCAAACAAGCTCGCACGCAGCCTCACTTGATCATCAAAGGCTTATCGATCAAATGGACCTCCGTCTCCTGCTCCTCCCTGCTGCACTAAAAACCTATGGGAGCAAAGAACTGTGCATCTTGTTTGTTCCACACCAAATTTAAGATGTCCAGCTTTCTTTCTTTCTAGATTTCATTCTTGTACATGCGACTGTATGTGTTCAATTGGCATCATTGTGTATCTGTGTTATCTTTCATCTTTAAACACCAGTGATTCAATTAAGAGAAGAAAAGAATGGAGATTTGTCTAATTGATTTAATGTTGGTTTATGGTTGAATTTGTCTTCTTCTTCAAGCAAATAAAAAAGAGGGAGAAAAAAAATGCATCGTTGTGATGTTCTTTGATCGTGTCCTGTAGTCTTTTGGCTAAATAACTAATCTTAAATCTTGAAATACAATTGTCAAACATCCTTGTGATTACAATAATAAAGATGATTTTTGATATTATTATTATTATAATTATTATTATAAGTTTATATAAGTTTTCCTTTGCTGAATTTGGTATCTCTCTTGTGGTGGACAAAAAAAAATGAGTCTTGCATCCTAAAATAGTCTTTAGAACTTAATTAGCTTAAAATATCGTAATGTATATAATTAAAGCATATTTGATTGAGGTATTTAAACCAGTCCTACATCCTGGATTATTTCAACCCGTGTCTTAATTTAATCATCTTACCCATTATTTCTATTCATAACATTTCACTCAAAATGTGTCCTCAACCATTCAGTCAATGCAAAAAAAGATAGATTGTATACATTCATTATAATCTGAATTAATTTTGTATCATTGTGTCTCGTCAACAGTCCAACAAAGTGTCTGTGGTGCAGCAGTCTCACGGGATGCATCCGCTGACGTCCCTCCTTGCCCTACAGCAACGAGCACTTCAGCCCTAGTCCTCCACACCTGCCCACAGACATGAGCCAGAAGACAGGTATGACCACACACATTTTTATATATATATATATATATATATATATATATATATATATATATACCTGCAAGCGTACACACACACACACATAATGTGGCAGTAGACCAGTCCATAGAGAGTTGGGAGGGTCGCTGGTTCAAGTCCCTGTATGGACCAAAGTACAGAGTATGGACTGGTAGCTGAAGAGATGCCAGTTCTCCTCGTGGGCACTGCCAAGGTGCTCTTGAGCAAGGCACCGAATACTCTTCAACTGCTCAGGGCGCCTGTTCAGCAGTCACAGCCCACTCACTCTAGCATCTCTCCATTAGTGCATGTGTAGAACCTGGGCATGTGTGAGTATCTCAGGCCTGTGTGTAGTGTGTAATAGCAATATAGTGTATATTGTAATTTCCCATAGGGGATCAATAAAGAGTATAAAATTAAATATTAAGATAGAGGTTTATGTAAACACATGTATTGTATATACATGGACGTATACGTATAGACATGGATACAGTATAACACACATACAGCCATCATTACTGATCTTGTATTCTTGTTGAAATACAGAACTACACACAATTAAGAGGACACACACACACACTTAGACAGTAAACACAGGTATACTCCAAACAGCTGCTGAAATGTTGTTGAAATCCTCCTCCACATACACACTGCAATCTGTTTCATTCATCACATCAACACAAATGCAGCACACACACAAGCCCTGTCTCTTTTTACCATAGGCACATGTGATATAACAAATGTAATACACATATTCCTGTTTTCTCTCTATTTCTATACCTCTCTCTCTCTCTCTTACACACACACACACATACACATACTCAGGCACGCACCCAGTGTGTGAAGTGGCAGTACCGGCTCCGTCAGCCTGTGGCGGTTCCATGGCTGCTCTGAAGTGGCCTGCTCCTCTGAAGGGACCACCACACACACACACACACACACACACACACACAAAGATGGAAACAATTAGAGTGACAATCGCACAAGCCATCGCTGCAGCACACATAAGGTTCTCCTTAGCAAGCGCTGTGCATACAAACACACACTACTCTATTTGAAAGTCACAAACAAACACACCCTGACATTTAAACACTGTAGGATTTTTGCCTTTCAAGAGGCGGAGCTGAAAGGGCGGTAGCATTGGTTGGTCCATCTGTCTCGCTGTACGTCTCACACTTTGCAGTACAGATCAAGATATCTAAACTGCTGACCACATTACTTTTGAATTTGCTTAACATATTCCTGATCCCCAGGAGATTTTGGCAACCGCATCCTCTTTCATCTTGCATCACTAGCCAAAATCATTTAGCACATTCACGGTCCCCAGAGGACTAATCATACATGTATTTAAGGTAAGCTCCACTGATTCTACACATTGTTTTTTAGAGCTTGGGGAGTATTAGTGCAGGTGTAAAAAAAGTTGTAATTTTTGGCTCCAGAGGGAGCTGCGCAAAATCTGATTAATTGGTTGGTTGCGGCTGAAGAATACAAGTTACAAGTACAAAATAAAAATAAAATAAATAATACAAAAAAAAGCTGGAGGTGTGGAGTTCAAAGTAGTGAATTTACCAGACCTCTGTAGCCCACTCCTCATCTCTGCTTGAGGCTAAATTAGCAGCTAATAGCAGAACACACACAAATCTCTGTTTGCAGTCGAGCTGCGTTGTGGGGAATGTAGGCGCCAGGTTTTGACAAAGAAGAAAAATGTGTGGAATGAATTTTAAACTGTACGTTGTGAGTCTGCAGTGATTTAGAAGTACAATGCTTAATTGGTGGAACACTCTTTAAAAGTAGCAGATTAAGCCTTGCTGGTTGTCCATTGATCCCGAGGTTGGTGGTTCAATCCCGGGTTCCTTCTTTTCACATGTTGAAGTGTATTAAGAAAAATGCTGTGCTGAAAACAAATTGCCACCAGAGGGGCTGGATGAGCAACTTTCATTGCATTGGAGTAAATTAGTTTATACATCAACGAGACTTAAGACTTTTATTTTGGACCGGAGCTTTGCCATGAAATTGAATATACATTTATTGGTAATTTTTGGATGTAATCCAGTGTAATTGCATAGGTTATAGGCAGATTGGAGTCATTGCTAACAGTGAAACTGTCTTAGTCATTTGGCAGGGGTCAGCAACATAACTCACTATTTAATACAGCTGATAACCATGAAATGACTCCTTGGCATGGTTCAATTCATTGGTCCTTTAACACTGCCTGGGGTTTCCTCAGACACTTCAGTTTCTGATTAATAATTCAAGAATTATGACAGTGGATGACAAGGAAAGCGAGTAGCTTTTTTCAGAGAAAAGTGAGAAACCAGTAGGAGAGAAAGAGAATGGTAAGAGAAGAAACGTCAATTGAACAAGTCTTTTCTTGGCTCTGATAAGATATTGGAGTGTGACCTCAGGCAATCTTCTGCCTGATCTGTCTGGAAACCCCCTTTATCCTACAAAAACACTCCCCTTGTCTGGTCTAGACTCTTTTTATGTATGTGTGTGTCCTTGACTGACGCTAGCATAGTGACTCAGTGCTTAATGACAGACTCAGCCACCTGCTTCTAACAAACACACACACACACACACACACACACACACACACACACACACACACACTGCTGAACGAAACCTCCCTCACACCATGTCACCTGAATTCTGACTATGTTGTTCACTACAGTGTGTACGCACACACACACACACACACACACACACTCACGCACACACACACATACATACATACATACCACCTTACCTCACTCCTCATATCATTCATCAGCTCATCACAGGTAGGGGTTACCTCATCAGTGATGTAATTACATTACACAACTATTTACTCTGCTGTCCTCAAACTCTTCTACTGCATCACTGAGCTCAACATAAATAAATATAGTTTTATATCTGTTGGCAGAAAGTCAGAAGATTAACGCTAAAGTATGATTATAATGAGAAGTGTGACGAGGTTTATGAGCACTGAAATCATCATGAAAAAAACAAGCTGTGTTATGTGATTTTCAAGATGTTTTAGAGATGTAATGTACTGTATAACTGTACAGTACATTACATCTGCATACAGTATACAAAGTCTGAGAATAAGCAAAGGCCAAATACCCAGCTGAGGCATTCAAAAGCCTGAATAATGATTTCTGTGAGGCTATCCAATGGTAATATGAATGCAGGTGTGACATTAAAGTACCTCGGTAAACACCTTTCTTTTTGGTCTTGGTCATTCAAAAAGCAGCCTGTGTTCAGTTCTGCAATATACCATGCCTACCACAATTGAAGAGGAGTATGGGCACATTGTAAATCAGTGCAGCTTTACGCCACCCAGTATAAAATCTGAATTTATTTAGATTACCACATGCAAATTTGTAATTTCAGTGCTTTCCTGCCGAACTGTCTTATTTTCCCTTGTTTGTTTGTACAAGAAGCACACAGTGTTCTCAGCATTATAGAATCTATGCATACTTGCATCATGTTAAGGCTATGCACATTGATAAAAGCATCCCAGTGCCTCTTTCAGTGCATTGGTTGGTGTGATATGATATGATAGAGGTAACTGCTGTGGTGATTTATGCTCATAATCGTCTCTGTTCCTTTCCTTTCCACTGCTAGAACAATGTAAGTAATGTTTTTTTAATATATAGAAATATTTTGATCTGAAACTGTTTTGATTGTTTATTGTCTGTGAGCAATTGTCAAATTATAGTTCTACATTTCCTCAGGGTTCACCTTTATATATCTCCTGTAATCATTTGAGCTCTTGTAATTTCTGTGCTCTCCCAGTTTCTTTCTCGCACTCCACTCTCCAGGCCTATAATTATACCTCTCATGCATGACATGCATGTAAAGGTTGAAGGAAAATCAGAGATGTGATCACCAGCTTCTTTTTTTTCTTTAATCTTTTTTGTGGCTTTTTGTGTCCCCCTTTCTACATCGCCACACAGATGATAAAATACAAGGCTTGTGCAGTATAAAAATTCATCTTTTAACTTCTGTTACTCTTCAGAGGCATCATGTTGTCATGTTGGCAGCCAGTAGGATGTTCCTGTGAACTCAGCTTATTGTAGATGACAGCCACTTACTATAATAATCATGCATTGTTTGTGAACAAGGAAGGTCTTTTGCTATATTTCAGCGCAAAGTTGACACCTCTTTCTTTAACCTCCTTTGTTGAGTTGAGCTCACAGCTCTGACTTTATTCTCACTGAACAGTTTACTTCCTGTGTTGTTTCCATCAGCGCCCACTGTCTGTCTTCACTGGTGCTTAAAAAAAGTTACTGAAGGACCTTTAGTAGAATTTAACTTTATGAACCCTAAACTTTCCCTTAATAGTGAAAGTTAAAAAAAAAAAACAAACTTTCTTTCTTATAGGGCTGGGTATCAGTACTTGATTCTTCTTTAAGCTATGAACCAAAAAAACCCAGGGCCAAGTATTATCGAAACTTCTCCAGTCAAATGATACCTGCCCTGCATTGGATCCTTTTTGTACCCAGATCTAGGAAAAACTAATTATTTGTTTGGTTTTGCCGGCAGCCAATCACTGCAAATGTTCTTTGATTTAATGCGACATGTAATTGGCCCACTACTGCAGCAGCTATAAACAGTCTGTGGTGTGGTGAATACGAGCGGGGTGTATTTAATGGAGTGGGCAGTTCAGTGTGCCAAGATGCCACCATAATACATAGTTATAGTTATTACATAGTTAAGGGGCTAAGAGGGCTAAGCCTATACAAAATAGAACGGGGAAAGTAGGGCTATACTAACACGCCTGTGGGGTCTGATTAAAAATAAATGCATAAAATGGGGAAGGATTATTTCAAATGAAGTACTCTATTGGTATCGGTATCACTTTAGAGGTACTGGTATAATTTTTCAAACAATACGCACCCCTAGTGTCTAATGCTACTATATCTGTATATTGCAATATCCCCTTTTACTTATGTTATAAAATATCACATTTCACCTAAAAGTACAGAGTGATCTATGGCAGATCAGTTTCATCTATTTAGGCATCAGAAGCAACATAATAGGCCAAAACGTTGTTGCAGAAAGTTTGGTAAAAATAAATATTTTTATTATCCAATTTCATAAATTTAGCAGCATTGCAGTTTCAAAACATGACAGTGAAGGTACAAACTGTCACGCCTGAGCCCCACTGTTTTAACTCATCACCTCACATCAATATGGCAAAAGACTGGCAAGGATGCCAGTTTCCATGGTAACCAGAGAGCTTGTTAACAATCTGTCTGTTTATGTGTTCTCATGTAAGTTCACTCGTTAGATCACAGCAAATTAAAATCTCACTCTTATATGACTGTTATATCTGACATCAGAGTGGAAAAGTGGAATGGAGAATTACGTTTTTATAGAACAGCAAAAATGTAAATTGGTCTAGAGGATTAAACTGTGCTAGAATGTTAAAAATTAATGTATTTTAGATTTAATTTTTAAATGTTTGGTTTTGGTTTTTTCATCTCAGAACATTTGTTAACCAAGCACTATAGGTTTCTTTTTTTATTGTTTAAAACGTACCTTATATCTTATAATTTACCGAACTAGGTTTGCATTCTAGTTACATTTAATTTAATCTGAGACTCCTCCTGCCGACATTGTGCGACCCAGCTGTTCAGTCCAGTCAACCATAACTCCACATTTAGCATGTGATTTAAAAGTAGCCGTTCCCAGTAGATCAGCACCTTCACATTGCTTTGACTGTTTATCAGATATGACTGTTGGCTCGGACAATAGAGTGTAAAAAGAAAAAGCAGAAATGATACATGTCTGCTCGCTGTCACACAGATTATTAACACTTACTGTAGAGTGTCGTATGGGTTTAACATATTACTGTAAGTGTCTGCAGTAGTGTGAAGTAACTACAGGAGTTGCAAACAACATGCATCAGTTACCAGAGCAGAACTTTGGATTGTCACTGCATTTCTGAGTTTTTTAAAAAAAAAGTATTATTTAAAGAATAAGGCTGGCAATGTTCTATATTTTTATGGAAATTACCAAAACGTCTTACTTCTAAGTATTGTATATGTGTAAAACCTGATATAGCTTATTACTTGTGTTATGTAATGGCTCCATTGTCCATTTTGTTGTCCAAAAACTACTAAAAACACACCAGTGAGCCAGACCGTTGCTCTGAGTCACATATTCCTTTATTACCATGAACACAGTATGAAGTTAAGTTTTGGTCCAATCCACACACACCATCCTGCTCCTGTAAACACTCACGGAGCACCAAATGTGTACTAATCCGCAGCTGAAAATAGTCCATAACAAATGCACACTTTATTCCAGTTTGAGTAGGTGTTTGCTCAAATGTTTGACTTTATATTTACCAATATATTCATGACCCATTTTTGAAATTCATTCTTTGTTGTTTTTTTCATTTTCGTGGTTTGTTCTAAAGCAATGGCAGCCTCATCCTTTGAGGCAGTTGTCTTTTCTTTTATTTCTGTTTTTGAGTTTAGTTTAAAAATATAATGTTGAAGTTTTTAATTGAGTTTGATTTCTAAGCTTATCGTTGCTTATGACCATAGCTCTTCCAATTACCATTACATTAAAGTAACTATACTGTCTGAAGTAATCTGTTGCCTTTACTTATTAGAGAAAACAAAAAAGAACCCTATGTTTACTTTCAGGTGACTGGTGGCAAGAGAGTGAGACTCTCTGCTTAAAATCTGCACGATGAAAAAGGAAAACCATATTGGGAATGAAATATGCAGAATAATAAAGGCAAATATTAAAGGAGTCATATTAGACATTGCGTTTTATAATCTGTAGTTTTACACTGTAAAAACTGACTTCTGCTATTACTGTGACTTTTGATTTTTTCTCTTAACAAAAGTAACTGTTCCTGTACTTTCAGTAAAATTTGTCAGCTCTTATACCGCCCTTACTGTAACAAAACACTACAAAGTTTCTTCTGGTCTTGGGCTCTTTTATGTACACCACACAGGCTGCTTGTCAAGTCATTTAAAGGCTCAGATGCTGCAGCACTTTCACTCTCAGTGGTTATAACCACCACAGCACATTATCAGTGCATGAATACTATTTTCAGCTCGGTTCAAAATGCACACGTTCTGATACCGAGCTCACGCAGAGTCAGTTTTGACTCAAATGGTTTCCTTTTTCAGATGTTTCCCGAGACGCTGACATGGAGACCGTGAGATAGTTGCTTTAGCTGTCATTAGATGGCCGCTTTAAAAGGGGCATTCCAAAGAAAACTGCCCCATTACTGCTGCTAATTTTCCCCTTCAGGTTTCCCAACAACAAACAGGGCTGCAAAAAGGTGACTTACAGAAACCAGCGTCATGTTTCCATCACATCCAAGTTTGACAGATTAACAGTCAGAATAAAACTGTGTTTGGGATTTCTGTTTAGATGGTAGGGATACAGTCATTTTATATGGGTGACTTTGGAAAAAGGATGTGAAGTTCACCATCTCAGTATCAAAAGGAAGCATTATCATTCATTGTTATTAATGCTTCTTTTTCATCTGTATTCCTAACAGTTGATATTTATTATAAATGGTTAAATGGGGCAATCTGTTGCATTCATCTGAGATTTAATCAAGACATTTATTTTGACTTTAATCCTCTACAATATTAACAGACAGAAACATCTATACTAGCCTAAGGGCATGTTCAGCCTAATGATAGCCCTCTGGCAAAACAACAAATGGCCTACAGTGTGTTTGTGTGTGTTGAAGTCCAGTTTGAATGCAGAGGCAACCATACAGCACTGCTGATTTTATACTTCCTCGAAAAATGTAACGATCATATGGGTGTGTCATGGCCACCATGAGGCCTGCACAATTCAAGGACAAATATGAATCACGATTTTTTTTTTTTTTTTGATTAGAATTGATATCACGATTCTCTGCCACGATTGTTTTCTCACAAAGTGTAATGTTTATTACACACATGAACAAAACAAATTGGCAGTACCAAACATAGATTTTTTTTGCACCTATAGAAGAACACCAAAAGCCTGTAAACATAGAGGCTTCAGTGAAGAGAAGGGAGAGCCTTTCAGAGTCACTTACTTTCACTTTGATTCTTAGAAATCATGTTTTGTCTGTCAGTTTGGCATGGTTCAAAACTACTACAATACCCATGAGCCTCAGTCACTGTTGCTACAAAGAAGAAGCCAGTCAGTGAAGTGAATTGAAACGGTAGAGAATTCAAAACTCTTTATTGTTGAAGTGCTGCAGCATCAACAACGCAGTACTCCTCATGGAAATAAATGAGGAGTCTGTGTTTTGTCACGTCTGAACACAGCCTGAGGGTAAACCCTGTGTTCTTTACCGTGATAAAGACCTCTATATGTTGAACCTTGTTTATGTGTCTGAGTTTGATATACATGCTGTTGAGAAAACTCCTCCATGATGTAACTATGACACATGCAGATCTGTGATGGGAAGATGTTGCAGCAGGGATCAGCCAAAAGTCCCTTCTCCCTCTTACTAGTACTGTTATGTCTTTTTGAAAACATGTATTACATTGCCATTAGGGCTGGGTACCGAAGTCAATGCTTTTTAGTCACCGACCGAATTGCTTGCGTCAGTGAGCCAATAAGCATGCAGCATGCTTCTAGCAAGATCTAATAATGATTGTCTGTCTAACGTCACACGTCGTAGAGATTCACAGGAAAAACCATACGTTATGCACAGAGACTGGGCTCACATAGTAGGAGCTGAAAAATAAATCTAAAGATTTGTACCATGGGCGCCCAGATAGCTCAGTTGGTAGAGTGGGTATCCATAGAGGTTTACTCCTCAACGCAGCGGGCCTGGGTTTGACTCCGACCTGCGGCCCTTTGCTGCATGTCATGTAAAAGAGGTGAGAAAATGTGGAGGGAAAGAGTCCGGGCAGTGGAGGGGCTAGGGGCAGTAGAAGAGGATGATGGAGGAGAAGAGAAGAGAGGAAGGGCGTGGTGGTAGGGCAGGAAGGATCGGAGTGGTGAGACAGGTCGACTGACTCAGTCACATTCCTGTCGTCCAGATTTATAGTGGCTCGGGGTCCTGAAACAGGCCCGGAGCCGCGGCCAAATTACAGTCATCTAGAGCATTCCTCTGCTGCAAACACAGGTTAGCAG
The DNA here is from genome assembly GCA_026937815.1 of Etheostoma perlongum. Lineage (NCBI taxonomy): Eukaryota > Metazoa > Chordata > Actinopteri > Perciformes > Percidae > Etheostoma > Etheostoma perlongum. The sequence goes on along the minus strand of CM049383.1, from coordinate 8,271,281 downwards.
TCAGGCTGCGCTAAGTGCTAGGTGCTGCTTGTTGACAAATGACTTCCTTTGAAGGGCACAAAGAGAGAGACAGACAGAGACTGGATATTTACTGTGTGAGGGCAAAGTCGAGCAGTCTTTCTTTTGTTGGAAAACATTTCTGCTAAAAGTAGAAACTGAAGAATGCAAGAGGGTTTGTTTGGGTGTGTGTCCTTATCTGTGTGTGTTTTTAAAATGTGGGAACTTAACTTGTGTAGAATAAGCCAGTAAAACCAACTGGCGACATCAGCTCCCTGCGAAGGGTCAGACACACACTCAACACACAGTATTATGTCACACTAACACATGCACACCCTCAGAGACACACTGTGTGACAGACCTGTGTGTAGGGGTATTTTTGTGTTTTAATACCAGGTTCCCAGACTACTAATAGCGCTAATAGCCCATCAGACCTGGGGCCAGGGCTGGGGACCGCTGACCTGACCTAATGAGTGTGTGGGTGTGTTTAAAAGGCAAAAAGACAGGGAAATGGCAACATTTATTTAGTGTGTCTGTACTTATGAGGTCTTTAGTGACAAAATGCAAGCGAGAAAATAATGATACAAAAATGTTATTTGTGTGTGTGTGTTTGTTTGTTTGTGTGTGTGTGTGTGTGTACATGCACCTGCTGTGTGTGTCCTCCAGGAGTTCACAGGCACCAGTCCCAGGACCTCTCGGGGTATTACTCCCTCCCTCCAGGCGGCGTCGGCCAGATCACTCCCTCCATGGGCTGGTGAGTCTCACACACACATCTGTACATACTGTGACTCACTCAGTCCTGTGTGTACTTGTGATGACCTCGTTAGTGTGTAACTCACAATCTTTCCCCAACATTAAAGGAATACACCAGGTCTGTCTTTTACATGATGAGAACTGATAATTGATTCTTTTAGCTGATTAGTTGAGAAAATGAATTGGCAACTCCAGGCTCTAAATATAAAGAGTTTCCTGATTATTATAATGTTTTATCCTTCTGTGACAATAAACTAAATATCTATGCATTTTGGACTGTTGGTCAGATAAAACAAGGAAATATCAAATATGTCAACTTGCACTTTAAAAAATGTGACGGACATACAGTATTTTACTATTTTCTGATATTTTTGTGACCAAGGATTTAATGGAATAGTTTAGAAAATAATCTGCAGTTTAATAAATAATCATTAAAATAATAATTTGTCCCAGCTCTACCAACATGCTTCTGCTGTTTAGTCCAAACCCCTAATCCTCCAACATTCATTTTATCCAAAAACATCTTTTGCTAATCTTCACAACTCACCTCTAATTTCCCCAAACACCACCACCATTATTATTATTAATATTATTATTGTTATTATTATCATCATCATCATCATCATCATCCCTGCATTACATATACTACACACTCACATACACACTCTGACCCAGGTCACATACATCACTGTCTCACCTGGTGTCAGAGTAGCTAACCCAAGGCCCTGTTGTCATAGAAACCACCTTTTGAGCCTCTGTGTTTAGGACTCGACTTCAACTTGTGTCCTCTTGTCAAGACAAAAGGAATGCGGACAACTGCAAAATTTAAAAGAAATGTCAACCAAAAACATGAGTAACAAACTCTATTGCTAACAGACACTAAAAGTATATATTAGTGTAGTCACAAGCATGTCCTCCAAATGCATGTTTGTACTGACTAAAATTCAATTATCATTGAAGAGACTATTAATGAGGTTTAAAAATGGATTTTGTTGCCAAGACATTAAAAAGAGAAAATAACGACAGCAGTGAGCTGCAGTCATTAAATACAGTCCCTTCACATATATGGAACTTGCAGTCTTCCTTAAAATATGGTGGATTCAGGAAAAGGTTGGCAGGTTTAGGTTGATTCTGGCCGTAAATAAATTAGCAAAGACACCAAAAATAATATATCAATTTCTCAGCCTGTGTCTTGATTTCCCTGATAGTTCCCTATGGGGACAAAACAGTAGCATTATAGAAAGTTATATTGTGTGGGACGTCTGCAACGACCACATGTGCTCCATATTTAGTCCTTTCATTTAAAGTTTCCATCAATTCTGAAGCGATTGTGAGCTCGCGGTGTCACGCTGGTTGATTGTGAACTTATAATGTCAGTCTTCCATTGATTTATGGATCAACACAAATCCATTTATTGCATCCTACAGAATCTGTGCCTGGACAAAATCCCCTGCGGGAGCAGTTACAGGCTTACATCAAATGTCATGGAGATTTGGAACAGAGGCTTAAAACTTTATTTGTGCAGTTGTACACATACATGTGTGTTTATGTGTGTTTTTCATGTTTCTGTAGGACGAGATCTCTGTCTCCAGACATTTCTCAAGTCTGTGATTTACAGTCGTTTTATCTTTTTCAGACACTTCACTATGGATTTTCACAAATATTAACAGCTAATCTCCTTTAACCCAGATTATCTGCTTGTTTTGGCCCCTTGTCGTGTCTTCTTTGTTGGAGGAGGAGGAGGGGAGAACATAGAGAATGAGTGGTTAAATGTCAAACTGTTGTTTTCACTATTAGCCTGGTCTCCTCTCTTGTCCCTCCATGACCACCTCCACATGCCCCTGCCCGGGGCCTGTTGGCAGGTCTAGTTGCCTTGGACCATGAAGGGGTCAGGAATTATTTGAGATGTTTTGTTGTTTGTAAAGATGCAGCGTTGCAGTGGCGTCCGCTGTGGTGGGAGCAAGAGTTTCACAAACATGTTGCATTATTAAATACAGTGTGAATCAAGAGCTGAAGGGGATGTTATAAAGCCTCTTTAACTTCTATAAACCAAAGCAGAGTGAGAGTGAAGCAAAGCCTCAGCATGTTTCCTTAAGGAAACATGCCTGTAAAGGTCGGATAATGCTCGGAAAGAGCTAGTTTGTACAACGTGTTGTTCGATCTCGTAAAACGGCAAAAGGGGTGAACAGCTGGCCATCATAGAGGGGGGGGAGACGTAATAGTGTTTAAATGTGAGGATACCGGCATGTAGCTTCAGTTAATCTCACCTGGAAGACATTCATAGTGTTGCACTTTATTGTTCACAATAAAAGTGGCAGAAATAGTTGTGTAACACCTGAAAAAAGAGAGCTACAGAGAGAAGTTCAAACCCTGGATATTACAACTGCATGTGAAGTTGAAGATCAGGTGTGCCTAAAATGGCGAGTAACAGCGAGAAAGTAAGGAAATAATTCCAGAATGTTGGAATGGCTTTATTTTATTTCACATTTTGTGATATTTTTGTACTTCAAGGCAATAAAGTTGGTACTTACAAAATACTAGCAGAAGAGCAGTCAGAGGTCTTTTATGAAGCCTTAGTTACTGTAAGCATGAAAACGATTCCCCTCTGCGGTCATTCCCTGAAATTTTCAAACTCATCACCTTTGCCTCAATCAGTTTGTAGGGATGTAATTACTTTGTCACTTGTAGTCAAAGTGTAGCGAAGAAAATACACAAGGTGCAGCAGCCAGCACAAGGGAGCAGGTCGCCTAGTTTTTCATTGCATTTCCAGCATACCTCTGTCCAGCCATGCCTGTCACTCGGGAGGCATTTTTTTGTTTGACTGTGGTGTCACCATCACTCAAGAGCTGCTGTTTGATGTGTGTGACCTGTGTGATAGGGTATATGAGGTCTGGGGGGGCCAGCTGGTTGATAGACTGATGGATGTATGCCTGGTGTGTGCCTGTTGAAATCAAAAGCAGATCAGTTAGTTTGAACTGTCTTTATCTGAGCAACACATGACCTGTGTTGTAGTGTGTAACCAGTCAGGATGAGAGAGGAAGTGTGTTGTGGTGATAATGATGATTGTAAAGGTGGTTTAAATGCTAGATGTGGATTGGAGTGCGTGTGTGTGCATATGTTGAAACATAAGAATGAATCAGTTGAGTGTGTGTGGGGGTGGGGGGTTGTATTGGCTCTCAGGAGGTATAAGTGTGGTTTTCTACATATCAAAGGCTCTTGCTTACATCCAATCCCCACCCTCGACCTCCCGTGGTGTGTGAGTGTGTGTGTTTGTGTTCCCGGTAAGCCAAGTATTGACACACAGCAGACAACAGTGCTGATCCAGACTCTCCAGGGGAGGGATCACTCTGCACCACAAGATCTTCTACAATGGATACTTCCATAGATGCAAAGAAGCATTAAACAACAAGATTTAACTTTATTGTTTATTATTTATCCCTTTTTACTCGCGTGATCTCCATTTTCTTTTTTTAGACATATTTAATTAGTATTGTTGGAGGGAGCCTGAGACTTAAGATTGTCATTGCCAACAACTACTTCTTTGTAATTGTTGTGCATATAATAGATTTTTTATTAAATTCATTTTTTTTTTGTTTGCATATTACAAATGTAGCATTTTAAAAGATAAATACACTCATACATTCAAATACACTTACAGATATACACACGTTTCATATCCATATACATCAAAAGAACTGTACGGGAGAGGTCGGAAGCTGAAGGCCTGTCCAAAGGACTCTCCTAAAACTCCCAGCAAGACAAACAATTTATATAAATTATAAGGAATAGAATATAAATTACAGGACAAAAATAAAAAATAAAATAATTTTTTTTTAATGAAATTGAACCAGTCCAGCTTTCTAAGAATCCACATTCAAACGGAGAACTGTTTTCAAAATGCAAACAAAGATGATGACTAGCATGACAATATGCACGTTTAATACTCCCCAAAACAATGCCTCTGTATCACAGTAACGCTTTACCTGTAAAGCTAAAAGGCATCAACTGTTGCTCTCTCCCCCTCTGCTGTGCTGTGGCAGGCAGAGCCAGCCAGTCTATCCTGCCCTGTCCCCCTGTGGATTCAGGCAGCCCTACTCCTCCAACCTCTCCAGCGCCGCCTCCTACTCCAGGTATCGTAGCCTGCTGGTTGGACCAAGCCAGACCGAGCCAAGAAAGTAATAGGAAAAACAACACGCATTGCTCTGCATCATAAACTCCTGTTTACAGCACATTCAAAATGCCTAAGCAGGAGTTTTCCATTCGCCTTGTTCGTCCCCTGTCAGCTTTCATTGGGCAACTGCTGTAAAAGTCCTATTGGAGCCAGTGTGCTGTAAACTGGTCCCGTCAAGGCAAACTGAGCTGAGCCAAGCTAGTTGCTGCTGCAGAATACAAATGGCTGACACACACACACACACGCACACTATTAAGTACTATCAGAACATGAACTGCTTTTTTCTTGCTATTGCATTTTTTTTAAAACAACTGTGTTAGATCCTGCTATGCCATCCCATGCTGCAGGCATTTTTGTTTTTCAAGGACACGCACAGGAACAATAAAAAAAAAATAAGACCGCAAGCCTTGTGTCCCCACTGTGAGTTTGACAGAGCTACAATGTCTTCATATTGTTCAGCCAGATGTTTTGTTTTTTGTGCATTTGCTTAAGCTGCGACTCTAAAGTGAAACATTTGATCCTGAACAATCTTGTAAGACGTGCTTGCAGCAGACAGAGTCTGCGGCGCTTTGCCAGGTTGTCTGCTGGGTCTCGTACACAAGGCCCCGGACCCACAGCAACAAAAGGTCTTTCATATAGTTTGTTTTAGACTTCTTGTCACAATAGGTGGGTATTTCCACAGTGGATGTCTAATTGTTAGGAAATCACAACAAACTAAAAGCCAGTATACATTTAAGAATAAAGAAAAATTACAAAATGGTCAATCACATCAAAACTTTTTTTCTTCTTGTGATCATTAATCATCAATATTGCACCAAAACTCAGGAAATGTATTCTCTGAATTCACTATTTGTGAGCAGTAACTATATTGTTCTTAATATATTTCTGCTGCTAGAACTGAGTTTGTCAGGTGCGGTAAACAACCCCACCTATGAGCAGTTACCGCATGCAAGTTAAAAACAAACAATATAATTTGGATGGTGAAATTATGAGTTGACTATTATAAGATGTGTATGGGGTCGGAATTTAGTCAGTGCACTTACAAACAAGAAGACATTTGAGATGTGAAAGAGTATGTTCGTTGTTTCCCGACCTCTCACTCTGTAATGCTAGGCCGCCCTCTGGTGGTGACAAATGCTTACATCTTTGCTGAATAAATTTAAAGAACCAAATCACACAGCTGTGTTCAACATGAACACCATCCACAAGTAGTTGTATGTCAATCAACATATCTGTTCACACAGCATTTCCTTAAGTTCAGGAAATGAAATGTGGCACCTAAATGATCAACCTCTTCACGCTTACAAGCTCATTGCTTACCAAAACTGACGCTCTTGCTTTGTTGCTCATCGTCCTCTCTGCCCCTGACCCACAGCATTTCTCTGAACTAACCAAACCTTATTTATGTCACTCTATCTCTTCCTCCACCTTTCTCTTTCACCTCCACCAGGTTCCCTCATTCTCTGATGCTAGGCCCATCAGGCATGCATCCTACAGGGATCCCCCACCCAGCCATAGTGCCCCCTACAGGAAAACAAGAGCACGATCAGTATGACAGGGGCATGTATGTGTAAGTATTGCCTGCACCACGCTTGCTTTTTTTTCAGGTTATTTTTCCTCAGTGTTTCCCCTTCTCTCTCACAATCCTCCATTCACCACCATTTATCATATGCTCCTCTCTTAATTTTCCTCTAGTTTTTTAGTTTGTGTATTTTTGTACTAATTTATGCTCCGTTTTTTTCCTACTCTTAATGCATTTTCCTTGCAGGGTTTTACCATAGTTTGAGATTGGAACAATTTTGTTGCGGTATTTAATATATTTCAATCTTTCCCTGACTCACAGTTCATGTTCCTCTTCTGTTCATTTTTCCTCAAGTATTGTCTTGATTTTAATTCTCTTGACTAGAACAGGTGGAAAGAAACAATTTCAGTTATTGGATATATTAGGACATTTATAGGAATTCAAATGTAAATATATAATATATAATGTAAATAATGTAAATGTATGCAGCTGTAGGGGACATACATTTTCCCGTAAAGGAATAGTTTGACATTTTGGGAAATATGTGTATGTGCTTTCTTGCAAAGAGTTCAGCGAGCTGAACAATATCACTCTGTTTATTAGATATGAAGCTACAGCCAGGAGATGCTTTGCTTGGCACAAAGACTGGAAATGGGGGGGAAACTGCTAGCCAAGCTCTGTCCAATGATAACAAAATCCACCTACCAGCATCTCTAAAGCTCACTAATTAACACATTATATCTCTTCTCCTGGTTTTGTATCATATGTAACACACAGACATGAGAGTGCCACCAATCTTCTGAACTAACCATCAAAAGGAACTGAATATGAGTATTTCTTAGAATGTCAAACTTTAAATGTAAATGTGTATTGTGTACAGTATGTCTGTTGTGTTTCATGTAACATATTGTGTATGAGCAACTCATCAAGTCTAAATCCTTGTATACACAAATTGACAAACCTAAAGAGAAAAAAACTGGCTCTGATTCTCTCTCCATCTTTACTTAAATTCCTTGATCCATCCTTACCCCCTTCTCCTTCTCCTCCTCCTCCTCCTCCTCTTCCTCCTCTTCCTGCCACTCTCTTCCTCTTCCTCTCCCCCCTCAGGAAGCCACATATGGAGGCCAAGCGGGAGAAGGAGCCCAAGAAGCCGGTCATTAAGAAACCCCTGAACGCCTTCATGCTCTACATGAAGGAGATGAGGGCAAAGGTCATCGCAGAGTGCACATTAAAAGAGAGTGCCGCCATCAACCAGATTCTGGGACGACGGGTGAGGGATTCACACACACAAAACTAACTAAACACAGACTAATCCTGTTTCCAGGTCAGTTTGTAATTTCACACATGAGGAACATGAGAGTACTTTGGTAACGTGAACTCTGTTCCCCTCACATACTGCTACTGAGATCCTAACAACACTGACTGGTGGTACTGGGATCCTGAGGAGTGATAAGAAAGTGAAGTACGTTATAGCATTTGTACAGTTCAGATGCAGATCATGAGGTATCTTCCACTTAGGAACTGTGAGAACTGTGAGAAGAGCTTTTTCCACCAGCAGAAGTCTAGATTTGCTACTGGCACCTTGCTGTTATGGCACCTGAACTGTGGAACAAATCACAATCCGCACCACTACCTCTGTATTTTCTTTGAAATGTCAGCATAAAACAAACCTTTTAAAACTGGCTTTGCCTTAATATCTCATGAACTATATCATATTATTTATTTATTTTACTATTTCATAGTAAACAAATAAGTATTATTATTAGTATTATAATTATGGTGGTCAAAACTTTCAATCAGAAGGCCAAAAAGTGCAGTGTTCATAACTTTAGATTGAGGATAAATGTATGTACACAGTATTGTTAAGTACCTTATGTGTGATAATTAGATCAAAATATTAACAGTTTCTCTCTTGTTTTTGTGTGCCCAGTGGCATGCACTGACCCGGGAGGAACAGGCCAAGTACTACGAGTTGGCGAGGAAAGAGAGACAACTTCACATGCAACTCTACCCGACCTGGTCTGCCAGAGACAATTACGTAAGTACTTCTCTTCTTACTCCTCATCTTCTTTCCTCTTCATCCATACTCCATACAACTTTTCTGAGCTGATTTTTAAAAGCAGGAGAGAAAAAAAACATAATCATGGGGATATAAACGTATTAAGTAGTAAAAGGCACTCTTACTTTGTTATGAAAAAGGCATGATTTCTATACCTGGTCTGTAGAAGGGACCATCTCTAATGTGAAGAAGTCATTTGGTTGCTATGGTTACAACTGAGCCTGTAGAAACTAGAAATGTGGTAAGACTAGTGTAATAGTGTTTTCAATGATCTAAAATGTTGTTTTACTTTACTTTACTTTACAATCATTATTTACTAAAAAAGTGCACTTTTGTAATTATTATGAATGTAAAGATATTAGATTGTAAACAAGATCAGTTATACTTGTACTATATTTAAACATCATTTTCCCTCAAAGTCATGAAAATGATGCAATTGTTAAACTACAATGTTTGCGCTGCATATGGTGTTTTTAAAATGGATTATTTTATTAAAAGTTGAATTGTAATATTTTTATATATATATCAAAGAAAATAAACACAGGCTGAGTTTGCAGTTCCTTAAGCAGAAAGCTGCTTTTAAGCCAATTATATAATTTAAAAAAAAGGCAACAAACACCAGGAGCCAGTCCAGCCACTTGACTTCTTTCTATCTGGTTTGATTCATTGTTAATAAAACCAAAATTTAAAAATCTGAACAGGATCAATGTAATGAACCAGAACTTGTTGAACTGGGTTTGATCATATTTATTGTTCTCACCTCAAAGCTGAAGAAATGGATTCATTTACTTCCTTAACTGGCTACTGTCTCAACAACCTGCATGATTATTGGCTCCCAGGCCTGTCAGTCAAAAGTCATAAACCATAACGACAGACTTTTATAGCTTGAAATGATTAAATAGGCCCCCCAGAATATGAGAGGAAGTCAAACCTGTGTGGTGCATGTGTTGTAGTCTAATGTTTTGGGGATGTGCTGTATCTGGGCTGCTGTGTGCCTCTGATCTGTCAGTTTGCTGTTGAACTCTTGCAGGAGGCGGGCCTTAGCGGGGTCGCAGGGGAAAAGAGTAAAGCTGATTGGGTAGGGACACGTCTTATGGTGGATTTATGCCTCTGTGATGGGAAAATATGAGTATGTGAAGAGCTGCATGAAAGGGGTTGTGGGTATTCCTGTGCAAAGTTTGCATGCACCTTCCAAAAATCTTAATGACTCACACACATCAGCCTTACAAACAACACGTAAGCTGCAAAAGCAGATCTGATTGGTCACTTTTGACTACATTTCACCAAGTCTTGCACGTTGCCATGGTTATGACTACTAGTAAGCTGAAACACTGAATCACACAGAGGTATAAATCAACCCGTTTTGCTCAACTAACAGAGAGCAGGGCCGCATGGCTGGCCTCGCTGCTTTAGTTTTTATTTATTTTTGGGCCTCCATTTAAAAAATACAGCACCTTCATTTTTGTTAGTAAAGCTAAATACGTTATGGTTATACAAAAACACAACCTTTTGACACTGCACTTAGTCGTGATTTTTGTATTAAGTTATAACGGGTAAATCCTGTAATGTATAAATATTTCCTACCACAAAACAATAAGGAAAATGTGTCATAATCAGGTGAGGTAAAGGCTTTGGTTGTAATTAAGGCTGCTTTTCAGTGACGTTAGATTCCTGTCAGAGTGGAAACCTGTTAACGCATCTCTCTGCTGTACTGTCTTGTTTCTCTTTACCTGACTGAGCTTTACTCTGTAGACAGGCAGGCATGGCACACAAGACATGGTGACACTTTATCTGGGCTGTGGTTTATAACACGTTCTATAACATCTGAACGAGTGCTTCATGTCACAAACATGCACACTGATTCAGTTCTAATGTCATTCTTCATTTGGTTCTTATCTCGTTGTATAACTGCAGCTGACTGAGCAGCACAAGGCGATGCCCGTTGATTGAGCAGATATTTCAAAATAAAAGCCCTGACCCTACCCATAGAGAGTTACTTCTCTTTATTTATCCTCCTGATGTTCTGAATGCATTATAAACCAGAGCTCTAGTAAACTGTGTAAGAGCTATTGCTGTATGCATGGAGCTTTGAGCATTTTCTAAGCAGCTCAGTAAGGCATAACACAGTGGATGCTGTTTGGTTAGTTACTATGGACAAATGTCATGACTAAGTACTACTGAATAAGTAAACATCACCCACATATGGTGCCTAAATGACAAGTACAGTGCTTGTTTTTACTGTATTAAACTATAGGGCATTGAGCAAGTAACTTTGTATGTCAAACCTTTTTCAATCATTTGTAATGACAAGAATGTGATCAATCAACCAATCATTCTGCACCTGTAAGGTGGAATTATTGTTGCCCCATTTCGTCCCAAAGTGTAGAGAAACCAAAAACTGAAATGATTTATTTAAAGTGTTCCTATTAGGCGCAGGGCAAGACAGTCTGATAAGCTCATACTGTATGTATAGAAACAAACAACTTGTGTAATGACAACAGATACATGCAAGCACTCAGGGCTTCTCGGCTGCACTTAAAATATTGTCTGAGGTTTATAAAAAACAAATTTAAAAAAAACAGTCACTGGACCTACTCGTAAAACAGGAAGCAAAGTTCCCCAAGCTATGGAGGGTTTCTCCTCCAAGTCCTAAAAATAAAAAAAATACACATAGTACATGCACAAACACACGGGGACACACACACACATACGCCCACAGTCATAAAGCATCAGAAAGGTGCAGTTGCAAGAGGAGTTGTTGTAACCACATATACAATGCTGACAGCGAGCCGAGGAGGGCAGACATTGAAGCGTAGGCGGTAGATCTCTGTGCCCACATCCTTCATCTCAGCCAAATATGAAGCCTCACTTCACCATCACCGGATCTGTGTGAACAACTCTGATGTTTACCTCAGCAGTCACACATTAAAATCAGACTGGAGATAATGCAAATTAATACAAATATGGAAACAACAAGATTTGTTGGATCTGAAGTGATCTGCAAATCTTTAAAAATCATTTTTAAAACATATGTTGAGTGTCAATTGATAACTTTATGGCGACGACACATCAGGTTTTGCATGAAATTGAGTTTACAATGACATTAGTGGTGCATCGTATTTTCTGGTTTTTATCTTTCTTGCTCTTTTTCTTGCTTTTGTAGAGCATTAAATATGGTTGCCTGACCTGGTTGCTGCTTTAACTTTACCCTTTTTTCATTGATTCATATTGATATACTGTACATGTCACATAAGATTTTTGTCATATGGTGCAGATTTCTGTTGATGAAAGAATACAGTTTTGTGACTATATTTCATCATAAACACTCACTGTCACTATCACTCCCCAAGAGGGATTGCCCTCGAGGGTGGTAAACAAACATATTAAGCTAACCGGTAAAAGAGGAATTCAGAAGCTCTTTATGAATGCCTTTTTCAGACAAAATCATAGAGATAGGAGGGAACTCGATGCACTCTTGCACAATCCCATTATCTTTACAAAAACAATACAAACCAAAAGAACTGTAGTTATTCAGTCTTTGCAACAGCTAGTCTCATTTAATTGGGGGGATTTTGTTTTGTTCTTTCTCCCACAGGGCAAAAAGAAGAGGAGAAAAAGGGAGAAGCTGCAGGACTCCAATACAGGTAAACGTGTAAATATATTGCCTATCTCCTGTCAGACATATAGCATGATAAAATGGCCAGTGTCAACTGTTCAGTGTTTGACAGAACTCAGTTGAGCTTGAACTTGCGTTGGCGATCCGTACCACAACATCTTGGTGTCTTTGAGGCAGGATGTTTTTCTAACGTCAAACCACCCACCCACTCTGCTTTCCACGTAACCTGAATTATATTTTAATCCCCAATATACATCACTTTATGTCCTCTTTTTAGCTATCCAAGTTTAAAATGTCTGACATCATGGTATTTTCCCACACCATATTAAGGCAATCAAAAATACTTTCCCATCTCTCATCTAAACCAATCACAATCAGTCAAAACACACAGAGAAGATCTCCACATGTCCCTAGTAGATAACTTACTGTCAAGACTGCTCATGGTAACTCTGTAGTAGTAACTAGCATTAGCGGGTAGCATCCAAACTGAGAAATGTATAGCCCTTCCAAAGCTAAATTATAGAAATCTTAAATGTCCTGCAGGCATCTCTTGTATTTCATGAAGGAGATGGGTAGAAACATATGGATGTTGATAGATGTTAGTAGCTGAGCAGCGGGGGAGGAGCAGCTGATGGTGAAGCATTGATGAGTCCAATAACATTGCAAGCGTGAGTGTATCGCGAGTGTAGTGCCTCTTGAATTAAAGCGATGCTCCATTTTAAAAGTTACAGCTGATGAAAAAGCTATACATTAACTCAGATTTTCAACAAAAAATTCTGATTTCAATATTTTAATATCAGGCCCAACGTCAGCCTCAAGCGGTGCAGTAGTAAAGTGTATTTCTGGATTTTAGGAGTGCTGACCTCCTGAGATAAAGCAGTTTATGACTGCTTCTTTGACAGAAAGTGAAAACCTTTTAAAATCTTGTACTAACCGAGTGTCCTAGCACGGCAGCCCTCTCTCTGTCTCTCTCTGTACGTCCTAACAGCCTGTTTCCAGGATGTCTGAATGTTTTTTAAACCAAGTTGTGTGGTTATTTTTGCTGTGCAATAACCGGCTACTAACAGTTTGACTTTGAACGGACAGCCTTGTTGGTGCTTTTTCCTGCCCTGACATGCATTTGTGTCTCTTTCTTTCTTTTTTTTACTCTTTGTCTGGCTTTATCTGTCCTCCGTCTGTCCTCGCCCTCTCTAACCCTTTTCCCTCTTCTTATTCTGCTCATCTCTATTTTTACTTTTCCTCCCTTTGGTTTGTGCATGCTGTGCATTGTGCTCAGACCCGGGGCTCTCCTAAGAAATGCCGGGCTCGCTTCGGCCTCAACCAACAAACGGACTGGTGCGGTCCTTGCAGGTGTGTACCAAACCCCTACCCGCCCCCTAGCATTGCACTGCTGTGGTACAACAAACAAACCTCATCTTTCCTCCCATTGAACCATCTGTCCGTCAGTGCATCACTTTCCTCTGATAGAGTCATAGTAGTTGTAATGTTTCTCAAAGGCGGAGCTGCTCTGGTGATGGTAATAATCTCCTCATTCTGATCAAGTTCACAAGGCATTACCCATTTACTTTCTTCCTCTCTCATCCTTCAGCGTTTTCATGAGACTTTAGTCACTACTTAAGTCACCAAGCTCTACCCACTGGTGATTAACTCAACCAATGAGATTATGTCTGCCTCAAGACAAGCTCCGCCTTCAAAGAATGTTTGTCCAGCTGAAATCCAGCCTGATCTCTGCATGCCGTCTGTCACTAACTTCATAGTCATGGATATGAAGGTGCATACTAGTAAAAGAAATCCAATAAGGACTAATTTTCACAGTTGAAAAAAAGTATCAAAACATTGCAAAGAAACACACTCTTGCAGTATAATTATATCACTTTAAGTCAGTAGCATTAGGCTCCTTATTACAAGGTGTTTTCACCTGTGATGCCTCGCCTAAGGTCAGAGGTCTAGAGTTCAGAGGTGGTTTGGGCTCTGCCCTGTAATGGTAATGTGGTTAAAGGGGAATAGCACTCTGCTTCTCAAAGCAAAACCATACCTACACGTCAGTGGAGTGATATCAGAGAGAATCTTTCTCTGTTTCTTCCTGCAATCTTTTCATTACAGAATTCAACCTCTAACGTTACATATTTATGAATTCAGTTCAAGTTTGTGCCGTAAAATGTCCAAATATCAGACGTTCCTATAAGGACAAATGTCAAACTTGTTATTGCAACTTGTAAATTTTGGCCAAGTCTAGAGTTCTGCTGAGAACACACATACAAAAAAAACATGAAGTCATTATAATAAGGGAACTTGGGTAACATTCCTTACATAAGCATTAGCAATTAATACCAGTTTGCAACTATGCAAATATCTATACGTTATAGTAGCATCCAGTAGCAAGGATTGCCAAATAGAATTCATTAGATAATGCTAACAACCATTTTTCTCTCTTGGTTGTTATTAGGAATTAAAGCTAGGAAGTTCCCAGTTTCTGAATATAAAATATATTTTGAGTATATATTTTTAGTATAACCATTTAACCCTGGCAACACAGGGTGTTTTATTTATTTACAGGTGATTTATTTATCTGTCAGAGCTGTCCATCCAAACTTACCTAAGGCTTATAAACTACCACAGCTACATTGACCCCAGTTTCTCTGTAATAAGACCGAGACCGTAACAGTTCAATAGGAACCAGAAGCAGGCCCGTCACCTCCTCTGTTTTAGTATCACCAGGATTTCACAGTAGACGCGGGTCGACCGCTGAACTGCAGGAGTCAGGAATCTGTGTGGTTCTGCCGAAAAGCTTCTACCACCACAGCGCTGTAGCAACCCCGTCGTCTTCCCCACCATCACGTCATGGAACTCGAAGTGTGTGTGTGCGCCTTTCAGTTTGATAGAACAAAGGGGGGTGAATGTGGTTAGAGCAAATCCTTATCGCCACAGCTCAACACAGACACACACTCCCTGCAGCGTTGCATTTTGACGCCGTTCTCATGCTCTTCTGCTTTCAACTCTCTCCATTCATACGATGTGGTAACAGGCACCGTTTGATGGTGAACTCTGACATTTAGAAATCACTTTCTATTACACTCTTCCTCCCTGTCTCCCTCTCTCTCTCTCTAAATATGGCCTAGCGCCTTTCCTTGCGGTTAAACCTGGTGACTCATATCATATTCTGGTAATGATCATGGGATCCTGTTAACTCCTTTGATGCTGCGATCGGAGGAACACAAGTCTGCTTTTAAGTATGACACCTCACAAAGCAGAGCATATCACTGCTGTTTGCCTTTTAGACAGATGCAATATTGTTATCCTATTTAAGAGGAGGTCATTGTTTAAGACTAATAGTACAAAAATAATTAGTAGCAATTAAATTAGAAGTCATTTGAGGTGTTATTATAAATGTCATTATAAATTGATTTGCTATTCCCTGTTCTCAAATAATAAATGATTCATTACTTAGCTTACCACAAAGAATAGGAGCAAGGGGGAAAAGCTAACCTGATTCTCTCAAAGTTCAAAAATACACCTTTAAGTCTCAGAAACTATTTTATTATTCTCTTGTTTGTTTAATTGAAACACAGACATAAATGCAACAACAAAAAGACAATTTGTTTTAGAGGGAGCTATTGTAACTATTTACTAGCTACCGTTTATCCATATGTGCAGCATTTCTGCTGGTTGCCTGGCAACCTCAAGGTCACAACAAAACCCCAGGAAGTCACAATGTTGTTCACTAGGAACTGTTTCCAGCACGCCACTCTCCCAAAAACCGAACAGTGTTGCTTTTTACAGATCAAACTAAAGTGATACCTGAGTGAGGTTTTGATGGGTGTCATTTTCAACTTTGGACGGAGAGCGAGGCTAGCTGATCCTCCCAGGCTGCTCTCAGTATTCCAGTAATTATGCTATGTTAAGCTAAGCTAAGCGCCTGCCTCTTGGCTCTAGTTCCATAACACAAATCTAGCAGAGACATAGTGATTTTCTCATCTAATTTACAGCATGAAATTTAAAAAAACTAACTGAGAAAACATTGGAGAACCCTTTTGCAATTATGCATATAAGCATTAATAACATACACATAATGCAACTGATCTCAGCTGGTATTCTGTCTATAATGAAGTGCAATGGAAATTTCTAAGTGACCCCAAACTTTTAATCGGTAGTGTATATACTTAGATTGACACCAATATTACAATTATGTTGTTACTTTTTTCTTTATAAAAGACAGCGACTTAGAGGTCCACTTATTTGACACAATAGCCTTATAGAATATAATACAATTGGTTAGGAGCCTAGAATTTCCAAAATATATTTTCTAATATGGATTTGTGATGTTTTGGACATTAACTCTTGATTTACATAGGTATATAGGCTGAGACTCACACTTTTTCTGTTGTTAATTACGACATTATATGTTTCCGTTTTCATTGACATCAGTGTGAATGACGCATCTTCATTAAAGCCTGCTGACGTTTACCATCCACACTTTATTCACAGATAACTCTCTCTGACTGTCCCTAGGAGGAAAAAGAAGTGCATTCGCTACCTTCAAGGAGGAGGCTGCCCCAGCCCAACTTCTTCAGATTTAAGTGCTATAGACTCTCCCCCGCCCCCCGCCCGCCACCGTCTCTACCAGCACCAGCTTCCCCCCTCCCCGGGCTGCTCCCCACCCACCTCACCGTCAACACACCTCCCCTTGTCTCCGCCAGCACACACACGCTCACACACACGCTTACCCCTGCAGCAGTCTGCCGGCAAGCGCAGCGACCTTCGTCAGCCCGCAACCAAACACACCCACACACACCTGGATCTGACCGGCAAGCAGACGCACAGCTCGACGACGGCGGCGCTGTCGGCCGCCAAGGCCGCAGGACTCTCTCTCAAAGTGCTAACAGAGTCTCAGTGATCACTCTGGTCTGCTCACATCCCTGACCCCCTTCACCTCAGCTTCCTCCAGAGCCATGAAGTCCATCATTCTCACATTATTCATAACCTTTTTGTCCTTTTTTGTGGATTTAAACTAAAATAGGAGTGACTGAGTGTGGCAGGGTGGTGCAGTGGTGACAGCCTGCATCCGCCCTGCTCGATTGCCCCAGAGTAAGATACTAGCTGTGTCTCAGTTCAAAGGCTAGTCTGTGTTTCTAGAAAGAACACATAAATAGCAGGTCAATGAGGCCTATTCCTCCTCAAAACCCCCTTTAATTTGTCAATTATTTAATCAAGCATTCAGGCAACCCTTGTCAGCCTGCAAGTCTAGAAATATTTGGCAGATGTGTGGTTCATCAATCGTTGGTAAATTGGTAGAAGCCTGCACATGTTAGTAAGGTTAGTATTAACCAATAACCATACAGTAATCCTACTGTACACTTGTGACTTCCTGGTCATGAACCCAATTGCTGACAAGGAACACCTGCATGTGGTAGTCTGTGAGGCTGTCTTTTGGAAGAGAAGACTGTCAGGGGGTCCACTGAACGATCGGACCCACATCCTTGGGAGGATCCAGCCCCTGATTTGGTCATTGAACCCTCGCCAGTCACCAAGAGCTCCAGCTATACAGAGGCAGACCCGCGCGCTGAAGGTAGAATTAATCTGGTGCCTAAAGACGTGTGCTTCTTTGGCTCCATCTGCTGCAGTTAACTAAACTAAAGCAATTAGTTCTGCCTCCTGAGAAACCATTTTACAACTAAAACTCCCAAGCCTCTTTTTTTTCTTTAAACCGGCCCATTGCTTTGATCTCCATGACAATCAAACAAAATGTATGGTAAATGAGCTCTTTGTTAAATGAACCACATCAACATTGACTCTTCTTCAGTGTTGTAGGTTTCCATCCATCACTATCACTCAGACCAAACCAGAGGGGAGCAGAGACCAACAACTGGCCAGCCTCACCAGCACAACCTCGCCTCTAAAGAGTCTTTTTAGCTGCCATTTTGTCAAGAGTACAACTTGCGTTTCATTCCAGTTCTAAACATTTTGTACAACTATCTGTGTGCAGCCCTCAAGAAAAGACAGTAAAAAAAGTCGAACCAGTCTCATACATGACAAGACTCTCCCCAACTGCAAGATATGGAATTTCTTTTAGGCACTTTCAGTCTCTCACTAAATCAGCTGTTACATTTTAGTATTGTTTTTCTCCAAATAAATAATGAATTTTGTGACTTTTCAGATGTCAGGTCAGGTGTTTTGCTGGCGGTGAAACCCTCAAAGATCAGTGATTTTTTTTTTCTCCTTTGAACATTTTGTAGCTCCATGAACTAATGAGACCAAATGGGTACTATTATATTGCATTGTGTTGTAAAGTTTTATAAATGTTGGAATTCCCTATTATAATTAAACTTTTATATGTTTTATGTAAAAAAAAAAAAATTAAGTGTAATACCTAAAAAAAAAAAAAAAGTTAGTTTCTACCATTTCTTAAAGCAATACATTTTGTTTGTCCTCGTACAGAATTTCCTTTGTTTCAGTCAAGTGTTACTGCCGCAGCGTTCAAATATTTTGTGTTCTCAATCTGTGCATGTTCCAACTTCAGTGTAACAAAAATTGAAAAAGGCTTTAATTTACCATTCTGCTTCCAGCTTCAAACTCAGCTTACGATGCTGTGGGCAAACCGTAAAAACTGATCTTTTGAACAGACCTGTTTCCCTCCAGCAGAGAGAGCTCTTGTGCTAGAAATAGCTTGTTTTATTTTGAGGATGTTCACGTCAGTAGTGGGAACATCTCGGAGATGTCTTTGTATTTCTACCACCTCAAAACGTATTCCTTGTTTTTGTTTGATGTATTAAAGTGTTTTGAATATATTTTCCATGTCTACTGTATTTAAAACACGAGTATTTTATGAATTATTTCAGTGAAACATATTTTTAAATTAAAAATGTTCCTCTGCACCCGGTACCTTCAACACAAAAATGACAGACACCACCCTTTTTATGAGTTTTATTTACTCCTTCAAATGTTTGATCAATCCAAAAGCCAGCATCTAAGCTGTATCTGAGAAAAGTTTCCAATTCAAAACATGAATTAGGAATAAGTTACCCAAAGCTTTGTGACAACACAAGTACTTTCGAGTCCAAAGGACATTACGCTAAAAGCTTTCCACCCTAAACTTCACTTTTCCTTTAAACAGCCCCTCCTCTCTGAACATGGTACACAGAACAGATGCATTCACAGAGCAAAAATTAAAATATTAAATCTTTCATCTCCATTGTCAAAAGAGCCATTTTATTTAATCAATTACCCTAAAAGAAAAACATAACATGTCCAGTAAAAAAAGACAACCTCAGCGATTAATAGGGAAACCTTTTCTAATCTTTAAAAGGTACAAAGCCATGAAACAGAACTATTTGTTATGAGAATGTGTGTGGAAACAGAAAAGAGCTTGTTTGTTTAAATTAATGACAACACACAGGAAAGTTAAAATGGTCATGCTATTGGTATTCAGAAATTGAGGAAAGGGGGGGGGGGGGGGGCTATGGCTCATAATATACTAAATGTAAATATTGACAAGTATGAACAATGCCAGTGCAACCAGATAACAAAGACCATTCTTTTTCAGTGTGGAGTGTTGGCAGGATCTGCCCCTTTATTTCTCTTCACACCACTGGTTCTCTTTGCGTACCTGTGGACATGAGAGAAAACAGGATGAGTTTCCCAAAATATTTGGAGGGCAGGTCAACGGTCAGAGCTGTGAGCCCTTGTACAGAATAAAATGGGTAATTTAAAATGAGGTTTAGCGTCACTCCAAAGTCATTTTTTTATTTCTCATAACAGACAGATGATGGGTGGAAAAACTACCTGGGCTTCTTCCTCCTCTGTGAAATCATTTTTGATGTTAAAAGTCTTCCTGATCTCCTCTGGGGTTTTGCCTTTAATCATGTTGGCCACCGTCTTGCAGGTGACATCTAACAGACCTTTGATGTCCAAATAGTTGGCGGCCTAAAAAGGAAACAGTGACATGTAGAAGATTAGGGGACAGGGATGGCAGTGAGAAATAGGCCTGAAGAACTGAAAGGAAAATTAACACTTAACAGGTGTATTAACCAGCCTGTTTTGTTTTGGATTCATTTCAGTACTACAATGCACGGAGCTACTCATGATTTTCACTCTAATTTTTCTAAAAGCCAAGGAATAATGCCGATGACAATTAAAAGCATGTTGCGTTTACACAGTAAATGGTGCTAAATAGAAACAGCAAGAGGCTGCATTAGTGTGGCCATCATGACGATAGAATACGGATAATTTACACCTGGCATTAACATGCAGTCAGTATCTGTGGCTCACATATTGGTTCAAGGTGTAAACGCACATAGAAAGCATTGCGATTGCAGTGCAAATTGATCGGTCAGACCCCAGCTGGAGGTGGATGAGATGAAATCTCAGCCAGGCGTAAATTCTTAAAAAAGAAAGAGTGTCTGGCAGGTTCAAAGGACACCTAACTCCAGCTCTTTCTGCAAGCCCAGCAAAAGCTACAAGTAGTAGCAGCAGTTAGCAAGTCAATTAACAATTAACAAGCAAGTTAATCTATGTTTGAGACAAATAATTGAGGACTGCTTTAATTTAAAAAAAAAAATTCAATATAATCATGCTATTTAACAATTTTCACTGTATAACTCATCTAAAGTGTTACTGTTTACTCTAGCTCAGAGAGCATCTCTGTGCTCCAGTAACTTGCATCCCTTAACTTATTAAGACCAGATGCTTGTTTAATACCTGCTGAACCTCCCATACCCCATTTGCATTCACTTTCTTTCATTTGGCATGGGAGCACCCACTAAGCGATTTCGTCACGACCCCTTCCCTCTTCAGCATCAACAAGCTTTGTGCATGTAAACACATAAACAGCCTGAGGGGGCCTGAGGGGGGGGTGCACAATCAACTCAAGTGTCAGACACTCCGGCACTTCGACTTGTGTTTCACTTCTTGGAAGCCCACAGCTTGGTCTCAACAACTATTTCCCCAATCACTCCCAGGCACTGATTAGGTTACCTTTCGCATGCTCTGCCTGGTTATGTCTCTTTTGTATCTCAGTCAACCAAATTAAATTACTCAATACTTTACAGCTGTGATTGTAATAGACCACAGGAAAGGAGCGGTAACATAAGAAATGCGCACAAACTTTACAAAACACAAAAAAAGTACTAAAGCAAAAAAAAAAAAGATAGAAAACCAAAGTTTCCAGTAGTGTTACTGACTGCACGTGTGTGTGTTCTGGTGAATAAAAAAATCTGTTAACAAATGTACATTTTGGTTAAAGTATAGGTGAGGGTTTGTGGTTTGGCATTGTAATGTTAATGCTTGTAGTTAAGATTAGTGTCAACCTCCAGAGAATAAATGTAGGTCAATGTAAACTACATTTACCAGAATCAGTTCAAACAAGGTGCCTTGGTCCACTTTGAGGAACTCCTGGTCCCATACAGGAATGTCATCTGTCCTCTTCTCCTTGTTCTCATCGTCCTCAGGAGGAGGGGGGTCATCTTTGTGATGAGTGCACCACTGAATCACCTGAGGGAGGGATGGAGAGAGAAAGAGAAACACACACACACACACACACACACACACACACACACACACACACACACACACACACACACACACACACACACACACACACACACACACACACACACACACACACACACACAGTATTTGACTGGTTTTAACTGGTATGTATGGCATTAATCAGCACTGCACTTCAAACTGGAGTAGAAGGTAGGGCTGCACAATTAATTGAATATTAATCATGATCACAATTTTGGCTTCCCACAATTAAATGAACATGATCCACTGCGATATTGATGTTTAAAATGAGCTGTACGCTCATAGAAAGTGTATAGACCGACGGGCGTACGTTTACTCCCTGCCAAACTTAAGCATTTTGATGCAAAGATTTGTCAGTAATGTAGGACAACATGAAAGTGAAAGCAGTGCTCGGTTTATTTACATGTGAAAGTGCAATACAAATATTTTGTCCCTTAAATTAGAGAATAATCGTGAAAATAATCGTGATCATCATTGTGACCATAATTGTGCAGCCCTAGTTGAAAGGTTTAAACACCACACTAAACTTCTTTGTCTAGTGAGTGTGTTCTGTACCTTCTTGAGGATGGCAGCGTTCACATTAGGGAGGGGAACTGGATCATCATCTCCTTCATCATCCATTCCCAAATCTGTCAATCAATAAATGCCAGACATCAGCTAATGCATTGAAATTGTCATTCTAATCAAACTATTTGTCTTCATTTTCCAGAACAGCTCACTTTGTGATATTCAGGAGTTAAGGAACAAAATGTTCTCATGTATAGAGAAAATGTGTCTGTTGATACATGGTGTAAACCTATCATTTTTTGGAAATGTTTGTCCATGAGGGTTGGGCACTTGTGTGCATGACATGGAAATAAAGAAAAAAAAATCTAATCAATCATCAGCAACATTGAGCAAAATTTGCATTTATTTAATTAACTTAAATGGCGCAAAGAAAAATAACACTAGACCAGCTAATTGTTTTGATTTAAATAGAGAGCTATACCTTCTAACATGGTCTTGATTGTGACAGACTGTTTGGCTATCTCAACATCCACCTCGAAAATTTCCCCATCAGAGCTCTGTAGTTTTATAGTGGGCATTATCTGTAGAGTAGAACAACAAGATTATTAAACACATTAAAGGATACCAAAGAATATCAATCAATCGTGATTTGTTTGTTTTTTTAAATATGTCGCATGGAATTGTACGAGGTACAAAATGTAAAACATTTAATCCCATTATCTACTTCAACTTGTGCATGATTCATCTTAAGGCAAAATGTAATGTACACAATTTGACAAAGTAAACTTGTATTAGCTGACACTTAATTTAACGTCTGGCCATAGCTAACGTTACCACTAGCTAGCTAAGCTAATAGTGACAAGTTGTCTGTTAT
This sequence comes from Etheostoma perlongum, assembly GCA_026937815.1. Classification (NCBI taxonomy): domain Eukaryota; kingdom Metazoa; phylum Chordata; class Actinopteri; order Perciformes; family Percidae; genus Etheostoma; species Etheostoma perlongum. The sequence goes on along the minus strand of CM049383.1, from coordinate 8,248,260 downwards.
TCCGCTATAGCTAGACTGTTACGTTACAAGCCAATAATAGTTCACGTTAGGTAGCTAACGTTACATGAATAATGATAAACCTGATTCAACATGTAAACATAAATTTGCAATACCTACGCTAGCTTTGTTATTACCAATATAAATTCAAAAGACAAATGGTTAGCATTAGCTAGCGCTAACGTTACCTCCAAGCTAACCAACGATACATTAAGCTAGCCACCTGTTAACATGCTGAACGACGGTAACGTTAATGCCAACTATGTTATTAACTAAAGGGGTGCTCGTTAATGCATGCAACACCAGTTTCGCATGTTAAACGCTAGCTACAATACCCACCTCGTAATGTGTTTTACAACCAAAGTAATCCCCTAATTTCGGTTAAATAGTAAGCGAACCAGGCAAGCATTACCATGCACTAAGCTAGCATCTTAGCTTGACTTTACGCTGACGCTACGTCAGTGAGGCCTCTTAGCAACCACACCGAAGCTATTCAAACACAAATGTAAACACGTTTTAAAGATCGATTTTACCTCGACTTACAAAGTTCAACGAAATGTAAAAGAATACATTTCTCTTTGCGAAGCTACGTACCGTAAATGTTTTAACTCGGATCCAGAGGGGAAATTCCTCTGTAGTCAACAGCAGGGCCTGACAGACTCGGAGGCACCAATAGCGGCTGGAAGTCTCTGGATCAACCTGGTGAGCGTGAGTCCTGCCGCCCGGAGCCGACTGTCGCTTTGTCAGATACTGGAGAAGGGGGGGTCTCTGTTTATCTAACCAACCTAACCTATTATTATTTTACAAAACCACACTAAATAAATATGCTAAGAGTTATGCAATCTCAAATTTGAATGAGCTTGTACGCCATTTGTATTTTTGGGATGACATTCTGGTTATACAATTTGAAATATTTTTGTGGGTGATTATACTTTCTACTCAGTAATTACTTTGATTATTTAAGATCATTTCGAGAGTTTCTCGTTATTTTGAAATATGTCATTATTTTGAGAAATCTTATCTCATTATTTTTGAGATACTGAGTAACTATTTGGAGATTCTAAGTCATTATTTTGAGATAATCAACATCAACACACTCAAAAGAAATTCTGTGATTTTTGCAATCGTTGGTAAGTACAATAAGCTAACGTTATACTACAGCATGCACCTTTCAGTAAATTAAAACACATACACATAACTTATGTCAAGTATACACTGTATGCTGTATAGCTACCTACCACCGATATATTAGCCGGTTAGATTAATAATTATTTATTTAGTCCAGCACCGATTGCATCCCTGTTTCCAACACTGATTGATTTTTAAAGCTGATTATAATAAGCTTTGTATGATATTCTGGTAACATTATACATATGTACCATTTTGCTGTTTTGGCATTCGTTATAGCCAACATACTGTATGAAAAAATAAGTCGTTAGTCTTTAAACATCCATGGGGTGGCGTGTTCTCCTTATTACAGATCCTCATTACCCAAGTCTATAGTACTTTCAAGTGCTCCTCAAGTGCATAAAAAACGCTTAATATATTTCTAAATGTTGCATCAGTATTGATTTTTTCATTTAATATACCAAAACGTTAAAATTGTCATATTTACAATATGGTAATGCTTAAAAGCCATTGTTTCAAGGTAAACACTACAAAATCCTTTACTGAGACAGACAGTAAAAAAGATCAAACATTATACAAGTGGCTGTCAAAGCTCAGAATTGTGCTCACACTGTCAAGATGGTGGTATGTGTGTGCGCGTGTGTGTGTATAGAATGTCTGCTTTTCTTGAAAAGAATAAATTTAAACAAAAACTTTTTAATATTAACAAAGACGTCCTGATAAACTATGTATCTGTGAGACAGTTTAGTTACCATTACAGTAACTCTCCAAGAGGAAGGTCATCAGTGTGCAAACCTATCCAAACCACACAACCTGAACTAATGCTTCAATTGTAGCAATGCCAGCCAACCGGTACAGATGACTGACCTACTCCCTGGTTGGTGAACTGGCTGAGTTCCAGGTGGTTCAGTTCAGAATTAATCACAGATCAAAAGGGACCTTCTGAGCCAGACCACCAGTTCCCTTCTCATTCAGAGCAATGTTTTTCTGTATCATAAGAAAAGAAAGATAACAGCACATTCATATCAAGGAGCCACCTTCATCTTTATTATTGAAATGGTTTGGTAAACACAGACTCTGGTAGTTCAATGGTTGTCAGTGAGTGGATGTGGATGAACACTCCATTATCTGTTATCATATGCACCAGGCTCAGCTGTGTGACTGCATAGGAAGGATTTTTAAAAGTTACACAGGGCAAAGAAACCTCGTGTAAAACTTGCCTGATCGGGGCTTTATTTGTATTTTTTATTTTGTTTTTAAATTTAAAAAAAAGGAAGAAAAAAAAGCATCTGTAGTGTGAAATAATATTCATCTTTTCACATATGTTACATTTGTTTAAATTTACAAAAGTGCAAATAGATCACGTTCAGATCTCCTAAATAAAGGCCATCGCATGTAGAGTTCAAACAACCGCATTTGACATAGCAAATTTTCGCCTTGACCTTGGTGCATTTGGTCCAGCTGCACCAGGAACAGAATGAGGAATTTAAACGTCACTGTTTTACATAGCGGGGGAGATTTTCAATACAAGTCCTCAGCAATGAATATTGTTATACATATGGAACACACCTTTGGGTCCATTCAAAGACAGACATTTCTTTTTTGCTAAATGCTTAAATAGATCTTTGTGTGGATATACAATGTGCACTGCTGTGTAGCCCCCCCCCCCCCCATTCATGTTATCGGTTGAATGTCATACATAATGGCAATACTGGGCCTGACTGTACAAGGGTCAAAGGTCAGAATTTACAGGAAGTAATCTGGGGTGCGGCGAGTGACATGAGGCTCCCCTCTGCGAGGTGCAGGATCAAACTGCAAACTGGTTAGGAGAAGAAATAAAAAGTAGAAAAAGACATGAGATTTGTCAACCAATCATAAATGCAACTCATACATATTGTAATCATACTACTAAGCGTTGTTTAGAATGATGCATACACATGTAGTATCATTTCAGGCATTACACATTTGAGAACATAATCATGCAGAGCTTCAGCTTTTAGGGATTCACACAGTCACATACTGCAGCTCTGAGTTTTTTGTTATACTTACAATGAGTATTTGAGGGTGTCGTCTAGTTCCATGATAGCTGCCTGGTTGCCACAGCGGTAGCAGTAGTTGGGAGCACTAAATATTGTCACCACATTCCTCTCATGGCACCAGTTGTAACCCTGGAGGAAACCGATGCATTATTCACCAGAGATGTATAATTCAGTACAATTCAAAAAGTGCTACTGTAATGAAAATCTACTTTTTTGATTCTGTGTATGACAGTTCAAGCTCGTGATACAGCCCTTTGTCTTATTGGTTTTCTGTAGCAGTGGTGGTTGGGAGACATTTTTTGTTTGATTTCTGCTCATTTAGTTCAGTTTTCTTTAAGCATCAACAAAACACCACTGAAGTGGGTAAATCTTGACTGCATCTGGGAAGTCTAAGTATTCTAACAGCCACAGTCCTGAATTATACTAAAATGTATAAATGCCTGGTAAATTTAAATAAGACACGCACCTCCATAACCAGCTGGTGGGCACGGGACACCAGCGTGAGGCGGTTGGCATGGTTGAAAGTCTCAGAGATGTCCTGGCCGAAAGTGTAGCCGGCTCCTCGAGGGGAGATGCCCCAGCCACCGCGGTCGTCAGGGTCCGACCACAGCAGGTCACACATGGGACCCTGCGGGAGACAAAGAGGAGCATGTTGGCGAGGAAACAAAGACGCAGTCCTGCTATTAAATACTTCAACAGCCACCATGTTTATCTGCAAATACACTGAATTATGGAAAAAAGACTACATCAACACAATGCTTCCTTTTTTGCCTTTAAGTATTGTTTATGATAAAGTTACTGACAAACATTTGTTATTTTACAACCAAAATTGTGTGTTAAAAAGTGTTAAAAGCCGCTTGGCTAGGAACATCAAAATGAAGTATTATCCATCTACCTCATGTGGCACTTCCTGTAAACGGTCCAGTGCTCTGATGTGATCCAAAGTATCTATAGACGGTGACAGGCCTCCATGAAGGCAGAATATCTGGAAGGATGAGAGGAAGATTTCAGTATAAGTAGTAAATATAAGTACAAAATACTTCTCTCTGACCATCAGCGTCTATAGCCATCATATCACTGAACTAATAATTCCCAAACTAGCAATGTTATATATTTCATTCTACAATGCAACATTAAACTCTGTCACAACAAAAGGCATATTTATCATATCTGTGAAACCAACCAATTCTCACCTGAGAGTCGACCAAGGCAGTAAGGGGGAGATAATCAAACAGGTCGGTGAAGTACTTCCAAACATTGGCGTTGCCATATTTTCTTAGGCATTCATCATAGAAGCCGTAAACTTGTGTGATCTGTCGGCTCTCGTGGTTCCCTCGGAGGATTGTGATGCGCTCCCGGTAGCGTACCTGAAACACCAGCAAACAACAGAGCTGTATGGTCAAAACCCCCATTCAGTTTTGGAACTGGTCAAATGTGTGAGGACTTTTTAAATGATAACTTACCTTAAGTGATACTAATAAAGACACGGTTTCTACGGAGTAGTACCCTCTGTCAACGTAGTCGCCCATGAACAAATAGTTTGTGTCTGGAGATTTCCCTCCGATCTTGAACAGTTCCATGAGGTCGTGGAACTGGCCGTGCACGTCGCCACACACCGTTACCGGACATCTCACCTCTTGAACGTTTGACTCCTTGGTCAGTATCTCTTTTGCCTGCTCAGAGACACACACACACACACACAGAGACACACACACACACACACACACACACACACTTTAACTGAGATCCATGGATAAAAAAAATAAAAAATTAATAAAACAGACACCAGAAAAGTGTGAAATACAAAAACTGAAGGTGAGGCAAAACCCCATAGTGGCTTAAAATACCTCAAAACTCAAACAGAAGTCATTTTATACAATTAATATATTGTGTGCCACTTTACTGTGTTTCGCTCATTGAAATGGAGGGAAATCCAAGTGCCTTTACACTGTAATTTTGTAATTATTTGTTCTTCAGAGAACAGACTGGAAAACGGTCCCTAGTGCCTGTGATTTAAACTCTTGGTTTCCTCAGATTACTGTTTTGAGAGCACTTAGTTTTAGCTAGGAGGGCAATGGCAACACAGTCAGCCACTACAAGGTGGTCTCAAATGTAGTTTTTCTTGAACACAGTTTTTTCTACCCAGATTCTCATGGCGCAGTCTAAAAGTTGCTGTGGCAGTGTAGGACTCAGTCGCTGACAGCTAGTTTATTTTACACTTTGTTACTGTTGCCTGCTGATTCAATGTAAACAGGAGATAGTCACACACAGATTTCCTTTTGCTGGCCAGCTGTTGCAGGAAAGTTTACATGGCATCATTTGACTTCAGCAGAACAAGTAGTTTCTGCCTGTTAAAAGGAATGCTTGCTCTTGTGGGGGGTGTTGGGTCACCATAAATTATAGAGTGTGGTCTAGACCTACTCTATCTGTAAAATGTTCTGAGTTAACTTCTGTTGTGATTTGACAAAAATTAATAAATTTGAACTGAATAATAATCTCCTTATTTTGGGTGTATAGTTGTACTAAATCTGGAGTCCCACAACAAGGACTGTTCCTGCAGTCAGTCTGGCTTGGCCAGTTGGTGTGACTAAGGGGTCAGTCAGCAGGATGAGCTCTTTAAAAAAAGGAGAAAACTAATCATCAGGCTGAGAAAGAAATTGTCTGAGCTGAATGACCACCAGACATATCTGACGCACTAAGCCACACTGGAAATATGGAACAAGAAGAGAGACAGAAGCCCTGCGATCTGAGTGAGCCAGCAATAAGGGGACAGCTCTAAGTACAGGTGGGAATGCACGCAGGTCACATTGAGATCCGATCACTCAGACCAGATTCGGAGGTGAATTAGGCCACATATGACCAAATAGGCTGGTTGTGTGTGTGAGTGTGTGTATAAAGTTGTTCCTCTCACATAAATTATAAATTAGAATTAGAAACATGCAATGACCACTGAAAAAGCGCTGCCTACAGCATTTGTCCGGGCCATAATAAGGTATTAAGGATGTCTACTGACGGGCGCTGGGACCTGTGCAGGACAGAAAGACGTTTTGAAAGGTTGTACGTTCAGCTCTCAGAATGTTTGTAGCTTCTAACTAAATATCTGTGGTTGGTAGTTTAGTTTCTATAAGTGGTTTATCTTACATTTGATGACAAAGACAGGAGAGAGGCATCTACAAAGTCATGGGAAGGTGGACAATAGAAACAGTGAAAGGTTATGTCCTCCCAAATAAATGCCTGGTGTTTTGTCTGGGGCACATTCTTAGCAGCCCCCAATCTTTTTATACTGTTCCCTTAAACAACAAAAGCAATCAGGGTGAGATAAAGAGAATTGACAGATAGATTGCTGAAGTCGGCCTGTCATCCAGGCAGATGACACGCACGCAGAGAGAGAGAGAGAGAGAGAGAGAGAGAGAGAGAGAACTGCAGCACTGCACAACGCTGACCTATATTACATCCACATACACATCCTCAACGTGCCCATACTACCATGTGGCAGGAGGCATTTCAATGACTGGGCTGTGGATGACAGATTGAGCAGGGCATTTGACTCTCTAGGTCCATGCCTGTGTTAAAGTGGAACAGCAATATGTGTTCGCCCCCCCACCCCCTCCTGATTACGTTGAGTGAGACTGGCTATCTACTAGGGCTGCACGATATGAGGAAATGATCTAATTGCAATTATTTTGACTGTTATTGCGATATGAGTCACGATATTGGAGGGAATGGTCATTTTTGTATCATTATTCTCATTTTCATTGCAAAATTTTAAAATCAAAAAAATTTAAATCATTTATAGTGTGATTTTTATGAGGATCTGTAGTCTGTAGGATACAATTTGTAGGCCGGGGACGTCTCTGCACCACCACACTACTACATTCAGAATTGTTTGACACATATTTTGCCTCTAACAAAATAATTTGTCCCCACCTGCGGTATGCCCCATTCACAATTTGTACTGCTCAGCTGTAAATGAAAAGGATGACGGAAGATGTTACGCAAGCACCTCGACCAAAGTACCACACCTGTAGCAGAAGTGCCACAGAGAGGCTGCAGGGAGGGAACCTCCTAGATGACAGCTGTGCCAAAGACGTCACACAGACATCAAACTGCTTAGCCAAGTGCTAAGAAGTAAAGTCAGCATTTTAACCTCAATATAATCCCAGTAAAAGTCAGTTAAACACAGCCAAAGATTTTCCTGCACACATTAAGCTTGACGACTAGGCACAATTACAACCACAAACAATGACGTCACTCAAGGTTTAAATTACAGTAGTTAATAGTTAAGCATCTGCCTGGCAACAGCACTATAAATCAGTGTAGAAATCAGCACCAGCTAGATAATGGCAGATTGGGCCTGTTTTTCTGTGAATTTTGCTGAGATGCATTCAACAACATTTTGTTAACAATCAGTCTTTTTGGTCAAAGTGTTGTTACATACTTTCACCTGTCTTTTTGATATTTTAAATACTGTTTTTCTGATGTTACTGTTACACTATCTTTGGATTTCTGCTCTGCTTAAAAAGGTGCTCTAAGCGATGTCAGGTGACGTTACTTCTTGTTGACGTTAGAAGTATTTTCAAACAAAATAAGACTAGCTTGCCCCCCCCTCCTCCTTTGTAGACCCTGGGCTGTCTACAGAGACCAAGTTTTTTCACAGTGTGTTCTGGGGACAGGCAGCTCGCGGATAGTGAGGAGATGTTTGCTGTATGTGACAACAAATGTTTAAGCCTAAAACACGCGTGAGATCGCTTAGAACACCTTTAATGATACACAATGCAAACTTAGTTCTCTATATCAGGCGTTGTGGTAGGACAACAAACCATCATGTGGAACACAGACTCATTTTTCTGAGTAAAACCGTGACCCTAGTTGGCAAACAAAGCTTTAAATGCTGCCCTGACTAGCTGCATCCAACTGGTTTAAACAGTGACAGGTTTTAGACAGCGGTCATAGAGAGGACTTCAGCTCCAGGAAGTGGGGCAAGTATTGCCACATGACCAATATATTACATCATTCTGACGACCTTTGGATGATGCCATAGGACATTAATGTTTGAGGAACACAAAACCCATTTCCAGTAAACAGAGCATTGTCTGCACTCGCTTAATGTAAATACGCTTAAATGATCAAGCAGATTACAATAGAGCTGGGCGATATGAAGAAGAAGAAAAAAAAAAAATCAAATATCCCCATAATTTTGACCAAATACATCGATGTTGATATTGTTGGGTACTATTGGTGCTTTCACAATATATTTACACAATGAGAGTTTTGATAATTAATCACCAATAATGTGGATACAATGACTAAGTTCTGGTAAGTTCAGAAAATGACATCACTTTACTGTAATGGAGCCTTTAAAACTAGGAAAAGACAACATTTGTGTCATATATTACGATATCCAAAATTTAAGACGATATCTAGCCTGATAGATCAATATTGATATAATATTGATATATTGCCCGGCCCTAGATTACAATACTACATTGTAAACAAACAACCCACCCAGAGCCTTGAGAGGGGGAAATACTGCAATGTTGATTATGATTGAGTATTCCCTCTTGCCTGCTCACTAGACACCAGGCAGAAACTCTGCCTTTTCTGAGAAAGCAGGAATGAAAAGACTAAGGACAGATTACACAGCACATTCCATTCCTCCACACCCCCATACATCCCAAAACGGAGACGGCTGTTCTCGGAGTCACAATGAACAGTGTTATCCTGATATGAGTCACACACTCAGATCCCATTAGAATAGACGTTACAGTGTTGGTGATGCAACTCAAAAATCAATCATATCCTCTGCTATTTTTAAATCAAGGAGGAGGATGTGAAGTTGCATTCTGCTGAATAAATTAACAAAAGTCACAGGGTGGAGGATGGATACTGTAGATGCAGGTAGACAGTTTGGAGCAGTTGAGCTCATACAAGCTGAGACAACGCTACAGCAGGGTGAGGAAACTGTAGGTTTCCTTTTTCCTCTCAATTATTTTTATGGCATCTTTGCTGCATTTGGGAGGAAACAGTGGAGAGCAGCAGGAAAGAAAAAATATTATGTTCCTTGGTTAACTTCCAGCACTCCAAATATAGTAGTGGGCCTAGTTTTCAAAAGAACATCAAGAAACACCACATTGTGATGATTGAAAAATGTCTATAGGTGACATTGTGTGTGGCCCTGACATCTAGAGCTGGAAAACAGCTGATTGTCTGAGCAGAAATGAGGTGAGGTGAGAATGGAGTTAGGCTCCAACTCAAACCAGAAGTCTGCAGAGTCAGTTGGCCAGTTCAGCTAAAGCAGGAGCAAAGCAAAAACATGGATACTGAAAACACTCTACATGTTCTGTTTTCAGTTTCTGTTTGAATGAATCACAATAAGTGTAGCAGTTAAATAAGATCAACAAGCAAGCAGCAGTTAAGTGGCTTAAAGGTCAAAGCCACGCTAAGATGACAACACCTCTGTGACCTCAAAGATGACGGTGTCAGGGGAAAGGTCTAGCCATGCCGTGTTCAGTCGTCCACGTCATTTGCTTACATTCCCTCTAGGTTTACCTGTGTGACACATGTCTACCAACTGGAATTAAAAGCAGAGGATAGATAAGGTTCAGAAGTTAAGACTTCCCATTCACACGATGTATCTTTGACCAATTAAGTCATATATTTCATGTTTAAGTTTATAAATTGACTACTTTATTGCCTAATAAACAAGTCAGCCTCACTACGTATTGACTAGAGAAGTGAATACAAACTTAGCAAGGGTCAGAGGTTAATGGCAACTTTCTTAAAGACCTGTGAGAAAAGCAAAGTAATCATGTAGCACACATGCATAGCAGATGATAAACCAGCTTAATCTCCGTTAAGCCACATTTTTAACTTAACATTTTTTACAGTAAGCCTTTACCAACTTTTCGGGGGGCTGCAATGTTCTGCACATTAGCCTACATTAGGATAGTCTTTGAGGGTAGAAAGTATTGTTTTGTGGGTTGTTTTGGTACCCTGGCGTCAAATATACACTGCATATACTGTCATATCCACTGCATATACTGTCATATCCACTGCATATACTGTCATATCCACATATCTCAGATATATAAGCAACCTATAATTAATTATTTATTCCATCACTTTTTATGGTGTATTCATTGCAATGCCCTAATGTATTACTGTTTACAATCCTCATAGAGCGGTTTGTTTACATGTGTGTCTGTAGGTATGTGTATGTATATAGTTGTATGAATCTTTTGTTTTTAAGCTAAGAAGCCATAACACAGGTCACACTGACAGTTTGAATAAGGAGGGCTGTAAATGAGGAATGTGACTTTAATCCACACAGCAATGCTGACCCTTTCCTGGCTAGTAAACCCAGTCTGTGACAACATGTGCTAGTAATTCAGCGTTAGCTGGTCCACGCCTCCAGCAGGCAGCACAGACTGTTGATACTTTTAAAATCAAACTAAAGAGCCAACGTTACCTTTTTAAGTGAGTTTATATATGTATGCATCAATGTGTTTGTCTGTCTATTTATCTATGCATTTAAGCCCGTTTTACTGCTTGGTGTTCCACACTGTAAGAGAGTCATGATATCTTTTCCTCAGCTGTAATTATTTATTGAATACAAATCTAAACTATTGTTTTGTATAGATTATGTGACGCACTTTCTGTTACATTTGATATTTATGGAAAGTGCTATACAAATCATGTATAATTGATTGATTGCTTGATTGATTGATTGATTAGTTCCCAGGCAACGATTCAAACACCCAAAACAAAAACCATGAAGTGATTGTAAAATACGCACGGCACAGTGAAATGTACACTGTAGACGCCATTTTAAGAATGTCTGGAAGGCGTCGGCAAGGAGAGGAGACGTTCACAGTAAGTTAGAGTTGAGAGAGAGCTCACCTTTTCACATAATGTTTTCACCTGTCCCTCCGACAGCTGCTTGCAGTCGTTAAGCTGCTCGATCCACTGATCAAGTTCTTTCGTAAACGGCTTTTCGTCCATTTTTGTGTGTGTTTTTTTTGGGGTGTTCGTTTGCCGATACGTTATCTAATTTCGGTTAGAAGTCGTCCCACAGATGTTCTAGTATGTTCCGGAGCTTACAAGAGCACCACAGAAGGTGCTGGCGTATCTCTTGTTAGAAGACGCATGTATCTGCTCTGTCCGCCAGATTGCGATGATTTGACTGAAAACTGAATAGAGACGTCAGTTGGTGATCCACCCATGATGATCCATCCTGGAATTTACTCTCCACAATAAAAGACCGCAGTTCCGGTTATGACCTTCTAAATAAAAGCATGCGGATGACGTGCGGAGTTGGAAAAAAAACACTTAATTAATTGTTACTTACCCATGTGCAATGATGGAAATTAACTTTGCATTTACTCAAGTACTGTACTTAACCCTTGTATGGTATTCGGGTCAAATTGACCCATTTCAGTATACATTTTTTTCTACCTGAAAATCAATGGCCTTACCTTGTATTCTTGACTCAATTCAGAAAATTATTCTGGATATGACCAGTTATGTTTTTTCCATAGTGGATTTTTAACATGAATTATAATCTTATGACAAAAAACAAACCACACTTCAATTTTTATTTGTGTTCTAGTAGAGACTGATTGCATTCCCTAAACATACAATGAGGAAAATAAGTATTTGAACACCCTGCTATTTTGCAAGTTCTCCCACTGTCATCGTAGGTGCATGTCCACTGTCCACAATGTCCAAATAGTTAAAAAATCATACATTGTGATTTCTGGATTTTTTTTTTTAGATTATGTCTCTCACAGTGGAGGGTTATCTAGCAGTATAAACTAATTAAAATTAGCTCCACCTTTATCAGCTGCAACATTTAAGTGATGCTTACACATTAGTGCATTCCTATTTATAATCCAATTAAGCCCATATAATATACATTGTTCTGCAGTTTTGAAATGGACTGAATAATGGGTAGCCTACTTTTACTTTTAGTGATTTAGGTATATTTTTATGTACTTTTATATAATAAATTTGAAAACAATATGTAAAACAATATATTTTAAATTAATACAGACCTTTTATAATGAATGTTATTACTTTCTTTACCGTACATGGTTGCACCAGGATTAAAACATTTCAGGACTGCAATAAGGCAAATAAATTCAGTTAAAGTAATACAAAAAGAAAATGTAGCTTAATAGATTCAATAATATAAAAATAATTATGATAATGATAAAACAGAGTTCTTAATGTTATGGTTTTTTTAGATACATTTTGAGAAGTGATTTAACAGAAGCTTGGTTCAGGCCTATTCACTGTTGTAATAATGGATCCATAAATAATATCCCACTCCTGTCCCCACCCTTTCAGTTCAGTCTGTCCTTCCTGCCAGTATAATACCCACAAAACAACTGTAAAAGGGGTGTAACTGTTCCAACTGTAACCACGAAAACACCGGAATTTAACACTTCCTTCAAAATAAAAGCGTTTGGTACGGCATTGTACTGTCCTTATGTACAATTTTGAGGTACTTGTACCTTTCTTGAGTATTTCCATAATATGCTATTTTCTACTTCTCTACATTTATTTAAGAGCTACAGTTACTTTTAAAAAATGACATACTAAAATATCAGTTTATAAAATATGACCCATTGTTCTGGATTACAACGTTAACATTATCATAGTTTAAGAGTGCAATTATACAACAAAGTTGAAGTAAAAGAGATGAGGCAGGATATAGGTCTGTTAATTAGGTTTTTTGAACATTTCTATTTGCAGACTTTTTAGAACAAGGCTGGGCTAAAAAAAAAAGAAGAAAAAAATACGGCTTTGTACATATGATTCTCTGTCAGGAAGTGCACATTCCCTGCTCATTTATTTTTCTGTGTCTGAAGTTTTGTTTTATGTATGACATTTTTAGTTCTATAGTGGACAATGTATGGGTTACACTATTGTCTTGTGGCTGCTGTAATATGTTCTCTATTCTTTATTCTTTATTTTGTGCAAAGTATGTTGCGTGTGGACACCAGAAGCTGTGGAGGAAAATACTTTTGTATCGGTGTCCTGGGATGGGCCACTTAGTGGCATGACAAACACAAATAAAATATCAATCATTCATTCACCACTTAGCCTACATATTAATACAATAGGAACCACGTTTGTTGTCTTCTCTGACATTTGCCCACAGTGGTTCTAAAAGAAATAAAATTACAAAAACAAAGAGTTGATTTGCTGCCGACTGAAATCAACATGGACACCTATGGATGTAAATTCAATTTCTATTATGAATAATGAAAATTAAGGGGGGGTAGGACTGGAAAAGTCTTCTTTCTTTCTTCCTACCCCTTTGAACAAGAAAAATCCTATTTGCTTATTTGTGGCTTTATGTTGCTGATGATCTCGTTTGTTTTTCTTTTATATAACTTACAAATTTCACTTTGTGTTTCTAAATAAATTGACTAAATAGAATAAAACCTTCATTAATAGTTCACTGGGCTATACTAATCATAAGTATATGTTGAAATTGCTTATGAAATCCTGTTTAATTCCTTTAAACCATAATATTACTGTAAGGTTGGCCAAGGCACAAAAACTGAGAGGAAGACCCCATTTGCAGTCCTGTATATTTAGGCCTAAACAAACCCAGATACAAAATATTTCCTGGTTCATTTTGTTCACCAATAATATTGCAAACCTCACTCTATGCCACAAAAAAATGCCACACATTATACAAAAGAAGTGATCAAAGACTGCCTTTAGGGGCCACTTACTGAAGAATAGAGACATTTATCATGTTAATTAATAATTATTGTATCTTTAATTAAACCTATCAGGTCCCTTTGTAAATATGATGAAACGACAGGCAAGATGAAAGAGGGTGACACATGGCCAAAGCAATATGATTAAATTAAACAGGAGGGAAGGTCACTTTTATTTAATGTTCTACTGCTGGCACACAACCTTATGATTGGCGTGTGCAGAATATTGATTACGTGCAGAAAAGTGCCCTTTTCATTTACAACCATCAAACTTTAGCCCAAGAAATTAGATCAAAACTGTGCAGTTAGTTAAATTATACCCACTATTGTCTTGCAGATTAGTCATCATCTTTGTAATCAACAATATGTTATTCCTCACCAGTAGTTAGTACGCTATCCCTCTGAAAAAAAAAAAAAAAAATACATCCTTCACTTTGGTTCAGCTCTTCTAAAAGAAATCAAATCTATTTTCCTCTAACAGCAATCACACAGTACCACTGAGGATGTATGTGTGTGTGTGACTCTCTCAATACGTTGGTGGTTTCTGTTTTCCTGATTTAGCTTTTTTCTGCAGGAACAAACCATGGAATAATCCTTATTTTCAAGAGCGCTCTCCTCCTAATTGAAAATTAGGAGTTTGCAGGCTCACAGTGAAAACAGGCAACTACGTTGCATTCCCCTGCCATCTGAATTCCTGACAAACCTCATCAAGTTTCAAGTCTCTTAAACAGTGACCCTGTGGCCTTTTTTTAGATCATGATAAGCATTCTCTGGATCGTTGTTTTCCACATTAACATTTCATCAATCACTTTGGAAACAAACTCATCCGGCTGTTGGATTGTTGTAGCCCTGGGCAGTGGACCAGGCAAGCGCCCAACCTGGCACACCCCAGTGACTCATTGAGCCTTGTGTGATCGGCCTGCATTTCATTTAATGATGTAATAGGGAACACTTTTAGATTGTTCCCTATATCAAGTCTTAAAGTTGTTTCTTTGTTTGAATGGCTCACACTACACACAACAAAGTGGCATTTACAACTTAGCAAAATGTAAAAAAAAAGCTACATTTTAAGATAACATTTATTTTAAACAGGTAGATTATACAGTTGGTCAGTTTTCATCATTTAGCTTCAGCCAATCCTGTGCATTTGTCTCTAGTGATGACAGAGTGTCCCAAATGTTTGTTAATAGTTATGCGAGTGATGACATGTTGATCATTACTGCATAAAGAAGCAGGAGACAACAGAGGCAACACAATACAAGAGCTTAATCCAAAGTAACACAACTCTCAGCTGCACTGTGGCGGGACGGAGCCAGTGTGATCTCCAACATGCCATTAAGAATATGCCAGTATACATTGTTGATGCGGCAGAGGACAGCAAGACGCCAATGTCACTTTTTTTGCTCAACGCAATGATCATCAATCGATTATAGTGTCACCAATATGCATTTGTAATGCACAGGATCGTCTCTCATTATTTGCAGACAATATTTTGGTCTTTTTAGAAAACCCATCTCAGTCTAGGAGAGTATGGAAGCTTATCAGGCTTTAAAATGAACTGGTCAAAGTCTGCACTACTTCTTTTAAATGACTGTCCGTAAATCAACCATCTATGCTAACATCCCCATTGTTAAGCAGTTTAAATATTTAGGAATTGAGGTCTTCCCCTGCTCAAACTATTCTGTTGCCCTGGATGTGTTCTCCATCCCAGTGTGTTGTTTGTAGTTGATTGTCACTGTTGACTGTATAAAAATAAAAACAATATGCCAGCATACATGATTATTTTATAATCAAATGACTGGAGTTTATCAGTGAGTCTAATTTTTGTTGGTCCCATGAAAGCTATTTGGGTACCAGCTGCTGCTGCTGCTGCTGTTCAACATCTACATTTAAATGATCTGTGTATGCCAAAGAGGTTTGGTTAAAAGCCCTTCTAGGCGGGCAGATGCAGACTGCATGTTTGATGCTGATGCCAAGCTATCAGGACAAAATGGCTGAACCCTCTTATAAACAACACTATCAGAGATATGTTTGTCTGCAATGTGGCAGAGGATTAGATCATGACAAATGGGTTGTTTTGGATAGTTGGTTGATGACACTGTTTGTGATGTCAGAGGAAATGAGGAGAACAGAACCAGTTAGAATCCTAGACGGGATGGGACAGAAACCCATTGTGCGTCTCTCTTCTCTCCCCTCCTCCAAAAAAAAAACAAAAACACAATAGCTTTTTTACGCATGCATACATTACATTAGCGGTGCATTGTGAGGTCATCTAGTGATTACCCTCTGCATAACCTTGAGCAACTCCAAATAAGGAAAGACTGCAAGATACAGATACAGGTTATTTAGTAGTTTTAGATACAGACCATAGATGAGTGAAGGATTATGAACATATACGTGTATACAAATAAGACAAGTTCTATATTTTTAATGTTATAACTAGACATTTGTCCCACATTAATACTCCATCTATCTCGTCTTTGGGAGTTAATGTGTGAGGTTTTTACATGTCAGAATAAATAGAGATACAGATATGAAACAAAAAAGAGAAGGAGCCACAACCTCTACCTCTTTCCTTTTCCTCTTTCCATTAGCATGCAGTATTGTGTCTCCAGGTTGCAAATTTTGGTTTGGCAAAGGCATGTCCCACCCTACTCTGCCTCTGTCCTGGTATTCTTACCTTACCCAATCTCACTCCTCATGCCTATACCTAACCAATCCAAGAAACAAAGGTAACGAGTACTAGCCAATCAGACACAGAGTAGGATGGGTCATGACTTTGCAAATCTAGGAAAGGCAAATTTGCCTCTAGGATACCTGATACCATGACAACAGCAGATTACTGTTTCCATCTAATATCTTGAGCTCCATCTGGTGTTGACAAAGAAGAAGTCCAGGGTACTTGTCCATGGGAAGAAAACAAGAGCAAAAAGCCTTGTAAAAGCAAAAAAATAACTTTTGTGCTACACTCCATTATCGTCCAGAAAACATTATGTTTGAATGTTCATGTTAAATCCATAAACAATAATAAAACTTAGAATGCATATTTGTTTGTCTTTTAATGCATTTTAGCACATCAGAAATTGAAATCTATGTTTTCTAAGAGAGATGCTTCCAACATTTTCTATTATGCATCTTTAAAGTTTTTTGTCTTGTCCTTTCCTGACTTCTCATTGCTCTGTTTTGTTCATTTCAGTGCCACCTGGCACACTTTGTATTTGCGGTGTGGTGCTATGAGAACATTAAGCTCTTTACTTTTTTTCTGTGTGTGTGTGTGTGTGGGGTGGGGGGTATTAACATTTGACAATGCTCTATGCCTCTGATACTCTTGCCTCTTCCAGGGTTGGCTAGAAATCCTAGTTTTCATTCCTCACTAATACATGTGGTATAAACGAATTGCTACAAAAAGCCTTGTTGTTGCATCCGTAATGAATAATTAATTGCAACTCACAGTAATCCACAATAATTGCATTTGGTTTTGTGCTTCTCCAAAGTGCCACATGCACCCTTACTGTAAAGGCTGTGAGAAGCTTTGTAAAAACAGGAGCACTCTGTTACCACATCAGACACAGAGACACTACATCAAAATGTGTTCTAACAATCAATGATCAAGGATCAGGATGAAGGATCAGTTAAATCACCAAAAAACAACAATGGTATATTGCCATACAGATTTTTTTTTGTGGTATACAACAATTGAATGGAAAAATCATATTTGAAAACCCTCTCTGTAGCAATATTCATAGTTTTGACATCAATATTCAGCACTATTGTTGGTTTCTTCTATAACATGGACAAACCAATTTAAGACATTGACAATGAGAAAGAAAAGTATCATATATCTGCTTAATATCTGTCTCTTACTCCAAGGCTGAATGGATCCTTTGGTAGGACACATCATTTGTGTTACTAATAACTTGTGTACGTGGTTTATCGCTATTGCTTCCTATGGTCCGCTGTTAGACACAGTGTTTAATGCTGGAACACTGGAATTAAGACGTCCTGCTCCAGATAACCAAGTGATAGGCTACGTGATAACAGGACTATGAGTCTGCAGCCACAGTAGGGGCTATGTGCCTGTGGTTGTGCTAAGGCACAGTGGTGCTTTGAGCAAAATGCTAACATGCTCACAATGACAATGCTGATGTAAAGCAGGTATAATGCATGGTAACATTTGCCAGTTAGCACCAAACACATAGTGCTCTTGAGGCTGATGTCCAAATACCTGTTTATGGTGCCAGTGGAAAAATTAAGGGTCATCAAATTTATTACAAGTCACCCTGTTGGGGACATGAATGTTTGTAGCAAATTGCATGGCAACCCATCTGATAAAATGACCACCTTCCTGACGTGAACATTTTAGTCACACATCATCTTATGAAATATACCAGTCTTATTTTGTCCAGATCCAATGACGACATAATTTGAATCCATTTAAACTTCATTACTGCCACTCAAAGCATCATTGCCCTTCACAGCTCCTAAAGGTTGATCGAGACACTCCAACATACTGCAGGCTTGACAGACTGCCCAAACACTCAGACACCAGTCAGCTGCGTAATTTAATTACCACTAGTGCCCATGCAGATGTAATGGAACATCACAGGTCTAATGAGACAGTTAGCTTGTGCCATCTTAAAGCCTTGCTTCGCATTAGTACTGATGGCAGCAGTACATGGTGATGAAACCATCACAGCCCTGCCCCAGCACTCAGACTGGAGTCTTCCTGCAGAAACCTGCAGGTTTCTGGCGACTAATGGGTCATTAGAGTAAGACTGATGAGATAGGTAAAAGGCCTTAGTGACCCCTCTATCCACAGAACATGAGGAAGAGAAAGGGGAGGGAATCATGTCCTTGATGTGATTTGATGCCTGCTGCAGATCAAATTTCCTTTGGGATAGTAAAGTTTAAAGTTGGAATTTGAAGTTGAAGGTGAAGTTAAAATTGAAGCATACTGTAAGTCACAATAATGTTTAACCAACACAATTTATGAATGCTAAAAGAAATACTGATATGTTAGACTGAAAACTGAACCTGTTCAGCTGCAGGGAAGACATGACAATGAAACCATTCACTGCATTATTGCCAAAACAGGCCCACTATGCAATTGAAAACATTATTTTGAAATCCATACAGAGCTTCCATTGTAACAGAAATGGACAAGAATAGTTGACATTTAATTCTGAAATTTCAACCAGACTTGAACATCTATGCATATTTCAATGCACTGTTGCACACAAACTAACTAACTAACTAAAGATCTGTGATGAAAAATACTATGTGTGTTTAGATATCAGTTTTGATGCATTTTGCATATTATAATGTAGCTGTACGAACTCCCATGTGGTTGACAAACATTTCTGTTTTAAATTTCAAAGTTTCAGTTAGGACCCAAAACAATCAGGGAGAGTTTAAAATGACTGTTACACATCATCAAATTATTTTGCAGAATTATTGTGTTTTTTTGCTGGATCTAGGGGTTTGGCTTCTGACTGACAGACAGACAGACAGACAATTACAAAACAAACTATTACTAGTTGAAGAATAGTACTGTTCCATAGCTGATTAAAAACCTAAAGACCGATTTCCTAGTCCTCCATCAACCTCAATGACTTTATGTTAGTATTTCCCATCTGGTAGGAGAGAGTTTTCTCCTGGGGATGAAATCCCATAAATAAATCTGTTTCCTCCCCCAAGAGCCTAGATAGCGTCATGTAAATGTGTTTTGTATTACATAAAGAGCATGCTTGTCATTCCAGGCTCTTGGGGGAGCCAGAAAAGACTAACGCCGGCCCTTTTGTCAGTGTGTGACCTACATTCTCTCAATTGCTAAATGCCAACAGGGCAGTGGGTCTATTGATAGCCACAATCTGGACTCACTCTGGAAAATGGTCAAGAGAACGATAAAACTAGATTAAATAGACAGTTCAATTTGCTAGAGCTTTGAGTGGGATGTCATTGAAACCCTGCAGTGGGATGGTGCTTTAGTTAACTCAGTATGTGAGTCACAGTATTGAACTGTGTCCTGTTGATTCTGGTCTTGGTCAGTTTCTGCAACAATTTCTGTCATTTAAAAATCTTAAAAGAAGAAGAGACAATGAAGTCTGCAACATCATTCTATAAAGTTTCACAGTTATTTTTCTGCCTTAGGCATTGTTTTCAGTGGAAATACTAAAATTACAACAGAACACATTTGGGCTGCAACTAACAAATATGTTCATCTATTAATTTAGCCTATAAATAGTGATAGTACTGTTGTAGTAGTAGTGAAAAAAATTTTTATTACATTTTTATAAAGCCCAAGGCAATGTTAAACTGCTTATTTTGTTTGACCAACCATCCAAAACCTGAGAGTATTGAGATTATTATTGTGTAAGGCAAAGAAAAGTAGAAAATGCTAACAATTGAGAGGCTTGAATTGGGAAATTTTTGGCATTTGAGAAATTAAAAAATATTAAAACAATAAATTGATTATCAAAATAGCTGGCAATTGCTTTGTCTGACAAGTGATTAATCAACTAATCGATTCAGCTCCGGAACACATGTAATTATGCATCCATAATTTTACATTATCTGTACCACCAGCGCCAGTATAAACATAAGTCTAGTGTTAGTGTGTGTGCAACTGTACTAACAGTTTGAAAATTGTGAATTTCCCCTTGCGGGATAGATAAAGGCATGTCTTCTTCTTCTACCTACTCTGATTTGAGTACTCAACATGTTATTACTGATTTATGAAGGTGAATTCAACCCACAATCACTACTTGATCAGTCCATATTTTTGCTGAGATGATGTTAATCATTTTACCGGCATAACCATACAGGCAACTACCGATGGATTATGTAGATTTACATTTTAACCTGTCATCCATCCAGAAGTCAAGGTGGGTTGATTGTATTAGGTAGACAGACTTTTCCCTATGCACATTGCGAGATGGATGACATTATGGGGGACCGTTTGTAAAACGACTCACGGGGAAAATAACAGCAACATTTTGTGACATTTAGCTTCAAACAATGTTTAAAAAACTGCTATGAATTTTTGAGGGTCATGTTTTTGCACATTTACAACAATATTTTTATAATTAGAGATATTTTAAATAGTTAAATCCAAATATTAAATGTTACACCTAAATGTTAAATGTAAATGCTAAATGTTAAATATTAAATCTAAATCTAAATGTTAAATATAAATGTTAAATGTAAATGTTAAATATAAATATAAATGTTAAATAGTTCTTGACTCTAACCTTGCCTGCACCTGTGTTTCAGTCTCACTGCTGATGCTGCTAAGACGCCTGAGTCTTAAAATACTAACGTTTAGGTATAATTTTCAAACCAATGGCAGAGGCAAGGGATGTTACACTCATACAATTTAGGTTCTAATATCATACAGGTATGTTCATAGCTGCATGGGATTAAAAAGAAAAATGCCTTAATACAAGTATCCCTGTTGACAAATACAGCCATCCAAATTTCTGCATCAATTTAATATTTGCCCAAAATTCAATATTATGCTATATCATAGACTGTATCAATATTAACAGCTATATACTGCACCTTATTGTACTTTATCTTTTGTTTTCAACCTACTTTATCATTTGTTGTACGTATTGTATTTTTGACATTGTATTGTTATTTATGTTAAGCACAGTAGGCTACCAGAAGCGGCAACAAAGCAAAATGTAGAAATATGTTGAGTAGGCCAGGCTATGTGACAAGAGAAACATAACTAAAAACTTGCATCACAGAAATAATTTAAATTCATGTAGGAATATTGCAACGCAATATTGTCTTTATGTTAAGGTGTTCCGACCTGGTTCTGACATTAAAATGACTATATATCACACAACAACTATAAGAATTGAATATGTGTTATGCCCCTACTGCTTACTTTGGCTTGCAGGAGGCTTTATGAATATAGTCTTTTTTTAGTTCTTGTAATAAGATATAGATTATTTTATACCTCACACCAACAGAATTATAGTTGGATTATATTTTTGGAGCGTTATGATAAACATATTTTTAACATCGACATGGTTTCTAACATTAAAGGGGCTGTACCTCTGCTGGCCAGCACTGTAAGCAACCGACGACGTCACCAAAAACAGCTACCCAGTTGTTTTGGGAGAAGAAGAAAAGGTTTACAAGCGGAAGAAACACCGGATTTGGTTTCAGATAGTATTCGGTCTATGGTCCTGCCTTAGTTTTTAAAATACATTTTGGACAATGTCAACCCCGGCAAGGAGACGGCTTATGAGGGATTTTAAAAGGTACCGTAACGTTTTGGCAGTCATCTCTTCTATTTGTGTGTGTAGCTAGCAGCGTTAGCCGATGAAGCTGTTGGTAGCTAGCTAGCTTAGCGTTAGCTGTTAGTGCAGAGAATACAGTAAATAGCTAGCTAGCTAAAGCTTGGCTGGAGTTATTGTTATTTTTTGGTTTGTCTTTGTACATGGCATTTTAGGATTGACAAATGCACGACTGTATATTTTTAATTCTTGGACGATGTCCGAAGAATGAACGTTGGAGGTTTTATGCTGTGGTTTCTATCCATGGAATAACGTTAAGTCTTTGCATGTTTCCTCTCCTGACCAAAGTAAGTTTGTGTGTTAGCGTAGGTGCAACTGCGGCTAGCTGAGGTGGCTTAAATTTGGCTTCCGAGAATGTTCCACAAACCCTTTATCTAGCCTTAACTGACCCTAATTAGTAGTTAAATGTGACACGATTTATTCTAATTACTCCGTGTAGTCTGCATGCTTTGGGTTTAAAATCTACTGCTATAAAGGCATCCAAATCCAGCCAGCCAGCCAGCATTATGGCTCAATCCCCCCTTGCACCAACTTGGCTCACCGGTGTTGCACAACTCTGTGTTTTTGGTCGGGGGGGGAAAGAATAACTTAATATCTCAATATCTACAGTGGCATTATATGGGCCTGCCAACTCTTCTTAATGTAAATTCAGTTCTGTTAAATTCAATATAAAACATTCCCAATATCCCTCTGGTGTAAACCATTATATTGTCAAACCTGTTCTTTGCCGAGAAGAATATGTTTGGGTGTGCTGGGAGAATCACACCTGGCAAGGGTCTGCTTCTAATAACTGCCATCCCCAATCTGTTGCCTTGCTCCATATGGTATCCTACAACGTTTGTGTTATTCACACACTCACACACACAAAAGATCCTAAGCTATTCTACTAAGAACTGTCGTTGAGGCAGGCAGATAAGGTGTCACTGTAACTCTACGCTGCTGTGCCAGTCCCCAGGTGGTAAAATGTTACACATTGAGGCAAAGAAAACACAAAGCACATTCCTGGATCAGCCTGTGTGTCCACGCCAAGGCAGGCTGATTGAACTCAGCCTTGTATGATATTGCCTAACCTCCCTTGTTTGATCTGTAAGGCAAATTATTTGCACAATGTGTGTCTTGAAACTGAGCAAAGTAATTGGAACAGCAACATTTTTGTGTGATGTTTTGGCTCAGTACCTTGGATGTGAAATTACTCTTTGGTGTTGAAGTAAGCAAAAAATAAGAAATAAGCAATTTTGTAGCTAAAAAAAGCATCTGAATCTCTTCAGATTATATCCAGTAAAGCATCACT
This sequence comes from Etheostoma perlongum, assembly GCA_026937815.1. Taxonomy (NCBI): domain Eukaryota; kingdom Metazoa; phylum Chordata; class Actinopteri; order Perciformes; family Percidae; genus Etheostoma; species Etheostoma perlongum. The sequence goes on along the minus strand of CM049383.1, from coordinate 8,224,760 downwards.
TTCATTTCCTCTCGAAATTGATTTTTAGAAGAAATGTCATTGTGAAAGCAACAACCTTCACCTTCTGTTTCTCTTTTCAATCTTATTGCTCCTCAGAGTATTTTGACCTAAAGTTCCCGTAACAATAGAAAATGTATTGTTGTATTTGCAACACAGACCAAAGTTGTTTCTTCAAGAGGAAACCGGCTATAGGCCTAACTAGTAAAGATGTTCAGAAACAGGCTGTTTTGTGAAAATGTTTTCTTTTTCTTCTTAATTTTATCAATGCAAATCATCGCAGTTACAACTTGGAGGGCTTGCTTTGGGGGGGTACATCCATTTTTGGCACAAAAGCCTTTCCACCTGTCACTTTTCTCATGTGTTTCCCTAGTTTTGCATTGCCAGACCTTCTTCCACAGCGCTGCGGAGAAGGGTCTGGCTACTCCACACAGCATTCTGGGATGGGAGAGAAACGTCCTCTGGTTTATTGGCATTTCTTTAAACCGGGTATCTTCAACAGGGGGTCCTCAGAGCAGGGGGGGCTCCGAATAATTGTTTGTATTGTTTGATTAAAAAAAAAAAAAAAAAAAAAGTATTTTTCAAAAATGAAAGTCTTAACATGAATCCAACATATTATTAGCAAATAGAAATCCACACTGCTTACTGGCCTATAGGTAAGGTAGTCACTAAGGCCATCCACAGATCCTAAGGGTTCAATGTGCCACATGTATGTTTAACATTTAAACATTATTAAAATCATGAGAACAATTATTAGGCTGTTTTAATAGCTTAGTATTCTATGCAAAAACTTATGTATAAATGCTTTAGGCCGCCCTGCACATTACTGTAGGCCCAGCTTATTATGCAACTTAATTTTATACAATTTATGTAGTCGGGGGTCCCTGCTGTGTCTTACTTTCAGTTAAGGAGTCCTTTGCTTAAAACACGTTGAACCCCCTCCTTTAAACCAATCACAATCGTCATGGGTGGTGCTAAGCGCCGCACAGAGCCCCGGTGCGGCTTCAAAATAGCCTCGGGAAGGAACTTGTTTTTGGTGGATTGTGTACATGTACGTTCAAAAGTTATTTTACTCATGCAACAGAAAACTCTGATTTGACAGATAGCCTAGCTAGCTGTCTCATTTTACCCTGCAGAGATCTGAGGAGCAGTTAACCATAGTCCCCATAAATCAACCGGAAGGGGAACGTTGTGGATATAGACTAGTGTTTCCATGACAACATGAAAATTGGGGAAATATGTCCATACCAGAGTCCTGGGTGATGTCTTCAAATGTCTTTTTTCCAACCAACAGTCTCAACAATGTTCAGTTTTTAAAAGGATATAAAACCAGCAAATAATCACATAAGCCAATGAGAGAATGGTTGGTCTTTTTTCATGAATCAACTGTTTTGATTTTTTTTTTATCAAATTAACATATATATTAACTCAAGACTGCACATTACCTTCACCAATCTGCTGTCTGCAAGACTTGTTATTAATCCCCAGTTTGCAAGTAAAATGAAGCATTTATCTGTCTAGTGAAGCTGGGTGGAGCATCCTTCCACCAGCAGAGAGCCTAGGCAGCTGAGATTACAGTAAATGAGGTTAATTGCAGTGGGTCTGTCTGCAGCTAGGGACTTACTGTAGACATGGATCGACATTCACACACAGGCACACAAATCAGCCCACCTTGTTTTATAGCTGTAAGCTCTTATTAAACCAACGTTCATACTAGGAGTGGGATTGTAGGCCTAAATAGTCTGTGGTGATTTTGGACCTGGCCTACATTCTTTGGTGATCTGATCAGCAACAGACCAATATGAGTAGTCCGGCTCATTTCAACACACCATCTTTATTTGTCATGCAGGCCTGTTTTATAGCATTTACTTATCAATAGTTTACCAAACCAGAGGCTGTTAGAAACTTCATTTAAAAGATTTCTCTGTTGCTAGGCAGTTGTTTTTTTTGCAGTGCTCTTCACAGAGATCAGTTGTCAGTCAAACAGCTCGGAACCGAAGCTAATTATTGAAGATAATTATTTTCATAAATGATTAATCCAGTGTTTTCATTTGGATATCGGATGAGTCATTTGGGCTGTAAAATGCCATAAAACAAAGAAAAATACTCATGTTGTATTTCTAAATGGTCTTTTAGAAAATAAAAAATCCATTTTATCATGAATTGAACCTGTAGCAAATATTTATAAGTAGTCAGAAAATGTATTACCAGCTATTTTGATGGATCAATTGTCAATACAATTTTTTTTTTTTAATGCAAAAAGGCCAAACAATTAGTGTGTTCCAGGTTTTCAGATGTCTGGGTTTGCTGCTTTTCTTTTTGTACCACTGGGTTTTAAACTTCTGTTCATGCTAAATGAAGTGATTTTAATAATTCACTTCAAGCTCTGACAGAACTATTTTCTTACATTTAACGGACTAAGTAATAAACTGATTAAGCGAGAAACATAATCTGCAGTTTAATCAACAATGAAATAAATAATTGTTAGTTGCAGCTATGGCTGTACCCAGATCTAGCAGTTCAATACAAATATTCAACCTTTTCAGAATTCCCTTTTCAATCATTTTTTCATATGATAGCTTAAGCAACACTTGGTTGAACTGCCACAGGGTTTGGTGGGACGTCCCGGGGTGACGAAGACATTTACATAATAAGGTAAACAAGCCAAGTGAGGCTTCTGAGCTAATGCCTGCTAACTACTGTAGCCAAGAGTAATACAATATAAACACAGAGGCTCTGTGATCTCAACCAGCGTGATCCAAGATGGCTAACACACTTCAAACTTTTTTTTTTATGAACTTCCAACAACTGCAGCGTATACCGCTACAGCTTTAAACCCGTCAAAATAAAAGCCCAACTTAAATTCACTTAGAGCAGGGGTCTTCAACGTTTTCTAAGCCAAGGACCCCTTAACTGAACTAGAGACGGAGCAGGGACCCCCTACTACATAATTATATAAAATTAACCTGGGCCTACGATAACCTGTAGGACAGCCTAAAGCCTTAATATATCACTTTGTTTGCATACAATACAAAGCTATTCAAATAATTGTTGGCGTGATTTCATAAATCATGTTTTGATGTTAAACATGCATATGGCACAGTAAATCCTTTGAATTAACTGTGGATGTGGAGGCCTTAGTGACTACCTTACCTATGGGCCAGTAACCCTATTATCCAATTTACATTTGCTAATAACATGTACATAGCACCCGACCAATAAAAGATTTTTAAGGCCGATATCAATATAAATATTTGATGATTTAAAAATCCGATATTCCGATATATCTGCCAATATACAGTATATTTAAGGAAAAAAATAAAATCCAGATACGCGTATCAAAACAGATTTTCCCAACATTAGTTATTTGTAGTTATTCATGAGTCCTCATTAAAATAATATGATGAGGCAGTTTAAAGCAACACTAGAGATGCTGTGGTGTACCCAAATTGCCAGATTATGAAAATGTTGGTCATAGGCCATTTCAGGTGAAGGCCGACTCAGCGGATACAGCTCTTTGATGCTCAAGTCATGGTACAGTAGTGCTTCAGATGAGCGTTAATGGTACAGCTTATGTAAATGGACATGTGACAGCAGGACAGGCAGTGTGCAGTTGATCCAGCAAGCCTTTCTGTCTACTGAAGTCATGTTGCTACAGCAGTTCGTGTTTTGACTGATAATTATCCTGCAGTTAAGGTGTTTATTAAAATCATCTTGTGCTCTCCCATCCTTTTTTTCCTCTCCCTCTCTCTTCTTTCTCCTATGTATTTTTTCTGCCTTCTACAAACCTCATTTTATTCCTTGTTTTTAATTGTTTTGTCCCTTTTTTATTTGTTTGCCACTTTTTGCTCCCTATCTTTCTTTTGTTTTCATCTTATGTTTCTTCATCTCCCTTATGTCTCTTTCTTCTTGCTTTTCCTTTTGTCTCTTTCTTGCCTCACCTGCTTCCCTCTGTCTTTCTCTTACCATGGCCCCTTCTCCCTGTGCATCTTTCTGTCTGTCACTGTTTGTTTTTTCTTGCATCTCTTTCTCTCTCTCTCTTACCCAGACTTCAAGAAGATCCTCCCACTGGTGTGAGTGGAGCACCATCAGAGAACAATATCATGCTTTGGAACGCAGTTATTTTTGGGTGAGTCATGCTCCAAATCCACCCTGCTGTCTTTACTGTGCTACTGTGATTCCCCAACCCAGCCACCCTTCTTTGATTCTCACTCTCCATGTTCACCCTGCTTTTTTAAAAAGTATTTTTGATTACAGTCTGGATTTCTGGCACAGAACAGTCTGGGAAATCAGCATGTAGTGCAAGTGTTTGATGGAAGGACAGGCTGAGACACTGCTGGGACTGGAGTTGAGGGGTCAAGGGAGGTTGAGGAAGCAAGAAAAAAAGTATTGATAAAGAGCAAACCAAATTGTGAATTTTTATTAGATTTGTGATATTTCTTGGTCCACAATTTGTCTAGCAATTGAAAGGAGCAAGAAGAAACATGCTAATTTAAACTCTTCTGAGAGTTGGGTTGATTTCCAGTTTAACCAGTCTGGTGTAACAGGCTAAGCCGGCTAAACGGGTTTGATTGTTTACAAACCGATCAACCTGGCATTTGTCATTATGCCATCCTGGCGTAGTTAAATATAAAGGTTTTCTAAATCGTTACTGGAAGGCGGTCAACTCAGGTGTGATGTGATTCCCAGTTCAGAGCTCCGGCAGCCGGCCTCCAAAGTAAATTTAACGCAGCATAAACACTGCAGGAAAAAAGACTTGGCTTAGAGGTGCGCTACCTCCTCCCAGTGAACTGGAGTCGTTACTCTCATTATGGGCTCTCATTGAGACGGATATGGCTGCAGCCTGGAGTGTCCCAAGTTATGTCTTCCCGTCTCATGCCGAGGTGTGTCCAACGGTAAATTCAGAGGGTCAAAAATACAAAATCGCAACTAATTCTCCAGATGGAGTCACGGATAAATTCGTAACCACGTTTGTTGCAATCAGTTGCATCAAAAACGTTAACTGTTAATGCAACAATTTTGCCATATAATTGCTCATTTCTGAATGTTATTGTTTTAATGTTCCCTGATATCAACGTAGCCTACGTTTGATGAAACCTGCATCAGCGACGCAGCCATTTCTGCCAACTAACGGCAGGATTTCCTGAGGAGGGATAACAAGGATCTGCACACACAAGAACAAGAATACAAAAATAAACATGTTGCACTCTTTCCAAGAGTCCTTTTTAATTTTATATTCTATATTGTTTTCACACTTCACTGGGACATTGCTGCAAATACAATGTACTTGTACAATATACTTATCAGCATGGCAAGAGGGCATGAGACGGGAGGCTCCAAGTGGCATCCATAGAAGGAATTTTTTAGTATCTATAATCTGCATTTATTTTAGAGACGGACATATTGCATGATAGTTGACAAAAGCGTACACTTTGAAAAGTAGGAGAGAGAGCCTATTGTTTAAAGTATTTTATTTCAGATGCAAGCTTATATTTAGAAAAGTAGAAGCTCGGGGACGGCACCAGTTGGGATGGCAGAAGGATTTATTTTAGTTTGCCTATAATCTGCATTTATTTTATAGACAGACATATATTTTTTAAGTATTTTATTCATAACATGATAGTCGACGCAAGCTTATTTTGTCCAGATGCAAGCTTTTATTTTGAAAAGTAGAAGCTCTGGGATGGCACCAGGTGGCACGGGATGGCATGACATGGGACGTTCCAGGCTGCAACCATACACTCTTGCTCTAATCGGTGCCACTTGGGAGCAGCTGAGGCAAGACCTAGTGCTCACCTTTGGTTTACTGGTCTGGTGTTTGGCAAAATATCAAACATACTCTACTTCTCAGTTTAAAAAAAAGCACAGAATAGTATGTAAAGTCAAAGCAAAACATGATGAAAAAAATCAAGAGCACAAGCTAATTCCAAGCAATAATAGAAAGTAATTGAAAACTCAACAAGAAGTAACAAGGTGCAACAAAAACAAACCAGAGCAACACACTTGGGTTTAAAATAGAACTTGCTAATAGTTCCTCGCCTAATTCAAAGTCAAACGGGAAGCTGCCAGAAATGTAAAACCTGTGGACAGCTGTTTAACTTGGCTCCTTTACACAGTCTGTGTGAATTTGAAGAGCTGAGTAAATAAAGACTGGTGTATGTACAGAGCAAATTCTTGAAGGATCGATGGTATTACTTATGTTATCTAACAAGCCATGTCTTATTGCTAGCATTGGGGAATTTTAGATATGGAAATAATTTAATTTTCTCTTTTTCTGACTTCTGCAGGCCTGTGGGAACACCGTTTGAAGACGGTAAGGGCTCAATCTTGATTCATCTTGTCTATAACGTGCAGGCTCAGTGGGAGCACATTTATTCAAAGCTCTGGATTTGATTTAACTCCCCCCTGCTCTGTTATTATTGTGGAGGTGCATTTTTCCATCAATCTATTTCAGTCTTCTGGACAGTGTGTTGTAAATGTGATGGTGGATTAACTCAAACACATTTAAAAACATTCCAACACTTATAAATAGATATTTTTAGAAAAGTACTATAGAGATTAAATGATTACAACCCGGATATCCGAGGGTCTTTTTAAAAAAAAGAAATCTGAAAAGGATTTTTAAATCTCAGTTCTTTTTTTTCTTTTTTTTTCTATGTAATAACAAGTGGACCTGTGCTAAATTAACTTACTGTGCCCTTTGCACTGTAATTTCCCCGAGGTTATGGCTCTACACACAAACACATTTGATTTGTATTAAAACGGTAGCGAGTTGAGCTGCTTTTCACCCATTTTATACATGGCCTCCTAATTTCTGTACAGTGCAGTGGGACAGTGACATACTTTTAATAAGGATATTTTTCTTATTTTCATAGATAACATAATGTGGACAATGTACGCAAGTCACATAAAACAATTACTATAATGTTTAACGCAGTGAAATACCTTCCAATGTAAATATACAATGGCATTCAGATATGTTGCGTAAGGTATTGATAAGTAGTAGAGTACAGTCCAGGAAGTCCAGTTTTATAAAGTAACAATGAATCTATGAATTTGAAGGCTTCTCAGAACACCAAAACACTGCACAGAGGTTTATAGTACTTGATACAGGATTTTACAAATCATAGCAGCAATGACCTTTCTTTGCGCAGGTCGCGTTGCCTGACAAACCAGACCCACATGATCAGGTCTGGGAACTCCCCATTGGCAGGGCTCAATCCGAGGGGCGGGATAACCGGTTGTCTTTCATATTCCCTCTGCCCGCAATAGATTAACGTTAGCGCTACAACCAACCAGAGCAAAGCTAGTTGATGAATAACATTTTTGGCGTACCTCGTTGGAAACCCCCTAACACATCTTCCTTTTTTAAGAATGACTTCAGTGCTTAACTCCAAGTCTTCCAGAGTTTCGGCCAAAGCCAATTCAAAAGACCGCTGTTCGCCAGCAGCAGAAGCCATCTTTGTTTTTAAATAGCAGGGAATTCACGCAGAACCGTCGCAACTCTGCCGTCACTATGTTAAGCCCTCCTACCGACTTTACGTATAAACGATTTGATTGGCCTGCCCAGAATTTGTTTTTTTCCAGCTTGCCAACGAGAAAGCCAACGGAGAGTTGCTAGACTGACCCTGGCTGCAAATTACATTTGCTGCCGCTAGGGTGCGACTAGATTTCTAGTCTACAGGTCGCGTGACGAACAGTAGAAATACTGCATGTTAGAAAGTAATCTACCAGGAATGTGCATTTACAAAGTGATGTGTTGGCTACTGCGCCATGCCTTTGATAAATGACGTTGCATTACAAACTCTTCATACTCTTGTTTGTTTTTTAATTGCAGTATATTCTGAACAAAAGAAATTTGTAGACATTTGATAACATTGTATCATTGCTAAATAAATGAATGAGTGATCTACAATACCCAATCGTTTTTATCTAATGTGGATTTTAACACCCTAAAATGTAAAGCTGCAGGTCTGCTCTTTAACCTCATAATCAGTGATTTATTTCAATGGAAATTGAATGAACTAACACAACAAAAAGTGTTTCACTGTCCAACTATGCAACAGACTTCACCATATGTTCAACACGTGTTACACAAAATTTAAATAGGGTAGATGTCATTGTATTTGGTTACATTTATTATATTGCATGCACGTATTGTATTCATCAAATTTTACGTGCATATAGCTCTTGTTGGTAACCCTGATCCTGTATAAATCTGGCAGTTACGCTTTAGATAAATGGCTGACATCAGTACCAGTAACTGAGTAGCTGAACATCCATTAGATGTGTTCAGTTGGCAACAAACTCTACTCAGCTCTGCTGTATAATACAGTACAAGAGACACACACATATGTATGCACATGGAGGGGTCTGAAATTGTCATCGTAGGTGCATGTCCACTGTGAGAGACATAATCTAAAAAAAAATATCCAGAAATCACAATATAGGATTTTTTAACTATGTATGTGTATGATACAGCTGCAAATAAGAGTTTTTCTCATACACACTTTTTTTGCTTGTAATTATGATTTAGGTCAGGCAAGAAAAGCGCTGACTATGGGGTTTATTGTTTTCTCTAGTGAGGCTTCTCCCTTCTGTATTCTCCTCTTTAGGCTGCAGAGTCGACATCTCTGCCTGAGTGAAGGATTAGCTTCTCCTTCCAGTCAAGCCGGCTGTATTTTTAGTAATGAAATTGTTTCTCTCGCTTTCTCTGACCTACTCGATCCTCCACATCTGTAATCTCCTCACAAAATTATTTCACCTCACACTCTCTCTCCCCCTCACTTTTGTGGTTCACTCTGTCTCTCGCCCTTCTCCTTTTACCCGCTCTCCCCCTCTGTCTCTCTGCAGGAACATTTAAGCTGCTGATAGAGTTTTCAGAGGAGTACCCAAACAAACCTCCCACAGTTCGGTTTGTCTCCAGAATGTTTCACCCAAATGGTAAGCGGTACAATTACCCTCACACACTGATTCAAAACGTTTTATTTGGAAATAGAAATAAATGCCTGCCCCATCTTATTCAGAACCAACGCCTACAGTTTACATGTATTGGTGTATGAAGTACACTACTCTATTTTTGCACAGTTTGTGCCTCCGTTATCTCAAGGCTTCAAGTTCCTCCACGTTCAAACAGTTTCCTCCCATTCTTCTCTTTTCCCAGTTCATAATTAAAATAAAGTAGGTTAGGTCAGCGAGTGTGTCAGTAAAGTCCACATGGAGTAGATTTTTTGTATATGTTTGTACAGCCAACATAATGGGTTGTTTTGTGCCATTTGGTTTTTGATTGGTCTGGGCTGTATGTTTTATCATTTAGTTTTACGTCTTGTACTTACTGATTACACCAGATCATAAGGTCATTTTATATACTGGGGACTTGTTTTTCTGTGCAGTAAAAGTCCTCCACAGCTGATGTACATCTAGACATAAGCTGTCGAAAAATACTGTTCGGTGATTCGGCTGTAGTCAACTGCAATGTGAAAACACAGCAAAATGTGTGTGTGTGTGTGTGTGTGTCCTTTGGAATATACTACCAGCTTGAGAAACTGCAACCGTCCCCATGTTTCAGCTTCACCATCTATTTTGTTTAAAAAGCATCTGTTCTTTCAGTCTGAGTAGAAAATGGAGCGAGACATAATAACTGGTGGTGTGACGTTGGTCTCAATGGTCGGAAGCTGGGAAGTGATTTCTCTTTTGTTTACCAGTTTATGCAGATGGCAGTATTTGTTTAGACATCCTTCAGAACCGCTGGAGCCCCACATACGATGTGTCGTCCATACTCACCTCCATCCAGGTTGGTTGGTTTAACTCTTTACACAAAGCTCTGTGTTCACATGGGCCCTTTTTTTTGCACTGCACTTGCTTCAGTCTGTTATTGGATGCAACTCAAATGCTCTTGTGAATACAACAAATACAATTATTTTCCAACAATTCAAATAATCTGTCCTGGTTATTTAATGCTGATAAGATCAGGTGGATATTTTTTGTTTATCACTTTTCTCACATTTTTCGGCAGTCGTTGCTGGATGAGCCAAACCCCAATAGCCCGGCCAACAGTCAGGCCGCACAGCTCTATCAGGAAAACAAGAGGGAGTACGAGAAGAGGGTGACGGCCATCGTGGAGCAGAGCTGGGTGGACGTCTGAGCGTCCCTCGTCTCCACCAATCTCTCTCCATCATCCTTTAGTCTTTCATTTTTACCTCATCAAGAAAAACAGCAACCATATCGGAAGTACTCAAGTGCCACCCTGAAAAAAGGAATTAAAAAAACAAAAACATCTAGAGAACAACCAAATCAGAATGGACATTAACTTGCTTTTCAATACATTTAAGGATAAATAGGGAGGGGAAATCAATCTTATATTTGTGTTTTTGTCCTTAATTTTACTTTTTTTATTGCATGATGTGAAATAAGTTATTGCTAACATAATTTGTAATATATATTCCTTGTTTGGTTGGATTGAGGCTGTTAATGTTTAAGTTTTTGTTTCCTTTTTTTTTGTAATGTCTGCTGGTGTGCACACAACTTGACTGTTTTGGAAAGGGCAGGTTGATGACCAAATCAGCATATTTTGAAGAATAACAACCCAGAATATGCCTTTCAGAGTCACTATCATTGTTATTCTCCAAAGTCAGCCACAGATGCAGCTTATAAAGAAATATCTGTGATCTGTTCCAGCATATCTGTTATTTTAAGAGACACTGTAGGTTTGGGCTTACAGACGTCACAGGCTGCAACAGCGCCAAGTCTCCCTTGCAGTGATGAATCATGACTCCCTGGAGAAGCAGCTCTGAGCTTTTATTCCATCTTTTCTGCTCCAAGGTAGAAGAGTATGTTGGAGTGGGAGTGTTATGGGAAAGTAAATATTAACACCAGGATGGGACAGGATAAACGTGGACTGTGGATCCTAAAGTGGAGAACAGGCTTAGTAGAAGGGGTTGTAGGAATTCTGGCTGAGCCAAGGAAATACTGTATTCACTACAATCATTTAATTGTTCTTAAGTCAGTAGAGTGAGTCCATCTTCCCACTGCTGTCCTTTGTCCCCATGTCTTTCTTTATTAAATGTTATCATCGGAGCCCCTGAGCTCAGGAGTTCAACAGTACTTTTAAGATTTTCTCGAATGGTGGTGCTATATCATTTCTATTATGGTGCATTCGTGGCTAACACGGCTTAAACGACAGCGGTAGCAAGCTGCGGAGGTGACCGGCAACTAGAATCAGGGTGAAGTTGGTAAAAAATAAGAACATAATTTACTTCTACAATGTTTTGTTATAGTCTGCTGGTTTTCTGTAATACACCTTTGTTAGTTTTCATAATTTAACCCGAAAAAAGAAGATAAATGCAGAACTAGAGTTGAACTGTTGTCAGCTCACTCTGCTTAGATTTGCACCCACATGGTTTTCCAGTTTCATCCACCACAGAAAGTAAACGACTTTCAAATGCTTTGTTGCCTGTGACGGTCGCAAATGAAGGGTCAGTGCTTTTGAGCCTTCTCTTGAAATGACACAGCTGACATATAAATTAACAAATGAGCAGAGGTTATAAGCAGTGCAGTCCAGTCTTTTTTGCTCTAAAAGAAACATTAGCGGAAATGAATTTGCATGCAGTTTCAAGAGTGTGAAATCACCTGCTTTGTTTGTTTCTGATACCCAATTAAAAGACCGCTTGAGTATAGTCATTACTTAACCATGCCCAAATCTAGCTAAATAATCCACAGAAAACAGTCACCATAAAACAAAGTGTACTCTTTCCTAAGACAGTAAAGTTCATATTGTGGCTAGTGACTTATTTCACTTAAAAAGCAGAAGGGATATGTTATAAAGATTTTGTGAATTAAACAAAAAAAAAATGTATACTTATAAGAATATGCTGTATAAACATAATAAAACACATTTTTCAGAGTTTGAGACAGGTTTTTTTTCTCTGTTCTTTTGATGGTGAGAAACAGTTCACATTTTTTTGTCCTCACAGTTTCCTATAGTACAGTAACATTCACTATGGTGAAAAGGTGATAGTGAGTAATTAGAGGAAAGAGTTCTGCTTTGTCAATAATTGTTCAGTTCTATTTATGAGATAATGTTAAAACCAACCCAATCCTTTTTTAATCTGTTTAATACAGTTTCTTTTCTGGTCATAAGGGTTGGGTTTGCGCTCAGAAATATGTATCTTGTTCTTTTGAGAAGGAAAAATTCTGCCACCAGATGAATTCATCAAACATGAAGATAAAGTATTAAAGTGCTCATATGCTCATTTTCAGGTTCATAATTGTATTTAGAGGTTGTACCAGAATAGGTTTGTTGTTTAATTTTCAGAAAACACCATATTTTTGTCATACTGCACATTGCTGTAGCTCCTCTTTTCACCCTGTGTGTTGAGCTCTCTGTTTTAGCTACAGAGTGAGGCATCGCACTTCTGTTCCATCTTTCCGGGAGTTGCATATGCACAGTAAATACTGCTAGCTTGTCAGTTGCAGAGCATGAGTGTGTGCTACGCTAGCAGCTATGCGAGAATAACGTGTTACAAAGTAACGGAAGTAATGGCTGGACTACAACAGAGCTATTTGTGAACAGTGTTTTCTCTGGAAGATGGTAAGTCACTTTGGGGCGAACTTTGGGCTTTTTCACTTTGTAAACCTATAAGGTGAATAAAAAAGATAAAAAGGGAGAAAGCATAATATGAGATGCAAAACCAACCCGTAACTGAGAAAATTACAGAAGTGTGCTGCTTTGTTCTAATTTTGTTAAGACCATAAGCTTTGCGGTAGGGTAGTGAGATGTCCTAAGTTGTTTGATTACTCACAGAAAGTCTAATGCCCCAGAACCACTATGATCTGTCTTGGAAAAATACAAAAAACAATACAATCCCATGAGTAGAAATGAAGTTATTTATTGTGCTAAACACATGACAAGATTGTGTCATCTTTCATCTAAAAAAATTTTTAAAAACAAAAAAAAACAATGAGTACGCTTTAAAAAAAAAAGTGTAAAAATGGATGAGCAATGAAGCTCCCACGCTGTCAAAAACATCTTTGTTGTGTCTATACAATAAAATGCAGAATATCACAATAGCTCTGCTTTTGTTAAGATTTTTGATGTGTACACTCCAATCACATCAATTACCATCATGGTGTTACAATCTTACACTGTTTGATTGTAACAGCTTGTAAAATGTGGCCCGACTTGTTAAAAGCGCAGCCTGTATGTACAGAACAGCTGAGTCCCATCAGTCTTCAAGCTTGATCCGACACGACCAGAAGGATAATACTGGTCATCGACCCTGTGATGAGAAGAAAAGAAAAGAGGAATAAATAAAAGATTTTTCCTGTCAACAAATTTCTGTGTGCGGCGTGTGTGTGTGTGTCCACAAACGTACCTGTTGCTTCTTCATAATCTCATCTCTTGTCTTGAACACTGGTGCGTCCTCCACCACGACGCCTTCAGCCATTTCCTTCACTTTCTCCAGGAGCTCTGTGCTATACCTGCCATTAGTGGAAGGAAATGTTAATATTATTATATTATTACTATTCAGCATCATTTATTCATCTGTGGATCATGTAGTTTCCTAAGTGATAATATTGTACTGAAAACATGGGAGAATATTGCTGGAATTGATGCCAGATTGATGAACAGAGCATTAAAAGATTATAATTGTGGTTATTGATAAATGAATGTAGCTATAACGATAAGCTGATAGACAGAGTAAGTTAACCAATAATAATTCATGATTGTCATATCTTAAGTGCCTCCATTTTTTAGATCATTATGAATAATTATGCATTTATGAAAATCGGCCTCAGATCTTCGATCGGTCGGGCTTTAATAAAACGATTTTGAGTTATTGGAGGCCTGCCCAGCCTTAAATCAAACAGCACTGTGCATTTGATGCGAAATTAACATCGGTCAGTAAGTCATTATATCTCAAATATCACTAGTGGAATCACAAATCCAAACCTCTACTGATAACTGGCCGTAGACAACTTGTGTCATATGATCATCTTTTTTGTTTTGCAAAGACAGCCTTGATTTAAAAATGGAGACACAGCCTTCATCTTGATCATCTGCTGTTTGATTTGAGAGAAGTGCAGTCTGGGGCCCATTTGTCGTTTTCAGGACACAGCGGTGAGCCCCTTATGAGATTAAGAAGATTGTGAACCCTAAACATACAGCACACAAAAAGGTGAGTTTCGTGACTTCTCTGACGAGTTTGGCAAATCTATTTAAGGTGAACACAAACGGCTCTACTCGATACATTACGGGTTAATGTAGCTAAGAGAGAGCTGTGGAGCGGTTTTAATCTCCTCCAGCTCCGAAAAGAAAGCAACACAAAGACATGCTAGATAAGGGCGCATTTGTACTAAACTGTAGCGGTCGTGAGAGCACGTTGTGTTTACGCACCGACAGCCGAGGAAGACGTTGTTAGCCCAAACCATGGACAGGGAGATCAGGTGGTCCAGATGCGGGTCTTCAAAGTCGCTTATGTTCCGTAGGATGAACTCCCTCCTTGCCTGCCAGTGTTTTTCACTCTCCCAGTAACCTCGAAATGTTTCTACCTGGTCCGCCAAAGCTCTGTTTTGCTGAATAAAATCCTCCACGTCCAGGTTAGCCATCTTGCTTTTTCCTTGACGAGTCAACAAAGGCCACTTCCTGTCTGCAAAGTGGGTCCCGGAAATAGTTTTTCCCTTTGGACGTGTTTTAACAGCGCCACACAGCGGTAGAGTTCAGAGCTGCAACTGACCCGAACTGCCCTCTTGCCATATACTCTTGATGGCCGCGGGAACTAGGGGTGCGGAGGGTGCTGCAGCACCCCCCTAGCAAAAGAACAAACAACACAACCATAATTAAAAAAACTAAACAAAAACATTTATTTTTAATAAATTGATTATTAATATAAACTTAATCCCTTTCATTAGAAATTAAATGTAATACATTTTACAATTTGGTAAGTAAGAGGTAAACACATAATTTGATTAGAATGAATCTGCCGATTTTGCCAAGAGCGAGGCGCGTGCTCTGACGCTGATGAGTGGAGAGAGTTGTGGGAACTTTCCCGGCGGGTCAACAGTACAGACGTTAGCTAGCTATGGCACAAAAGCGCATTTTGGATGTCTTTATAAATCAACCACGGGCTACAAAGCCTAAAAGATCGGAGGCAGAAAACTCAGCAACTGTAACCGAAAGAAGGAGCAGCACCTCTCCACCTAAACACTCCCAGAGCGACCTGCTAGCACCAGACCACCAGGAAGCTAATGTTAGCCAAGCTAATGTTAGCCAAGCTAGCAGAAGCAGGGCAGCCGCGGAGGGAACCTTAACAACGTCAACTCAGTGCTGCAGCCTCGGGGTCACACTTTTCCTGGTAGACGTTTTGGAGAGGAGGATTTTTTGTGTTATAGCTGCAGCACAAGGTAAGAATGCTGGTTTATTATTATGCTGCCGCCGTGCAGTAAATTGGCATCAAATGTTTAGTAACAGTTCAACTGAAAGTTTATACGAATTATTGGAGATAATTGTGTTTTTTTACATGCGTAAGCCTTTTTATTGGAAAACCAGAAAAAGGTCGCACCTATATTTAATTATCCTACCGTATTGCTATACAATGATTAGGCCCTGTTAAGAACTGTTGATATACGGCCCACTATCTTTATGCCTTAAAATTGCTATTGCCGTGCTACAAAAACTTAAGGCTGCATTTCTCTATTTCAGTGTTTGTGTTAGAACTGACTGGCTTGCTTCAACTTCATTTGATTGAATATAATTTAGTGATGTGTTTATTCCGTGCCATTGTCGCAGCCATGTGCCTATATCCTGCGTTACCCGTGCCTAGTTGGTTCTGTCTTGTATTATGGACTTTATTCTTGTTTTTATGCCTGTGGAGCGTGTAGCCTACATGTGTTCCAGTTTTATTATCTAAGCCTTAGTACTGTTTTGACACCACAAAGTGCCTTGTTTTAATAAAGAAATATTTTGTCTTCATCTTGTCAGTATGGGTAAGAAAGAAATGTATGTGGTTGAATAGCGATAACGGTCTATTATTTTATTTTCTGGTGTTTCTGGGTCAGTAGTCTATAGCAGGCTAATTATTGTCTTGGATAGGCTATGTATAATGAATTGAATCTCTATACAGTAAAGAAATTGTGATGGATGCAGTTAGGTGTGTGCTGGTTGACTTTGGCTGAAAACCTAACTCTGTAAATTTGTCAGCACCCCTAATTCAAAATATGTTCCCGCGGCTCTCTTGCACAGGGGCTTGTTATTGGTTATTGGTTGTAGTCGTTTGGATTTTACCAATTAAAGGTGCAACATGCTAAATCATCAAATTAAGACATTATGGTAAAAATAAACAGACCATTGGCAGTAATTGAAAAGTGGAGCTGGAAAGGCAAAAGATAGATGGATAGATAGATAGATAGATACATACACACATACATACATACATACATACATACATACATACATACATACATACATACATACATACATACATACATACATGCATGCATGCATACATCATTACAGGATGATAAAAAGAAATAACAAAAAACAAACAAATCTACATGAATAATATGGATAGAGACTGGCATGTTTAATTGGGGTCTTTAAATCGAAGCTTAAGACTTACTTATTCACTGCTGCGTATGAGTCCTAAATGCTCATTTATCCTTGATGTATTTGTATAGTGTTATTTACTTTTTATTGTCTCGATTTTACATTTTTTGTACTGTTTGTATTTAAAGTGTGTTCTTGCTGTAAAGCACATTGATGGAAAGCACTCTATAAATAAATGTATTATTATTGTTATTATTATTATTAAATAAGTTCAATAGTGCAAGGATAAAGGATAAAGGGAAGGGTTGTGCATATGGGCCAATATAGCCAGTAAATAGTGGGCCAGTGGACAGTCAGTAGATAGCTATTGTTATAGGAGGTAGTGGAAGTGGTGTAGAGACAGACAGACTATGCAGAGAAGTCTGTCCCTTCTTTTCTCTTTTGTGAGTCGTATGGCCCTGGGGACAAATGACTTCCTCAGTCTGTCCAGTTGTGCACGGCAGTGTGGGTAGTCTTGAGCTGATCATGCTTTTCTGCTTTGTGAAAGCCTATCCACCCCCTCCAACCCCAAAAGACAATAGGTTATTTTCATCATATGGGGAGAGCCAATGGCAAATTTGAAGTTATTGTTGTTAAAATGACTGTATCTTAATTTGTATGATGCTGAAATATGATATTTACTTTTTGACACTGGCTGTGCCCATGGCAACTTACCTTGACTTTACCAAACTTGCTCTATACTGTACATAGTATATTTGAAAAAGAAGTGTTTTTATATATATGTATATGTGTTTTATAAACAATTCTGCAAATACTACATCATATCTTATGATAAAGAGTTTCATCACTTTAATAGACTAGCAACCTCCAATTATAAAATAACCTGGTGCCATAAATGTTTTGTGCATTGACCCTTTTAAATAAACAATTACATTCATTTTTTTGTATAATGTCAAGATGTTAAAACTAATAATTTAAAATAAATTTAAAAAATTTAAAATTATTTGTTAAATAACAAAAGTAGATTTTTTGTAAGATACCATAAAATATGTTGAGGTGGTAGTGCCAGAGCTGCTTTAAAGAAGAAATTATGTGTTAAGAGTGCACATTATCAACTCTCACAGTATGCCTTTTTCGCAGCAGACATTTTGACTTTGAAATTAATACTTTTAACAGTGGCTCTTTCCATTTAAGTGTCCCAGTGAGCCAGACCGGTGAGTGAGTGTGTGCATAAACCCCAGGAAGAAGCTCACCGAAATGGAATACAGCCACCCATCACTAGTTAAATAATTACATTTGTGCTTTTCCTGCTACGATATATCAAAAAGTGTGCTGTAAAAAATGCCTATTTGGATGTTGTAGTCTATTATAATTGAAGCAGTGGCCCCTCACTGTCGTTGGCTAACTGCAGACAGTAGGTGAACTAACACAGCTTTAGGCTTCCGAGGCTTCTTCCTTCCCCCCTCCAGCTTGATCTCTCTGTGTGTCTTGCCAGAAAATCTAAAATTCACAAAGTAGGTAGTGTGGTTGTGAAATGTCTGCAGCACGCATACACACACACTTTCATTTTTTGCCTCCTTTTCACTTGAGCGACATATCTCTCTTTCTCTGCACTTGACCAGTCTGCCAGGAAGATGCTTAGAGAGAAACACTGGACTTTTAACCTTCAGCCTTTGTAAAGAGGCTTATGAACAGTCATACAGACTCACAGATATGCACAAACACACACACACGCATTCACACACACACACACACACACACACACACACACACACACACACACACACACACACGGCCTCCTTTCATTTTGGCTACACAGATATGTATATATGTGAACAAACCGCTGCGAGATTCTCCATCTTCTAACTCTCACTCACACACGCACACACACAGCAGAGGGGGATTTGGGGCTTGTTTTGACATGAAGTCATTGATATGCAGAGGGATTCCAGAGGAAAGCAAGCCAACATGAAGTCAGACAGATAGACATACAGACCACCTCACTGCTCTGTCGCTGGTTTTGTTTCCACTGCACAAACAAAACAATTTAACTGTAAATTATGTCAAAATGTCTTGAGACCATCATCGTAATAGCCATAACATATAGGAGGAATAGAATAAAGGGCTTGGCCTCTATGATTTGCTGTGAATGAATTATGTAAATATTAACAAAAACAATGTTGACAAGTCCCCGTTACCTGTTAGCTTTACATTCTGCATGGGAAATAAATAATCACGTAGAGAGGGTCTATTAAAGAATTATTTATATTGTAAACCAGCAGAATGGAACACATGCACATGATAGAGAAAATGGTCATTATTTTAAAAAAGTGAAAATTAACCTTATGACATTCTTTTAAAAAGGTTGATTGCTGTTTTATAGGTATGCAAATGGTTACATTAGACACACAATGCATAAGTAACCTCCTACAATGGATTATGTCAATGTATTTGGTTTAAAAGAAAAGAACAAGGCTTGCCAACAGAGCATCTTTTCATAGCATCTCACCTGAAATCACTTTCAAAGCAGTTGTAAAGGAACAGTGAAGCCGCAGCCAAAGATAAACAGAGCAAGTTGGAACAACGGTCGAACATGCAGGGATGAAATACTGTCTGTACAGAGCCAGACAGGAGTTTCTTCAATGTGCAACCTGACAAGAACATTGATGAGAACGGATAAAAGAACGGTCTCACCTTTAGAAATACACTGCATTCATTCTCCACATGTAAAGGCCAAAACACCAAGCAGTCGGCCAAGATTCATTTGTTTTGCATTAATGACCTTCTTGCTGTAGATTTAAGCTTCTAAGCATTCATTTGAACTCACTTAAAAAAGTGACATGTTGCTCACACACAAAAGAAACTATTTCAGCTTTGTCAGGTATATTTAGGTTAACAACAAATTCTAATATAACATTAAGGCAACCAAAAAAACCTGGAAGAACTATACTTATATTTGACAAAAAGCACTTTATGATGAATCAGTCAGACTACAGCAATACGTGTTACTGTGGACTTTAGCAACTCTCTTAAACTTTAGCAACCACTCTTAAACTTCTCCCGCATACTTCTGCTTCATCCTGTTTTCCATGGAGCTCTGAACATTGTAATTCTATTTTCATGGAGTGTCAGTTTACTGTAAGTGGTTAGAAAACTTCTTCCCAACAGGCCAAACTCTCCTGATGCTCTGAATCAAGTGTTTGGCTAACACGCCACAGAGATAGGAGACATTAACAAACCCAATTGGCACAGGAACATGATGCTGTCTGAATCTTCCCTCTGCACACTGGACCTGTATGCATGCCCATAACCTGTGTGTACTGAAACAACATTATATTCTCACGTTAGGTGCACATATATGCACATATGTACACACATGAACACACATTCATTTATTAACCTTTTGTTTACCTAACCATCCTTTACACTAAATCCCAGCTCTAAACTAGTTTCTGTAAGAATTGTTCTCTTCTCGTACATTTTTTCAGTCCAAGAAAGACAAGAAGACACACAAGTAAGCACACATAAAAACACACTTTCACCTCCTCTCAAATTCCCTCAGAAAAACCACCATTGGCACTCCTGAGTATGTTATATTTTGGGCAGCTTCCAAGTCATACAAGTCACCGCTTTATTGAGTGAACTAACCCATTAAGTTTATGGCCTCGCTCTCCCCCTCTCAGCCTGAAATATACACTGATGCTGAAATAATACACTGCATTCCAGCCAGCGCTGGCAGACAGTGTTCTTGATGAGTCACCTAATGTATGCTTACTCAGGAGAAAACTATAATTGGGAAACACAAAGACAACAGGTAGCCCTTTCAGCTGGAGTCCTGGGGGAGGGCCAATGTGAAAGGATTAACCCACTCTGTAAAGTGTCTGTGGATATCAAGGTTACTGCAAGGAGAATGGGGTTGTTATAGATCACGATAAACCTTTCATGGGTGTAGAACACATAATGAGATGTTTGTATATCGGGATATGGCGTGTAATTCACTGAGCGCAGAGACTTATAATGAACTCCTCTGAAGCTGATCCAGACTGATGGACAGTTAACTATAACTGTAACTATATACAATTCCTAGTAGTTCGACTACTAACTCAAAATTAATCTTAATCAATGATTTTTCTTCTGTTCGCATTTTGAAAGGATGTTAAATGGTGTGCAGGTACCTTTGATTATTGTTTTTTTTCTTAGTCCCAAGAAACAAAAAACAGCATCAATGATTGATGTTTACGTTCAAGTGACAAATAGCTCTCTATAATGGCTATATGATTTGACTATATGACTATATGATTTGTTTTTTGTCTGTCTGGAGACAATGCCACAACTGCTCCATAAGTAGTTATTTAACCCCAGACAATGATATTTCCCTAATGATGTCCTAAGTCGTGTTTGTGGCTTAAGTTAAAACCTCAAGTTGGAAATGGTATTTTCACTGTAACAAATACAATACATTACATCCTACTTCCTGTTCTGTACTTTCTATTCTTCCTGTTTATATTATTTCCTGTTCGCACCCACTCTAATGGTAGATGAATACAAATATTTTCCTCATTTTGAAACAAGCTGCTTCTTGATCTAATACATCTGATCTACAGTATACAAAATGAGCTAAGGTATGTATTTAGATGCCTTTTTTGTTTTTCTCTTCAGTTTTTCTCTTCTTCCTTCTGTGAATGTGGGTTCAGTGTTGTTTTGTGTAGAATTTTAATGTCTAGAGACGTCTTGTTCAAATCTAGTCACAAGCTGTCTAAACTATTTCAGAAGTTATAGAAGGCTAAAAAAAATATTGTAATTAAGTGGGAAATGCAAGCCATTGGCTCCAATGGCACTGCTCTACTTGCCAGATCAATACCATCTACGTAAATCCTGACGGTAAATTATGCTTACACCCTACATCTATTTTAGTTGTGAGTATTAGTATGAAATTAGCCACCTATGACGGAGGAAGAGCATCTCTAAAACTTGTGGAAAAGACATTGTCGTTTGCAGCAGGACTATCAGAATTAGGCTGCACATGACATTGCATCAACTTTAGTTTCCCATAGAGCAGGGGTGCTTACATTCTTTAAGCCTGGGACCCAAGTGATAAATGCAGCCTGTCACCCTGGGACCCAGACTAATTAAAACTAGTTCTCTTGACATGTAGGGATGCAGGGATGCTGGAGCAGTAGGGCCTGTCAGCTATTTTAGGTCCTGAATCCTGACTTGTTGTTTAAAAAAATGAGGCTATATACCTTTATTTTGGCCTAATTGAAGTTGACATGGATATTGTGGTCATGATACAGTGCATGCATCTTCTCAGTGCACCCACGCGAAACCACCACACAGCTGCCTCCAGACGAATACTTGTTGAAGTCATCTCCGTATTCGCATATTGATCTTATTTACTGGAATGTGTGGTTATTGAAAATCAAATGCAACCTATGTCATGGAAAAATAGTGTGTTGGCTGATGCTGTGTGAGTGTGTGCGTGCATACGTGCTTATATGTTATCCTTTGGATAACAAAGGAAGAAAAATACAGAAATGTTTGGAACTAATTACTTTGACTGGAGTACAAAGCAAATAGACTCCAAAGTCCTAATGTAATGAAGAGAATTAAACGTGAAGGGGATCACAGATTTTTTGTTTGCCCCCTTTGTGCTTTTTGACACAGCTCTGCTACTGTTACTGTCTTTAAATCAAATAGCAAATGTGTTAGTTAGTGTGATGGTTTTACCATCGAAACATGACATGACACAAATAATTTACCATGTCAAAGTTACCGAGGTTACTGACATCGATATGTAGTACATTTTGCTGTTGTGGTATTGGTCATGTATAAATGGTACATACTGTTGTACTTAAATAATACTACGACAACACTATGATATGTCATACTACATATGATCTGTAACTCGCTGTACAATTGTGCACAAATAAGCCTTTTCCACAGAAGATTTTGACATGTCACAGTAGGAAACGGTGATGTGTAAATAAAAGAATCCATAATGTCTAAATTCCATTTTTCTGCTTCGGGTTTTTTTGTGCAGACTGCAGTTCACTGCAGTGTGATGTTTGTAAACCAGGTTGGCATAACATTAGAAACACCTCCCTGTACAATGCAGTCCAGTTCCACACCACTGCAAACTACAACCACATACTTATAATATTAGTAATAATGTAGTCAAATTAATATTTCTTTTGTGGCTGGGTGCACAAATATAGAGGTTGACTCCTCTACACAGTGGCCGCGGGTTCGACCTCAACCTTCGACCCTTTGCTGCATGTCATTCCCCTTTCATGTCTTCATCTGTTCTGTGGAAATGAAGGCCTAAAATGCCCAAAGATTAATCTTTAAAAAATGTACATCTCTTTGATGGGGTTAATCCAAAAAAACAACATTCTTATCTTTGTAAAGGAGGTAGAAGGTATGGCTGAGGTGCCGGATTGCATTAGATTTGACATTTTTCTAAGAACTTTACACTGAATGTAGCTATATCTTAACAAAGCAAATTTAGTGAATATTAGTATCATCACAAATTTAGGCTACAAGGCAGTGCATTGCTATAAACAGTCAGAGAGGAACAAAGTAGCAGTTCAAGTCAAGTAAAAGTCATCACCACCATTTTGATCATTTTATCCTGCAGTACAAATAGTTACACTTAGGACTGAGCACCACTGACAAGGTGTCCTGTCAAGAGACAGAATCTTAAAAGGCCACGTGGCTCAAAACTTGCAAAATAGCTATGTAATACTTCAACTATTCTACTTTCTCACCACTTTTATTTGACAGCCATACTTACTAGTTCCTTTTTTCATTACTTCTATTCTAAATACTGCTTCCACTGCTGCTTAACAACTTTATATAGGTGACACACTATATACACTATATACACTTTATACACGTAGGCTATATTAAATAATATAACTAACTGTAAATATTATAACTTTCTCTGACACAAATATAGTATTATGATCTTAAGTGAAAATATGTGACCTATTTTACTTCTAAAAATACAACCCCTTTCCCCCATGAACTTATACAAATGAATAAGTACTTTTCAACAATGGAAAGTTTGACGTCAAACTTTAACAATATTATTAAATATTTTTGGTATGTAGATGAGATATTCACGTTTTTTAACTAATTTTAGGTCGTACAGCACAAAAAAAGAACTCATAGGTGTTGCTTAAAGTTTGGCCAAGATTATATTATTCAAAGATATTAAGTCAACATGTTTGCCAAATAAGGACCATACATTTTAAGCATAGAAAAATGGAAACCTCTGTACAGTGCAATGTAATCTAATGCAACAACCTTGCAATAAATCCAAAATATTAACTTTTGGTTGAGACTCACTTTTACATGGTGTTGAGGCTATAGCTTGTGATGGTATTGACTTATAAATACAATCACATAGACCAATAGCAACAGACTCATTAGTTACTATACTTACTTAATTACTAATATCTTAAAATGAATATATGTCGCACCTTTAAAAATTTAACATTCAAATGCTCAATCCAATGCTAAGAAAGGCTCTGCAGCTGTAAACCCTAAAAAAAACTACAATGACTTTTTGACCCCGATCTGGGTGGATCTGCTTTCTAAATAAACAATGTGTGCATCTCATCATCAGACAGTTAATTGTATTCCATGGAGAGGGTCACAGGCTGTTTCCTCAAGGGACGCTGCCTAGCTTCGTTATGTGGTGGAGGAGGAGGAGGAGGAGGAAGAAGAGCAAGGGAGGACAAACTGTGGGATGCTGCTGTTGCATTTGAATGTGTGCCAAAGAAATCCCTCCTCTGTGTCCTTCACCACCTCATTTCACTTTGTGCCAGACAGCATCACACCCTCTTTTCGTCGTTCTCTCCCCCTCTCTCTGCACTTTTTGAGTGACACCTGATACAGCTCATAGGAGCGTTTGTGCACCTGACATCCTTGCCTGTGTGTGTGTGTGTGTGTGTGTGTGTGTGTGTGTGTGTGTGTGTGTGTGTGTGTGTGTGCGTGTGTGTGCAATGCAAGTCTGTGTATTTGATACAAGTAGAATTGTCCCATTTGTTAATCCGAATGACCTTAATTTCAGTCTGCCTCGTGGCTCTGCATCTATGTGTAGCCTATTGACCAGACATTTTAGATACAAAAAAGCTGAGATGAGCTAAAAGTAATGCAGCTAAAAGATGAATTACAACAGTTGAGGTGATCTACTGTCTGTCACTGCGGAGATGCAGAGGTAAAAGCTGCACATACTTAATGAGACGGGGAATTTCATGGGGAAAGATGACGGATTTGTTCATGAGAACTGAATTCTGCAAACGGCCAACTAAAGAAAGTAAGGGGAAATGTATTCCTGCTTGATAATAGGCAGAGGACAGTGATTTAGAGACAGTGGATGGTAGTAGATTACGGATTGATCAAACACCTTCCTCCCCTTTTAAATATAGATTTTAGAGAAAATGTGGAGGAAGGTAATTTACTTGCCAACTATTCCCTGTAGATCACTGTGAGAAAATCAATCACTGGGGGAGAGATATTATCACTTACAGCAAAGTGCAACTACAGGCCTTCACTTATACTGAAGCTCCAGCTGCCAATTATTTTGACAGCAGTTATTGGAGATGGTGAGTTAGGCATCACCTTTAAAAATAGGGGAAGGGACTGAGATTCAATTTGAAAAAAGGCTATGAATTGCAAGCTGTGGATAAGTTTGAATTCTAACTTAATTCTTCCTACAAAGGAGTCTACTCAGTCAAAGTTGACAAAAGACATTGTTTTAAGGTGATTTTGAGTAGAAAAGATCCCTTTTTTCAGAAAGCAGAGTGGTTAGCCCTACCTTGTGAAAACTTGCAGCCTATAATTTGCAGATATTTCTCAAATGTATTCACTTCTTTATTTGTGCAATTACTCTTTCAGGGGTTGAAATAAATATTCATTAAAGTTTAGACATTAAACATTCATCTTATAAAACGGATGTGCTGTGCATTGCATGATTGAGTCCTCCATTAATAAATAATCGTAGGCTATTAAATTATTTTCATGAACAAGTTTTCTTTTAAACTGGCGACTGTTTGCTACGTAAAATAAGAATAGACTATAATCACTGGCACCGGATACGGCTTTTTTTATGTCCTATTTCAACACTTTCTGCCACAAAGTAAGCAGTAGCCTATGCTGACAGAGAATCGGCAGGTGAAGGCTCAATGCCCATCCTCTCCTCTCCGAGGCGCAGTAATCTAGCATTTCAGAGTAGGAAGTGCAGTTTGCGGTTACAGTGAATTGAAAGTACGCCATAAATATGGCGCCAAAAGAGTTTTCAAGCTGATGATAAGAGCTGATTTTTCTCTGTGTTGTCTTTTTTTCTGGGGGGTGGGGGAATAGGTAGCAAGACAAGACCCGTCTGTGCATTTGTGCAGAGTGCGGTGTGTGCACGTACACCGGGTGGACGAGTGGAAGCGAGGCAAGGCAGCAAGTGAAGAGCTCAATTATTTTTTGAAGGAGGGACGTTGCGAAACTGGCTTGCAATCTTTTCTGACTCATCGTTTGGAAATAAAGAATCCTTTTCTTTTTTTTCTTCTTCTCTTTTTACTCCTCCTCTTGCTTCTCCGTCCCTTCCTCCTATAATACCGCTGGCACCCGAGAGGAAAACATCGTCGGGGTTTGACACCACGTTTGGGCTGCTTTTGCAAAATGCGACATGCTTTCCTGTGAGCGGTATGTTGTGCGCACCTCGCAGCCTGCTAACCCGTGAACAGCAGCAGGACCAGCGGCGGCACCTCTGTGTTTGTTGTTGTTGACTTGTAAAGGCAGCAACAACTCAGCCTGGCAGCCGCTTTTGGATTTTTATTTCGGATTTGGACTCGGTGGCCGGTCTTTGCAGTGCTGACGCGCTGTCAACACGCACAGTGAGGGGAAGGGAAGGGACAGTCCTGTCACCCAACGTGGATTCTGATTCGGGGCTGTTAGGCGGCATTGCTAGTAGCCTGCCAGGGCACTGAGTGGGCAAACCGAACTACTGCTAAACCCTCCGCTGTAAAACTACATGTGCCTGGCTCCCAATGATCTCCTAATCTCTGGGAATCGCTCGCCGTCCAGGACTGTGGACGTCTCTACATCCGAAGCTGACTGCGATCAAGGTAAATAATTACCACTAATAAGCGGATGGAAATGATAAAATGTAACAGTGGGAGTGTTGCAGGACCGCTAAAGTCCACTTTGCTGCTGCTGCAAGTGCTATCAGTGCTAGGCTAACAGCAGGGCAGCAGCGCTGTACGCACTTTTGCAGCGGGCTTGTCAGTCACAGTCAGCGGCAGGGACGCTGTAGCCTGAGCGGTGCATGTGGGTCAAGGAGAAGGTTAGGCTAACGTTATGTGTTTTAACGTTATGTGTTGCAGTGAAGGAAATACAAATAATCCTTTGAAGCCAGAGCCCTGTGCAGGCAGAGAGATGAACCGGGTTAACTTGACCATGTTGTAGACAGTCTGCAAACGTAACGTGAACGCGCCCGGTGGGAATCAAGTGTGCGAGCGGGTAGTTGGAGAGTGTCCAAGTGGGGTTATTTTTGCGCGTAATTGCGACAAATAGGGCCATTTGCAGCAGCGTAGCGAGGAATGTGAGTTGTGACTTGCAGGCGAACGTGAAGGCTGTAACACACACACACACACACACACATACACATAACATACAGGGGGATAGGATATGATATGAAGTTGTGTGGAGAGCAGTAGGTCTGGGTGCAGGGTGAAGGCACCAAAACGTTCACAGTCCCTGGAGGTTTTGCAGGTTCCTTTACTCCTCCGTAACAGGGAGAAAGGGAAACCAGGGGGAGCAGCACTGCTTTTAGGAAGGCTGAGCACGCAACCACACATACACACATCAAGGAATTAGAGCAACTCTGCCTCATTCACCCTCTCCTCCTCCTCCTCCTGCTTCGTGCTGTGCAGATCTAGCTGGCTTTAGAAGAGGGGGAGTGGCTGTTGTTTACCTCCTCAAAGTCAGAGCTGTATCTGTGGATTGGGTGAGTGTTGCATCCTTAACCTGTAAAACAACAACAACAAAACAAGGGCTTTGCATGTGGATGCAGATGATGAGCAGGATTAATATGATGTAAATTGGGCATTTGCCTCTGATGTGATTTTCAGCAACATGTTGTGGCCACCTACTCTTCATAATTTCCTGGAGAACCTCCTAAGGTATATTATGTCTGCCTATTAGTGCTGATAATTAACAGATGCAAGCAATGTCTCCAGATTTAAAAAGAAAAGAATTTGATGGCACACGTGAAGCTGAACTGGCTGTAGCCTTGAATCAATTAAACTGAAATTGTCTGGGGACTTGTTAAATGTTCCCAGTTGTGACAGCAGCCCCTCTCTTCCATCATCTTTTACACACACACACTATCAACAACTGTGCCTCTCGCTCACCCTAAACATATATTCAAGTAAAGATGCACGAACCATGCTCTTCAAACTCTCACCACACACACACAGACACACACACACACACACACACACACACAAAC
Organism: Etheostoma perlongum; assembly: GCA_026937815.1. NCBI lineage: Eukaryota > Metazoa > Chordata > Actinopteri > Perciformes > Percidae > Etheostoma > Etheostoma perlongum. Next base: position 8,196,711 of record CM049383.1, on the reverse strand, counting down.
CCTCCTCCTGCTGCTGGGTATGAAACCGGAGATGAGTCATGGTGTGTGGGGGCATAACAACTCTCTCTATCCCTCTATCCCCCTTCTCTGTCTTTCATATCTTTCCTGATGCAGTGCTATCTTGTTTTCCCTCATTCTCTCTCCCTCTCTTTCTCCCCCTCCCCTCTGTCCCTTGAGGCTCGCCTCTCTCGCCTAGAGACAGTGGTTGTTTACAATGCAAGTGAACAGGGATGAGAGCTGTTTTCATTTTGCTTCCGTTTTATTTTATAACAGCCCTCCTGCCATCCAATCATCCATGTTAGAATCCCTCATTCCTTATCCATCCCTTTACTTTTTATCATTCTTTCCTTCCTTCTGTTCCATCCTTTCATCCATCCATCACTCCCATCTTTTCCTCCTCGTCTTCTCATCATCTGTCAAACAAGCTTTTAATGTAATTTCTCTCATCATCTGACTTTGAGCCAGGTGTAATGTGTATGTGACCACATGTATAGACTCTCCCTGTAGAGTATATCACATGAAACTTGAGCATGTAGACGTTTTAAGCCTCACATGTGTACATACTCACACGTGTGTGTGGGTGTGGGTGTAGCGTGTGGGTGCGTATTTGTGTCTGCTGCGTTAAGCGGCGAGCTCGGATTGGCTGGAAAAGGGGGTAAGGACCCCCACGTGGTGTGTTGTATTGCATTAGCTGCTACATAGTGAAGAGGAGGAGGAGGGGTGTTGTTCATGAATGGACCACCGACGTCATGTAAACTGTAACCTTAATCCCTCACACACATGCCCCCCCCATGTGCACATACATGTTGTTACACACGTTAAAGCTAAAGAAGGCTGCAGGGGGTGTGTGTGTGTGTGTGTGTGTGTGTGTGTGTGTGTGTGTGTGTGTGTGTGTGTGTGTGTGTGTGTGTGTGTGTGTGTGTGTGTGTGTGTGTGTGTGTGTGTGTGTGTGTGTGTGTGTGTGTGTGTGTGTGTGTGTGTGTGTGTGTGTGTGTGTGTGTGTGTGTGTGTGTGTGTGTGTGTGTGTGTGTGTGTGTGTGTGTGATGCAGAAATACGAGTCAGATAAGGATGGGAATCAACTGAGCGTGTGCGTGTGTGTGTGTTGTGTGTGTTGTGCCTGCAGGCGGGTTGACTAGCTGTCATGTCACCAGCTCTCTGCTGCTCTCTGCTCTGCTTACTAACTAACCAGCATGTTGGTCAAAAGGGTATTACTACTAGCTGAGTAGGATTTGTGTGTGTTGTCTTTTTTGTTTGTAGTTCCATGTGCTGTCATTTTTGTGAGTCAAAAATAGCCAGATATTGGATTTCCGATATTGATATGAATCTTAATTTATGATCCAATACATATTGTGTCTTTTTATAATTTGTCCTCATGAAGAATGTAAAAAGAAGCAAGGAATACAATGTAATGAAACATGTTTTCTTAGACTTGATTATATTTAATAAAGGACATTAACTGTAACTTACATTAAATTATTATATAAATAACTTTTATTATAGTTGCGTCAAGGACAGACGAAAAACCCTATGAAAACATCCGTCAGTGTGTTTAGTTTGTGGGGTTGTTCTGGTTAGCTCATGTGCAGGTTTTTTCATGCTTTAAAGTTCTGCGACATGAATGCAGTGGTGGACTAAATGCTGCAGGCATGTTTTTATGTAATAACTAGTGTGTTTTGCCAGTGTTTGCTCTCAGTAGATGACCCTGCTGTGGCGTAGAACCTCATTAGTGTGTGTGGGGAGAGGGGATGTTCCAATTCTTTCTTTTTTTTTTAAGTTTCCTGTGCTACTATGACTCAACCTTGTTAGTAAAGGATAATTACAACATCTCCACACCTGCACACATTGCTGGTGATGAAGAAAATGGCACGCAGATTTGACAAAAAGATTTTTGCAGGAGTAATTGGAATATGCTTCATAACTCTTCTTCCTGCAAAAGCTGAGTGAATAAGAGCAGTGGGGCATTCTGGTGCAGCAGATGGGTTTTCAGATAAAATTAATGATCCATTTTTTGTGATAGTTTACAGTAAAGTCTATGTTGGTACCACAAAGTTGACAGTGAAATCATTCGTATATTTCACCAAGCTTATGTTTTGTTTCCTTTATGCATATTTGATGGGTTTTTATTTCCCATCAGTAAATGAGACATTCACCACAGTATGGAATGGAATATATTAGGGTTTTGGACCGTTGGCTGGATAAAACTATCAATTTAAAGATGTCTAAAGATTTGTAGACTATATGATTAATTGCTCAGTAAAAAAATGCTGTTGCTTGGATGAAATAACGCAGCTTTAATTTTTCAGTAAGTTTGTTTCAACAGAAACGTCCTGTAGTAAAAATCTGTTATCTCTTCCTCCCATTTTTAAAGCACCCATATTATGGTCATTTTTAGGTTCATAGTTGTATTTAGAAGTTGTACCAGAATAGGTTTACATGGTTTCATTTTCAAAAAACAACATATTTCTGTTCTACTTTTTGCATTGCTGAACCTTTTTTATGGGTTGTATTATTTGTATATGGCATTTGGTGACCTCATGTAATTCTCAGCATAGCTTCAACATCAACCTGACCGTCATCCAGAACCACCCAGAACAATTGAAAACATGTGTGCAGGGCCTTTAAGAAAAAAGGAGTTGGCAAAAATAACCAATAAATCCCATCTATACTATAGCTTCATGTCACATTTATGTTAGTAAGTTTGTTTAGTTTTGTGTTAAGTTTTATGTCCAAGCCTAATTATGGTTCCAGTTTGGCTGGATGAAATGCAAAATAGCAACTATCTTGATAACCAGGAGATATATTACATGACAGTATCTTTGTGGGTATGGCAAAGCATATGTCAAGTTGTCTAGTTGATGTCCATCATGACAAACTGCATGGTAGAAGTCAAAACTGGCATTAGGATTTTCAATGGGCATCTTCAATACCTCAGACATCAGTATGTGAGAAATCTGGCTTTGTCAGTGGTATCAGGCTTTACTATAAAACAACACACAAACAATCCATTTACATCCAAAAACTTTTATTAAAATATGTAATTATCCATTGGGCACTTTCTCCATATATCACCCTAAATGGCAGACTATTCTCTTTCAGTCCGCTTGGAATCTTCCACTCTTCTTTAGGGAGCTCCGTGTGTGTGTGTGTGTGTGTGTGTGTGTGTGTGTAAACAACAGACAGAAACAGTATGTCAGACCTTCCTTTTGCTGTTTCAACACCCGGTTATCCAAGATGGAAATAAACGTCTGTGCCATCCTTGAAGATTACATTTTCACTTTATGTATATAAAAAACAATACAATTCTTGGAAATGGCTGTTTAGCTGCGTTTTAAGACCATAGAGACAAAGTTTGCAAATATTAAGTAAAGGTAACAAATGAGAAGATAGGAAAGGTGACGCCAGCAGGGACAGAAGGCAGAAGATAGGAGGAATTGTCAAGAGTGCAGGATGAGAGACGACAGTAGGAGGAGGAGGGAAGGGGGGTGGAATGAGGTGGAGGTGTAGATGGATACACAAGGAGGTGGTAGCCAGGGTTGTTGGGAGTGAAGGGCAGAGTGCTCATCCTCCATCTTTCTGTCATTTTCATCCCTCCCTCACTCCCTTCCAGGAGCTAATGAACTCCTGATGGCGGTGGAGACGGGAGCGATGGATCAATCCTCCATCTCTCTCTGTGTTTCTTTCTATATACACCCCCCCACCACCACCACCTGTCCTCTCCCTTTGCACTTGCTCCTCCTGGATTTTTGGCAGGGACCCAGCCCTGCTGGCTCCGACTCACCTCCTTCATTGTTTGTCAGCAGATTTCAGGAGACGAAGCAGGAGGCTTAGTTAGAAAATTATTTGGACCTCGCTCTCGCTCTCTCTGTCTCTTTTCTGTTTTCTGTTTTCCACTCTGTCATTTCTGCTCCCATGATGCAGCAGCAGGAGCAGTGGCAGCATCAATACATATTGTTTTAATGTTCTGGTGGCTGGAGCCAACAAGGTGATAAATAAGAAAGAAAATTTCTATGGCACATTTGTTTGGTGTGGATACTGTGTGTGTCCACATGGTGTACAATTATACAGTATGTTTGTGTGTAGGCCTGTCGCGATAGTCAATAAATCAATTAATCGCAAGATAAATAAAAATGAAGTCGATAATTTTTCTGGAGCAATACTTTCCATTTGCTTGCTTGTTTGTTTTCCTCATCTCTCTCTCTCTCTCCCCCCCCCTCTACCAAAGAGACTGGATGACCAGTCTGGGTTCCTTAGTGTAACGAGGAGTGAGGCCTCTAGTCACTTGTCAGCCAAATGATCTCTGTGTGGGGAGGCGGGACTCCTGGCGTAGCCTACAAGCAAAAGAGCCGCGTGAGGAAAAAAGGCTAATTCAGAGTTGGAGGAATAAAAATAAAAGAGAGATGGAATTGGTTTCAAAGATAAACGCGACAGCTGCAGTGTGGGAGCACTCGGGATTCAAACCAAATGACCATGGTGACCCACTTAACCTGAGCGAGTCGCTATGTTGCATTTGTTGTAAAGCATTTGCAACTAAACACGGCAACACAACAAACATGCACCTAAAACACAATTATCCGGTGCAGCTTTTTGAGCTGGGAAAAAAAACTACAACAGATGGGCCGTCTCCGTCTTCCTGACAGTACACAATAACTGGGGCGTTTAGTCTTCAAACAAAGTTCAAACAGGACAGTGCAAAATGGTGTGCACTCACAGACAGTGTAGTTTAGCTTGTTGCCAAAGAGATGCTGCCCTTTAGTATCGTCAAAGAGCCGGCATTTCGAAGAACACTCTCTCTCTCTCTCTCTCTCTCTCTCTCTCTCTCTCTCTCTCTCTCTCTCTCTCTCTCTCTCTCTCTCTCTCTCTCTCTCTCTCTCTCTCTCTCTCTCTCTCGTCCTTTGTGAACACCTTGCTGTGGACATAGACGGCAATTCACTTTTGCTTTATTTGAGCAAAGCTTTATGCTGGAGAAATTAATTTTAAAAAGCTTTTTGCATATGGCCTGTTGAGGCATCTGTTTCATCTCTTTGGCACTTTTTATGTCTGAGTCTAATGGTTAATATTTTTTGAAGTGCAATTATGTTTACATCCATTTTATTTATTATTTTGATTGTGTTTTGTTTTTATTCCAGTGCATTTTTTGGTAAGTTTTCATCCATTGTCAATCGAATTATCTGAAGTTCGGTAAAAAAAACGCATGTGAATAAAGCTGGTGAAAGTGTGTTTCCATCCAACGCCTTTAAAGCAAATAAAAACCTGTGCGTAATGACGTCACATGCTGTTTTGCAATCATATTGGTATATCAAATTGATTTGAGACATTTGAAGGTGTTTCCATTCATGTTCGCACTGAATCACACAACATTCAAGCAACCATTAGCAAACAAAGTTTTTCTAGACAAAATGGATTATGCCGTCTACTAACAAATGATCAACATTGCACAAGTTGTAAATAGTGCTTATGTGCCGGCTGCTAGTGACATATCGAGCTATAATAAGAAAAGAATGACGCTATCAACACATTGCTATGATGATGCAGATGCAAGTTGCCTTTTATTTTCCCTCCTTTTGAGACGTGTCTCGCTGTCTGAGCGCCTTCTATTTACTCCAGAGGACGTCCCACGGCTTGTTGTAACCTTTGTTGGCCATTTCCTCCGCGAGTTCCTGATAAATTAAATTCAAAAAGTCTCTTGTCTCCTCGTTCGCCCACTTACATTTGTCTTTGTTGACACCCACCATGTGGGCAAACTAAGAGAATACTGGAAGTTTTCAAGGCTTTTACCATCATGCATTAAAGGCGATCTGAATACAGAGACCATTAGTTTAAACTTAACGGTAGCAATTGTAAAATTCAGCCAGCCGGTGTTGCAAAACCAAGCTAACACTGGCCTCATTTCTTTCTTTTTGATTGAAAGATTTAAGAGTCTGAACCAAAGTGGGACTGTAGGCTTCCTGAATTAAATGTCAACATGGTTGCTTAATTATATTTGCCTTGTTGCAGTCCTGAAATGTTTTGATCCTTTGTTACTTTGCTTTAAACATTTTCGCTGCAAAAAAAGTGATTGGTATTTTTTAGCCGTGCCTTTTATTAAACAAGTTATATGTACCCATTTTATTTGTAGTTTGTTTTAGTTGTTTTGTTTTATAATTAATGTTAGTAGTTTAATAGTTGTTATTAGTCTATATATCTATATTTTATGTTTTAACAATTTCCACGTTATGTAATTATTAGCTATTGTTATTAGCTTTTATTTATTTATTTATATATATATATATATATATATATATATATATATATATATTTATATTTGAAGTATTTGGTTTTAGGTTTCTTGCCTCTGGTGTTTCCTCACATATGATGTTGTTTCCCCAGTTTGGTACAGCTTGTTTCTGTTTTGAATTCCATCATTTCTGTCAATTTAGGGGTGTTTTGGTAGGTGGGGAAATGGAGCCAGGAGGGAGGGGGGATATTTTTGTTACACGTGGGGCCCCCCCCACGTGCTACATTTTTATGTATGAAAAGTGCTATATAAATAAAGTCTGATTGATTGATTGATTTGTAGTTATGTCTGTCATGTCAATGGAGGCTAAAAAGAAAGTTACTTATAATCCATCTAAATCTAAAAAAACCTGCCTAAATAAAGTACTTTTGGGGAAAACACTGAAATGAGAATAATCGCTCGTAGGGTGCATTTATTTTTTATTTCTGTTATTTTACACTTCACTTAGGCTAGCTTTGCTCTTTTATAGAGCAATACAAGAAAACTAATTGACTTTAGGGAGGCAACAGTCTTCTGTATCTGACGTAAGGAGCGAGCTTACTTCTCCCGATGGAGTCTTCAGTGTGGGTGGGGGGCACAGGGGAGAGGGCTGATGGGAATGGTGATATCAGCATCAGAGAGTGACTCATGACTGCTCTTAAGTGGCCTTCCAGTCATGCAGGAGGTGTGTGTGCGCGTGTGTGTGTGTGTGCGTGTGCGTGTGTGTGCGTGCGTTTGACATTTTGATTCTTTCTCTTTGTCTTTATCTCCCTCTCTCTGTTTTCTTTCTTCCTTCCTCTGTCTTTACTCTCCCTGGTCTCTTAACCTCAAGTTATAAATCTTTGTGATCCTTTTCTTTGGTGTTTTTTCTTTCTCTACCTGTCAAACCCATTGGTGAGAAATTCTCTCTTTGACCTACCTTTTCTCAAGCGGCTCTGTCTAGAAATAACTGTATGTGTGTGTGATGGTTTGAGGAGGCTGAAGGCAAAAGAGGTGAAAATAGATGTGTGTGTGTGTGTGTGTATGTGTGTGTGTGTGTGTGTGTGTTGCGGACTTCCCTGCATGCTTTCTAACTGTAGCTGTCTTGCTTGTACATATAGCATTAGAAGTGGTCCTGCACATGCACTCCTGTCCATTCCATCTCATCCTGCCTTTCATTTCTCCCCCATGAATGGAGGAAATATTCAGTGTCAGAGAGTGAGATGAGAACAAACAGGGAGGAAGATAAAAATGAAAAGGGTGAGAGGGAGGGTGAGGCAAAGGGTGATGGAGGGAGATGTGGAGAAGAAATGATGGACAGAAAGATGACTGGAGGATGTACAGAGTAGCAGCAAAAGAGAGCCATGGTGATAGAAAGAGATGATGGCAGTGTGGGTTTAAAAAAAAGGAAGAAAGCAAGAGAGAAGAATAAGTGGAGGAAGAGCACGAGGTTGTTTTTTCCAAAGGCTTTTTAAACTTTATTTTAGGCTTTTTGTTCCCTAGGCAGGCAGGTCTTAGTCTCATCAATCAAAACACACACACACACACACACACACACACACACACACACACACACACACACACACACACACACACACACAAATGAACAAACACAATACATGCACTGATTTACAAACCTCTCTGGACCAACACACACACACACACACACACACACACACACACACACACACTTCTTCAGAGAGATGGGCTTGTTATGAAGCAATTTATATGCAAGGATTCTTTATCAAACTGACTGACCTCTGGCTCCTCAAGGAGCTCTGAGCACCGGACAGTTGTGTGTGTGTGTGTTTGTTGATTGGCAAACAGCTTAACTTTTACAGATTGTTGTAGCTGATGCTTTTGTCGTTTTGTGTGTGCAAGCATGCATTGTAGCTACCAAGCACCTTCATCACCTGCACTATTGATATCCTTTTTAAATGCTTTATACATTAAAACAAATGTGTATCTTCATCTATATTTGTGTGTGTGTGTCCAGATTTTCCAACAGTCACTTAATGTTCTGACCGCCAGACTGCCTACTCATCTCGAGAGAGCAATGTGTGTGTGTTTGCGTGTGTGTTGCCTGCTGGGTCTCTGTAGCTACAGTCTCTTAATAATGGATCACCATCATGGCAGCTGTTTTAGTGTGCTGACCTTAAGTGCTCAAAGTGCTGAAAGACACCAAACCACAACCATGTTTTTGCTAAGTCATCTACAGTCATCCACAGGGCTGACTTAGGGAGAGGACAGACAGACAGCAAAGCAGAGGGGCGACATACTTGCAGACAGACAAACAGATGGCAGGCAAATGGGTAGATGGGCAGAAAGGCAAAGAGTCAAGCAGTCGGACAGACAGTAAGACAGATGGCAAGCTTACAGGCAGACAGACGGATGGACAGAATGACAAATGGGAAGCAGCCAGTCAGACAGATTTTGAAATTTGAAGGCAGGCAGACTAAAAGTCCAGCAATCGTTTTCTTTTTCATTCAGAAGACACCAGAACATGAATAATTTTTGACATACAACGTACAAATATACATCTGTTCCACTACACAGCACTGATTGATAATGAAATAACTGTTGCGTCTACTGCCAGTTCAGGGCTGAAACCATTAGTCAATCGACAGGCACGTAATTTCTGTATATTTTGAAAATAGAATAAGTAATTTTGTATCCTTGTAGATTTCTTTTGGGTTTTGGACTGAAGTGTAACACCTATTGCACTTCACTTATTGCAATCCTGTATTTCAAATGTTTCTTTAATTTTCATTTGCAGCACCTGTACACTTCATAATGGCACCAATGAAGCTTTAAAGTGCCCATATTATTAAATAAAAAACCTTTTTCTGGGATTTGGGGTCTTATTTTGTGTCTCAGGTGCTTCCACATGCATACAAACTGGGGAAAAAGTTTGAGTGAGTTACGGGTTTCTGAACATGTCCTGCTTTCAGTCTCTGGGTGAGCTGTTCAAAATCGGCTTTCTACGTCACTAGTCGAGACTGTAGCATACTATCACTAGCATGCTAGCTCGTTCTTAATGGCAAAACACTGCTACAACACACACTAGTTCACCATACTCTACAAAAGAACTACTTACATGTGCTTGTTCTGCAGGTATTCCACAAGTGCGCCCTCGTTTAGAAGAAGTCTCTCATTTAATCCTGCCTCGTACTGACCAAAGCTGATGACTCCCAATAAAGATAGTATAGAATTGAGATGTCACTCTGTAGCTAAAACAAGTGAGATGTCTCACTCTGTAGCTAAAACAGAGACCCAAACACACATGGTGAAAAAAGGAAAAATATGGTGTTTTTTGAAAATGAAACCATGTAAACCTATTCTGGTACAACCCCAAAATACAATTATAAACCTGAAAATGAGCGTAATATGGGTTCTTTAATGGCTGCATGAATAAAGCTGAAGTGATTAATCTCTTCCTATGGTCTGAATGTTGGTCGATATCATCTGTCATCATCATCAATTATAAATAACAATTATTCAATATTGGCATATCTCTTACAGCTTCCAGGCTTAGAAACGTCTGTAATTTTGATCAGAGGGCTGAATTATGTTATATACTATTTAATCTTGTCACAGTTGCATTTGATTACTGATGGAGATTTACAGTAAGTGCAGGTTCCCTCAGCTTGACTGGCATTGTTTTCACCTGCCCAAATGAGCAGAGCTAAAAGGAAGAAACGTTCAGGAGTGCAAAAAAGCAGCTATGAACATGCTGTGAGTGTGAGCACACCCTGGAACCGTCTTGTATCAAGTATACACTATTAGTCTTCGTGCAGTAACAGCTGCTTTCACTTGATTTTTTTTATTTTTTTCCCCTCCAGCATCCAAACTGGGTTTCTATGCTGAAGCTTTCCCTACTTTAATAGAACAAGTGTGTGTTACAGATCTTGTGAACTGGTGAATTAGCGAACACAGGATTTTCTTTCCCACCTGCAGTTTGGTGTCCAACTATGGCTGTTTTTTTCCAGGCCTGTTCTGTTGCACATTTCGGAGAATTTGTCTCCTTTAAACGCCCAGTCAGACATAGTGCTCTCGGCAGTGTCATAGTTAGCCAATTAATTAGCTCCCCAGGCAACTTGGCTTTCCCAGCATGCATTAGTCAACCTTCTCAATGTTTGTCTTATTATAAATGTTTTGGGCTTACACTAAACTGTGCACAGAACAATGTGGCTTACACCAGTTGATGGAATTCAGAAGAGAGCTGGAGGTGGCTGTCTAACCCTAATGGAACCTGTGAGGCGTGATTCAATTGCAGGTTTTTAATGTTTATATTTTTAACTTTTCTTCAGTGTTGTTGTATGTAAAGTTTATTGTGCATGACTGTTGCCCAAAGGCATTGATTGATGTAGTGGAATTGAAGATTATGGATATATTGGGTGGATTTGGCTAATTCCAGTGATGGAAATGAGGATGGTGGTATACGCATAAGAAATATGTGTTTTTTTTTTTCAGGCTCCAGGCTACTATGGTTAAGGAACTGGTTTCTGTTTAGCTTGGTTCCAGCAATCTGAGGCCATTTAAACACCTTTTTTTTGTAGTTTAAGCAGTATTTATGAGCCAGTGGAACGGAATTTAACGGTATGTACAGTTGGATGACAATAAAAAGCTATCTATCTATCTATCTATCTATCTACAATTAGAGATTCAGATACTGTAGGTCTTGCGTTGTGCTCAATGATTGCTGTTTCCCACCAAATGGAAACTCAGTTGACCAATCAGCTTTGTACGGAGGATTAAGAATGGGTTTGTCATCCTCTTACACAGATGACTAGCTACCTACCTATTCCTTATAAATTATGACAGAAAAGTGCTGCACAAATAGAAATAAATGTAAACATAGATGTACAGGTTATTGTAAATTGACTAGTAGAAATAACTCTTAATTGGGCATATTTAATATTTCTTCAAACAAAGAATGGCTTCTGTTTATTACTAATACTTTAAATAATTTATTTATAATATAATAACATGAACCTATAACAACAGTTCGGTAGAACCGGGGTTTTCAGTCCCCAACCTTACTCTCTTGTTAGTTTTGTTGCACCCAATAGGGCTGGACAATTTACCCTGTTACTGGTCTTATTTTGTACTCGGAGTAATATAGCTCCACCCAGCTTTGACCTAGAAGTATAATCAGGAAAAGAAATTTAAGAACACCTATGTGGTTTGCAGGGCCTTTAAAAGTAAACACTTATGGACTCAACTAGAGTAATCTAGACTATAATATAGTTAACCAACTAATCTAAATTACTTCTCTGATGCTTTCTTCTTCACCTTTTAGCAGAGTGATGATTATCTTCAAATCAATCACACCAAATCCTGCTAGTTCAGTTATTAGCCATTAGGGCTGTAACCTCCCAGTCGACTGGTCGATTTATTGGTCGATACGTTCTGGCTCGACCAAAATTCTGATTGGTCGATTTTTCGCCGTGTTAATTTCATCAGGTGGAAGCATTCTGTATATTATTGACGGTCTATGGGTGGAAGCATAGACCGTTACGGTCTATGGCAGGAAAGCACTAATTGCTAATGGGGGTGTTTTCAGAGCACCCCTGTTTCACAGGCTTAGACCGTTAATATTAATGGACAGAGCATGTGTGACGTCACCCATTGGTTTGTGGAGATCAGAAATGAGTCGTCGAGTTTGCGTTTATGGGCGCAGCCATCGTGGTTGTGGATGTGACGATTTTAGAGGAGAGGGCGGAGTGAGAGAGGAGCCACAGACCGGTGGGCGGGATCTACGGTCTATGGGCGGGATCTGACTGACGTTAGCTGAGAGCTAGCACCGCTGCTCTACCGTTACCTTAGCTAACCACTTTCACTGCCAATGTGGATGCAACTGCTGCTGAATAATTCAAGGTAAGATTTAGCTTCACTAACGCTAGGTTTTAAGTACATCTTTGTCCCATAAAGTCTATGGTTATATAACATATAAGAGTCACATTGCAAAGTAAATGTGTCTGAAGTTACCATGTAAATTGTCTGTAACGTTAGCTTGCCACTTAGCTAGCTATGGTTAAACATGCTAACGTTAATTTTCTGCAAATCGAAGTTTACTTCTCGTAGTATTAACGTAGTGTCAGCGAAATGCAAAACGGCGATTGTCAATGCTTATCATTATGTAACGCTATTAGCACATGTATAACCAAGTTTCTTATAACGTTTGGCTTACTGTAATAACCATAATGATCCGATAATGTGCTACTGTTTCCCCTTTCAGTCTATAGTTGGGGCATTTAACCTTGACATGCTGTTAAGAGCTAATGTTAGCAGAAATAAGCTCATTTAACTAAGTTACAGTTACACTAAAGAACAATGGACTGTTGATTCATGTGTATTGTATTCTCCTGGATAATTAATCAAGTACAGTTACATGCTAGTGTGCATAGATATTTAACTATGAGGGGCTCAAATGGAAATTGATTATTCTTTCATTCTTTCAGAAATAAGAGTGCTGAGAGCCACGATGGCATGGAAATGTCCCAGAAGTAAGCAATAGTAATAGTTAATTTACTTTTGTACAACTAAGCCAGTGCTTCTCAATTATTTTCTGTTACGCCCCCCCCTAGCAAGAAGAACACTATTTGCGCCCCCCTCTTCTGCTATGGTGTGGGGCTTTTTGCACTGCGCCGCAACCTTATATGATGGTACGCCACCTTATATGATGCTAATCGATGGTTTACTGAAGTAGCCTTCGGGATGACTGTTGGCAATATTCAGCACGTTTTGCTGAAAAAACTAGCGGCTTATCGGCGTGATTGGCGTGTAACGTATTTAAGTGACGCGCTTTATTTGGCTTCATGCTGTCGCTGCAGCAAACACACGGTCGTTTTCTTCTCCAACTGTAGTCAGTGAAGCCAAGCGCTAAAACTAAGCCTTAGCTCTCGGGTGACTTTCTTTTGACTCATTATCTTTGTCTCTCTCCGCTTTTCTTTTCATCCCTGTTAAAACCTTTTTCATGTTGGGGGTTGTTATGTTGAATAACGAGGCTACAGACAGAACCCAGTCGGAGCTTTCTGTTGACTCAACACTGCTAACCTGGCAAACCTGTTGTCTTAAATGTTGCACTGTCGCAAACGTGACAGAAGTAACAATGAAGAGCTGTGCCACCTACCAATTACACTTTTACTACGGCCAACAAAAAAAAAGCCTGTTCCCCCAGGGTCACACGCGCCCCCATTCTGCACGCCCCCCAAAGGGGGCGCGCCCCACTATTTGAGAAGCACTGAACTAAGCCAAGGTAATAATGCATTTTCAAATAGTGTGTAATTAAGAGTGCTGTTCATTTATCCTTTTTCTCTATAGCGTAAAATATTTGCTGGGCTGGTCTGCGGTGGAAGAGACTTCTCCATTTCTTTTTACCAGTCCCTACAAGGAAGAGCTGTCCCGGACCTCCTTATTCACTGAGACCTGAGAGATGTCAAGGGCGTCGCAGGAATGAACAAGAACCTGCAGTATCCAGGCATGATAGCACAAGTGCTATAAGCTTTATATGTTAAGCTGTATTTTTATATTGTGATTTGTAATGTCAACCATTTCTACTGTAATTAACAGTGTGACACTAGAGATTCAACAACCTCTTTATTATGCAGACATGTCTTGTGACAGTTAAGTTTGCCTTTACCTTAACCCACAGCAGTGTTTTATGTGTGGAATTTACACTTGTAAAAGGTGAACTACATTATTTAATTCATACATTTTAAAAAATCTTAAGTGTTTGGTGTATGTATTTTTAAGTTGATGCCCATTTCAATGTGAAATAAAGGTCCTTCTAAAGCTACATTTGTTGTTTTTATGAAGTAACTATAATAGGAACATCCAGCATTGTAGTCATACAAGAAGACTTTGGAAATTTCATAGAATTTGTAATTGATTAAAAGTGTCTTTCTATTTTGGCTTTAATACACATAAATATAAACGTTTTGCACTAGGTGCTGTTTAATCTGTGCAGGGCTATTGGAAAATCATAACTTATGATCACAAATTGCTAAGGAGAATTAAACAACTTATTTAATTGCCGTAACTGTAATGATTAATTCAAATGTATTAGGTACATTTGATTTAATCATTACAGTTAGACATTTTCAAAGTATGAAAACTAAAAACCATACAAGGATATGCAATGTCAATATTTAATTCTAACAGTACATAAATACATAAAATATACAAGACCCTTTATGTGAAATTACCAAAAATACTTTCACCTGGGAAAGTGGTGACTGCTAGAGTATTTTCATTATTTTATTCCAGTTAATATTTATAAAATAGTTTTAATCCACTACTTAATGTTACTACGATCACCTATCAAACTACAGCAGAAACTAAGTCAACCACAAGAAATTGAACCTCTAAATACCAAGTGCTAAAAGTTGGTCCGTCCTTTCAGCAGAAGAAGCTGAACCAAAAATGATTTTCTGGCATCATTATAATCAGAACACATTTGAGAACTTTGGATGTGGTCAACGCAGTCTGTTTTCCACATCCAGATGAAATGGCACCAAATACACCGCTCTATAGACCAGGTCTTCCGTCTGTAGGCTCTGGTCATTCAGTTTTCAGTGTGGATACCTTTGTAGTTACAGTAAAAGACAAACATGTAGTTAAGGCATGGTAGATCACAATTAATTATATTAATATATGAGCTAATATATGAGACACACTAAATAATGCATTTAAATTAATAATACCTGCTTGTCTCTGAAAAACTGATCTTCCTCAAAGTGTGAACTGCAGACGGGACTTTTCGTGGTTCCATTTGCTGGTCTCTCTCTCCTCATGTTCACCAACCATTGCTTCAGCCTGGCATCATCAAAAGGAAGTCTGTTTGGAAAGAAATTCATGTTTCATACAACCCGAAGGTGTATATACTATCAATTTACACTAACAAGGCACCACATTTGCTGTATGCATCTGTAATGCAAATTATTGAAATGTATATTTAATAGATTAATATAATGTAATACCCCAATGTAACTTTACAGTAATGTCTAATTGTTTCATGTGCGCCATTTTATCGCTAACAATCTGACCCACTCCCCCGCCCGGAGACCTCCAAGTCAACGCGCTCCCCCCGCAGCTTTGTCCGCTGTGTGGGTGCTGCCGCGGCGAGGGTGACAGGGTATATGCCCGGTAACCTCTCGCCCAGAAAGATATGCAACCCCGACTCGGGTGCGGTGTGCCGGGCTCGCCCTGGCCTTCCTTTGCCCGCCTCCGGGTAACGTTGCCCAAACTTTCGGGATATATTTGAGTCAAAAGCAGGTGTACGTTTGACGTACAAATCCGCCACACGAAACTCAGATGTGAGGGGTTATTTCTAAATCACACGCTGTCCCAAAACAACCTTACCCCGTGCTAATAGGGTTTATGAATTTGCAATATAACGTAAGCTACATCAGGCTTTGATTTTAAGCTAACGTTACCATTACATGCGCATCGATTAGCACTAATACCACCTATTACAGATCACAGGCGAGATCGTTAGCGAGATCGTTGTGCATACCTACTGTAATCGACTGTAACATTAAATATATTTTAATACGTTTATACATAGACTGTATGCGTTTATACAGTCTGCATAGCATTATTAGTTAGCCCGCTAGCTTGCTTAGCAAGGTGCAATCTAGTAGCTAGCTAACTGATATTTATTAAAATGCTAACGTTGGCTAACGAAAAACTGTGTTAAAACAAAATATAATTTTACTTACCAGAAAAACTGAACTGCCGATTCCTTTGAGTGTCTTGCCGTGCAACCGACCGCTAAACAAGACAATATCCGACCAAAGTGTCAAAGTCACTGCGATGAAACGTAGGCAACCCCTGTGCCATGGACAAGCTTTGATTGACAGGCCGAGAACTGTCAATCACACCATAGCCACGCCCTAAAACAACCCCGGCTTTATCGCCGATTTTAAATTCACGACTTTAGTCGACCAAGATTTTCTTTGGTTGATTACAGCCCTATTAGCCATGCTGCTGGCCATTTCCTTTTTTGTGTTTGTACATGTGAGTGTGTGTGTGTGGGTGTACACTGTGCATTGTTTGGCTGCTATTCATTGCCCCCTGGATATGAGCCATGCATGAAAAGGAGGGCACTACCCAGTCACATAGCTCTTAAACATAATGTAGCTTGGCCACAGGGAAGCGGATCGCAGGCAAACTGTGTGTGTGTGTGTGTGTGTGTGTGTGTGTGTGTGTGTGTGCGCACGCACGTATGCATGCTGATGTATGTTTTTACAAATCATACAACACAAGACAATAGACAAACTTTATACTTGCACGAGAGGTTCCCCTCTATTAAACTTGAATATTAACAGGGAAACCGTACGTTCACACCGCCAGCGACTTGAGCTGCAAAAAAGCTCTGGACGCCCCGCCAAGGACGCTTGTCAAAAAGTACGGGGACGCTTTCAGACGCTTTGGCCGCTCTGACGTGGCGGCGTTCTTATAGCGCAATTGGTCAAATCGGTGTTGTGAGCAACTGAATTGCCTTCCCGCTTTCGTAAATATTTCGCGCTTGTCCTTTTATGTGTATCACTGGATAATTATGGATCACCGCAAAGTAGTTGTTTGGTGCTGCTGCTGTATTGTATTTGCGGAGAAGACGTCGTACTTTTACGTAGATTTTGGGTTCACGACACCCTCCAGGACCGTTATCAATTCGGAGAGTATCACAGTCTGCATGATAAACGTTATTTATCTACAGGAAATTTTGGGGGTGATTTATATTTTTTGCGACAAATTTGAGTATCTGTCTGAAACCGTTTAAACCTAAAATGAACAGTGTAATGGAGATGACATGAAATGCCGAAAGAATGAATGAAAAAACTGGCGGTAACTTTATGGCGGGCCAGACGTTGTAGTCGTAAACCTCCCGTTTGACACAACTCATTAAGTGCATAGCACTAAAATGCTTCTACTTTGACTTCTACTTTTACTGTTGCGCATTTAATAAGGGTAAAATGATCTGCAAAACAGATTGTACCATTCACATCAAGCAAGGAAGACTACCACGCTACGGCGCACTGCTCATTTCCCTCGTTAAAAAGATGATGAATCATCAACTCACCGGACACACCGACTATCTCGGCTACTTTATCCCATGCCTCGTTTTTTTTTAACTGGTCCCGATACGCAAACAACGACATATCATAAATGATAGGAAACCCAGCAAAGGCGATGATGAGCGTCTCCTCCATTTTTCCTCGGAACAAATGTTTTGGTAGGAACGAAAAGATTACATCGTCGGAATCAGTCAGCGTGAAGGACGTCTATATTCCGATTGGCGGCTGGCGTTAGCCGCTGCTCGCCGCTGAACCGCGTCATAGCTCATTACCATAAAGTTGAAAAATTTCAACTTTCAGATTGACGCTCAACACGCTCAAAACGCCCAAAACGCGACGCCGACAGATTTGCTGCTCCTGGCAGCTGAGAGAAGCCGGCTTCCATTGAAAATGAATGACTTCCGGTATCTTTAGACGCTCAAGTCGCTGGCGGTGTGAACGTACAGAAAACTAATTCTATTAAAACAGTTTCTCCAAATTGTTTTAAGACAGAGTTTATATTCACATCATCAGCTTATAATTTAAATTAATGAGTTCATTGGCAAAGCCAGTTTGGTTTTATATAGCATGGTGATTATAGCAGGATGGAGGGATCTTAAAGTTTAAGGTGGTTAATGTTTTAGCATGTTGTACATATCTCTGCATGTTGGTCGACACAGGTCTGCCTTCCTGTGTAACTCTGTGTGCTTCCTGCTGTTGTTCTAACTTTAAAAACAATTCTTAGCATTATATAGTCTTACTGTCTAGATTGTGTCACAGTCTAACTCTCTTCCTCCATCTTTTGGGATATTACTCTTTTTTCCCCTTAAACTAATCTCTCTCTTCTCTAAGTCCTGTTTTGATCTCTGAATCTCTCCCATCTCTCTGCTCCTTTCAAACTTAATTACTTCCTTCATTTAGTCAGAGACATCTTTTTTATTTGTCAAAAATGTTCAGCCAAACCAAAAACATGTTATTTCACATTATTTCATATTTTTTCATATTTTGTATTTCCTTTTGTTTGGTAGTGTTCTCTCCCTCGTACAACATGATTTCATTGACTCTGACAGCTGGTTGCCTCCAGCTATTGTCCTGCTTCAACTCTGACAAAGTGCAGGTTCAGACAGTGTTGGTACAGTAGGGGATCATGATGCAACAAAAAACAATGGTATGACAAGGCAGTTTCTCACACACAATGTTGCAAAGTATATATACAGTGGGATCAGGGCTACAGCTGACAATTGTTTTCATTATTGATTAATCTGTCTTTTATTTTTTCCATTAGAGGCTGTGGAAAGAGGACAATAGTGGTTACTAGTACAATATGCTGTGTGTTCATACTGTATATGAGATTTGTATGAGGAGACGTAATTCACTAGTGTTTTTTTAAATATTGTAAGTTGTGGTACAAGTCTGTGTCAACCTGTAGCACACTTTCCTAATGTTGCTGTGGACATTTCTTTGGGAAGTTTATACTAATGGTTACAGGTAGCCATGTTGGATGATTAACAAAAATTCCATGTAGGACCTCCTGATGAACATAGTTAATAATAATGTCTTTCCTGTACTTGCATGGATAACACTGGTGCAATTGAAACCTTATGTGATTCTCTTTTTAAATGAAGCCAGCAGATATCTCTTCCTCTGCACTATAAAGTTTTGGCAAGTAGCAAAGGTCAAAAGTCAAATTAAAAATGGATACAACAACTTTAAGCATTTGAATTCTGGCTCTGGAGATGGAAGCACACAATTCCTGTACCATCTGTTATAGCTGTTTGGCAAGACAGCAGACAGACTTTCACAGACTATTTCTCTCTCTCTGTCCTAGTGTTTCTTTTTGTCTCTTTCGTTTGCCTTTGTGTTCAGGAAGTAACCCAGTGCAGACGTGGAGTCTGGTTCACTGGACTGATTGAGATGGAGTTGTGAGTCTTTCCCATCTTCCCTTTTCTCTTTCATCCACTCCCATCTCTCCAGAGAACAAGACATATCTCAATCTACAGTCTGGGCTCTGGTTCACTGGACTGATTGAGACAGGGTTGTCTGTACTGCATAAGAGAAAGAGAGACCAACATAGTAGAGAGAGAGAGAGAGAGAAATATCAGGTGAAGAGAAAAAATAAGGCAGACAGAGTGAGAGAGAAAATGAACTTGGGGAGTTTTCTTGGCAGTTGCAGAGCTGTAAGTCTGCCTCGTGCCTCAGGTGATCCTGCTCCAAAAATGAAGGGAAGGGAATTTTAAGGAGCTTCAGTGACATTTCCAATTACCGTCAGTTCTTTCACTTTAACGGGCCATCGGTTCTTCCATTTACATACACATTCAGGAATACTGGGCTGCCACCAGAGCAAGAGGTTAAAGAGACTGTCCTGTCAGTTTACAATCAAAGGTTCAGACCCAATTACAGCAACATGTGACAAAGACACTGAACCCATTACTTGGTCACTAAAGACACCAGCAGCCAGAAAATGCCTAAAATTGATATGTTGCATAAATCAGTTAAGCATCATAAATCAAATAAAAGTCAATAAAGGAATGAAAACACAATTCCTTGTAACCATCATAGTCAGAGACAGTGGTGATGGTTCCCCACTCTGGTCATACAGCGAGAAAAGCGGCAGCATTGCAAAAGAAACGGTGCAGCACTAAGAGAAAATCATTATAGTTAAGTCAATTTTCCCTTCTGACTAGGCATACAATCAAGATAGTGTTTGGCTACTGCTTGGAACTAATGCTTTTGTCATAACAGGCATACGCAAAAACAATCTTACAACTAAAACACAGAAAGTGGAACCAAAACTGGGACCACTTCTGCTGTAAAAGAGAAAAACTGAATTATAGGGAGTGCCACTAAGGCCTGTCTTAACACAACAGGGTATACGTTTCTGGATTTTCGCACTTAACCAAGCAATGGCTGGTTAGCATTGTCAGCAATCCAAATGAAAACCAAATGTCAGCAGCTAGCCACAAGCTCACTAATATGCCAGTGTAAAAACATCCCCCCCTCTTTGGTGGAAACAAGTCTGGTTGACTGAATATAAGTTTAATTCCAAACTGAAGTATCAACCATCTGTTAAACGTTAAACCTGTTATGATTTGATTGGCATACAAAGTGTCTAAAGCAAAGTATATTAGTATTTGATATACTATATATATACTGTGTGTGTGTGTGTGTGGAATTCAGCCACCCTGAAGTGTATTATTTACACCTGTGTTTTTCTCACTGTGACAGTTTTTCCCCTATTGTGACATTTCAAAAAGGCCTATTGCACGTCCCTGACTCTAGATGTATAAAATCGTCTGGGAGCCAGACTACGACTCTACAGGTTACCCCACTCTCAAGCTTTGTCAGATGTAGTTGATGGAGTTTCTTTGCATGCTGGAAGCACTGCACCTGGGAATTGAACCCCGGTTGCTGTGCTGATGGGTAATAGGAGAAAAAGAGACACATTTTGCCATTGGAGCTACAGTGCGACTTGTGTAGCTAAAAGTGCTAATGAATCCTCTCTCGTCTCAAAAAACTAAAACATTTGTTTTTATAGCATTTGGGAAGAATTAAAATTCCTCCCAGCTCATGATGAATACTTTTCATAACCCTGACATTTCCACTTAAAATGGTGTAGGAGTTTCTTATATGTAAATGCAACAAGTCAAAGGGTTCACGTTGATGGATGGAGCCCCGCTCAGATAAACTAATCATGAAAAATAACCCTCCACAGTTGTTGCCACTGGTATGGCTACCAAATATGTGGGAGACACCTGAGGAAATATTTCTGCCCAAATTGTCCTATTTATGGTTGGTTAAATCAGGAGAACCTGATAAAATTTGATGTTCTCATGTATTTAATCCTCCGTGTTTGGTTAAGCTGTTGCCATTTCCGCCACAAAATAATTTGTTCTTGTAAAAGCATCTAACAACTTGTAAAGCGACTCATTTAGAAGGCCAGTGTAACGAATAGATCCTCTCAAAGAAGTATTTTGTTTCATTTTTTTTCTTTTGGTGGTCAGGTAAAACAACAACTTTGGTACCCTGAATGTGGTTTAAGTGGGTCGCTTGAGAGTTTAATAGGCGGGGGAAACCCTGAGATGGATCCACACATGCAGACATGATGTCAGACAGACGTAGCTGAAGGAAGTCAATGATGTACTTAACCACTCTCCTCAAAGGCAGGAAGACAAGGTAGAGCTAGACAGATGTGGCAGAGGTGGAAAGATGGAGAGAGAAGTAAGAGAGGCTGTGGAAGTCAATAATGTACTTAACCTTACTCTGCAGACTCTCTATGTCCCTGTTATTGTAAGGAAGGGAAGATGGGGAGGGGGGAGGAAAGTGGAAAAGAGTAAGATGGCAGGACTTGAGAATGGAAATAGTCAGAGGCAGTGAAGAAGCGCTGTATTTTTCTGTCAGCAAAAATGTCAGAGTAGTTAAGTGTGTGCAGTGCAGGCAGGGAGGCAGGGGTACAGGAAGAGCCCCATATAAGAGGGAATAGCCCAGTTTTACGACCACATAAATCTCAGTTCCCCACACTGAAGGTTGTAACCCACCTCCTCCTCTTTTGGCCTTCCTGCTTCAGTCTAGCAGTGCGCTAAAACCTCCTTTGACTTCTTGACTCTGCCTGCTGCTTTCGTTTGTTTCATTTCTCTCTCGTATAGACTCTCCTGACCCATGCCCTGTTCCTCCCCTCCTAGTGGCACACTATACATTTTCTTCCTTTGATCCTGAAAGCGACCAGGGCAAGAGATTAAAAATATCTTCAGGCGGTTTATTTTCGCCTCCTTTTTGTGTATTTTTCCTCTTTCTTTTTCACGTTTATCCTTGCAGACACTTATATAACAATTCCCTGAGTTTATATGATTTATTTAATCTTGAATTGTAATACAGCATCATATTAACAAGGTGACGATCAGATATGTCTCAATGCTTCAGGCTGTGTAATAAGTTGTGTGATGATCAGACAGGTTCTCGTTTTCTTGCCTAAAAGTGCCGGTGAATCTTCGTTAGTGGCCCAGCGGGACTTTACTCACATTCTTGACACAATAATACATGATGACAGCAAAACGAGATAGGTGGTAGATACCAGTGGTAGAGCAGGCACACTTGTATTGAGAGGTTTGTGCCTCGACGCAGAGGTACAGGGTTCGAGTGTGACCTGTGACGATTTCCTACATGTCTTTCCCCTTTCTCACCTGACTGTCCTGTCAAAAATTAAAGGCGGAAAAGCCCCCCCAAAAAAAATTAGGGAGGGTGCCACTCCTCTCTTGGATTGCTTCGGTATGTTTAATCAGTTATTTATTCAGATTTATCCCTTTTTACTTTGGCATCTGTCTGTACCTGTTTAGACCAAAAAATTTAAATGGAGTAAAAAGTGCCATTATTTTTCACCCTCATCTGTCAGATTGATTCTTCCCACTGTTCGTGCATGTCGCTTTCTCTTCAACCGGTCTTATTGTCTGCAAGTCCCTTACAACCACTTTGATTTTAACATTTAAAATGTTAAACTCAGAGTGTAGATGGAAAATATAGTGGGTGCCATTTAAGATTTGGCGGGATAAATAAATGTTTTTTAAACACGTTTTTTTTCACCCAAATAGTCAAATTTTATGTATTTAAAAAAAAAAAAAAATCTTTTTGTTTGATTTATTTCTGACATTTTTCTCTCTGGCACACTCTGTCCTCGTTCTTCTTTGTCTCTCTGACTCTTTCTGGGATAGCTCTATTTCTGTAACATCTCCTTTATTTTCTAGTCCAAACTTATTTTTTCTCCTGTCTTTACAGACAATTGAGTTAGACTTCCAGTGTCTATCCGTGTCAGAAAGAAAGAATGGAAACAGTAGCAACAATTGAAGTGGTTTTCGACTGTTACATGTGAATTGAAATTGCATTCTCTTTGCAACACCTTACTCATTACACTTGGTGTTACTCTTGGAAAATTGGTGTATTTTGGGTTTATTAAAGCGTATATCTATTGTGTAGACATAAAGTTCACAAAAGCAATTTCATTTAATTTCAGTCATTGCATGTAGATGCTTTGTAACTAAAATATTGTGCAATGTTGTTGCTGTTGGGTTAAATTTGTAGCAATTTCTGTGTTGATTTTATTGAAAGGCGCCCTGGCTGTGGAGTACAGAAAAGTTACGTTTACATTCAGTGTTACTCACCAAGTGCACTGTGGATATCATTGAGATCTAAAAAACTTCGGCAATGTATTTCCTTCTTCATATCACATTTCCCCCTGCTGTCCCGCTTTATGCCGATGCACACATTGTGCACGAGATACAAGCGAGAGCATTTTGTTGCAGAAAGTTCAAATATTAGATAACTTTAGCCTGCACATACAACTTTTTCCAGTCCTGAGGTTGTTAAATAGAGGTCATCATACTGTAGAGGTTGCTTTTGACTGCCCTTTATTACCAAGAAGCACCAAAAAAAAGCTCGGACTCAAGCAGGTCGGACTCAAACTTGCGGCCGCTGCAGTAAGGACTAAGCCTTTGTACATGGGGTGCATGTTCAACCGGGGAGCTACCAGGGCATCCTGAAGCACCTACATTAAAGCAGATGGGGGAAAAAAAAAACAAAAAAGGATTGAAGCGGATGCATAAAATGGGACTTGTTTAATAGCTCCCAGTGAATACAGCATTATTGCAGGATGCAGGACAAGCACTCCCACAATAGAACAACTGTATGATTGGGAAGTTCCCAGGGAGTCCAAGTGCTAATGTGTTACGGTGATCAAGTCAGTTTATTCTAGCAGGCAGCCGGATAGAGGCCCTGGCAGATTGGTGCCATCAGTGCATTTTTCATTTTCATTAACACTTGTGTTTTCATGGTGAACATCTTCTCACTCGTCATTTTTCTCTCTCTCTTCCCCCTCCCTCCCTCCCTCCCTGCCACCCTCCCTGCTACCCTGACAGATGGAGAGCGAAACGAAGAGGAGAAAATACTCCACAAGCAGCAACGACTCTGACACCACCGACAGTAAGTTGGAGAGAGGGATCCAGGGGAGGAGAGGGGTGTGTGTGTGTGTGTGTGTGTGTGTGTGTGTGTGTGTGTGTGTGTGTGTGTGTGTGTGTCAGAAAAGTGAATTAATGTGCTGCTGTTGTACAGTGAGCTGCCTGGTACTAGTCAACTCCCGTAGGGTATTCACTCTCCATATAGAGTTTCTTCCTGTCTCACTGTCGTCCCTCCTGAAGACATGAAAGGGGAGAGAGAGATGGGGGAATGACATGCAACAAAGAGCCGCAGGTCGGAATCGAACCCTCGCCCGCTGCGCTGAGGAGTAAACCTCTATATATGGGCGCCTGCTCTACCAACTGGGCATCCCGGGCACCCGGACTTCAATCGAAATTCAATAGCAGTATGAATAGGTAGCAAGCTACCAATCAGCTGTTGAGATTTTTTTTTTTAATTCTGGTGTAAATCTGCATCTGGTGTCTGCAGGTGAAAAGACGGCACTGAGATTTACAGTAGCTGAACTGTAGAAAGTAGCTGAAATTTTGCTGAAGTCTACATTACATATAACTAAAAAATAAAAAGGTTCTTATAAGGTAGAAAATAGAGCAATAATCATAAATGAACATTATATTGGATTATTTGTGACAGCAAACAAACAGAAGTGAATTGAATTGTGGTTTGTGTTCATTAAACTTAAATTTGTGCAGTGTTTTTGAAATTGCATTTCTGCTATCATTTGACTCTTGTATCATTAATAATGTTTTTGATATTATCATTTTATGATTGAAGTTTTATTCGGGTGGAGCTGCACTCCAGGGAAATAAATGTTTTGGAAGATCACACCACGTCATATAATTTTCTGAGCTTGTTGATTGCAGACACATTCTAAGCTGATCTGCGCCTCGTCCATCACGAGTGCAGTCCAGGAGCTGACTGTGTAACGACCTGCTGCTATAGTAAATCAGGCGCTTAATACACACAGAAGGGGGGCCACAAATTCAATAAAACTGGCATTGCACATTTGCGGCGTGCCATTTTATTATTTAATCTGGCTTCATGTGCTTTGAAAGTAATGCTAAGCACATGCAACATGTACTTCATAGGCTGACTGATTAACAGATATCAGATGGATGCAGTTTGATTTAAACAACAACGGAGACGGACTACAGATTGGATATAAAGTCAGACTGTATATAAAGGCTCATGTCTCATGGGCTCTATATATCTTGCACACAGACAGACTGCCATGAAGAGATACACTGTAAAGTGATGGGAACATCTGGCCAGTCGAACACATTACCGACACTGGCAGCTTCTGCTGGAAAATTGTTTGATAATAAACAGTTTTTGAACAGCGGTACAGTGTTGCACACTTGGCTCTCACAACTGCTAACTGTCCATAAAATAGGAAGATTTCGTCATTGAAGACCGCTAGCAATTTTTATTTTATTTAAAATGTCATTCTTCTTGGCTTTTGACAGTTCAACGTGACTAATTCTTGACATTTTGCGGTGTGCATTTTACAATCAGCAAGTGTATTCGTTTGACTATTATTCTGACACTGTCATACCGACATAGGCAGAAAAAAATAGATACATCAGTGAACTGGAAAACAAACTATTGAGTGCAAGAGTGGACTTCACATTTGGTTTATGTCTCCATAAAAGCTCTGAAGAACTGATTAGGGTTTCAAATATTTTAATACTAGGCTAAATTAATCTGCGGGCATCGTTCTTGCTGTTGTGTTTATGTTGTATCTCCCTCCTTCCCGTATTTCCTCTCCTCCTCCTCTCCTTTGTTCTAGAGTGAAACATTTGATCGCAAGGAAGGATTGTGGAATAAGTGCGCTGTGCCTTCTTCGGTGTGTGTAGTGTACTTTGCTGTATGTTGTCATCTGGACCAATGCTTTGCACTTTTGTTTGGCTCTTTAAATAAAAAAAATACTAGGCTGAATTAGTTTATCCTATGTAACATAAGAAACCAGAGCAAAGTGGCTTAATCTGCCTTCAGCAAGATTGTAACATTTTAAACTAGATTTTTGTCCTGCTTGTCCAAACATATGAACCATAAACATATTTTAAAAGTCACTTTTGTGACTTTTTGAAGTTCCTTCAAGCTACATAGCTAACGTGAAACATTATATAACGTATTATGAGTTGTCTTTTGGCACATTTTTTGTACTTTTTATTCATTTGGGATTTTCTTTCTCTGGAATAAATGCAAAATCAAATTTTCTTGTTACAGTGTAAGAGAAAATTCAATAGAAAAAGCAATGGTTGTTCCAAGTTCAGGGAAGGAAGTTTCTTTTGGAAGTAAAAAAAACAATTCTCAAAATATAGCTGTGGGCAGTCTCAGAATGAGGAACACCCTAAACCTTTTTTACTAAAAACAATGTTTTAACTAATTTAAAATTGAGATATATGGAGATGAACTCTGGGTAATGTAGAGAATCAAACTTGAAAAACTGTTTTACTGCAGCTGGGCCACCAGAGGTTGAAGTTAGAGCTGGGCAATCAATATTATGTTGATATTGTGATATGAGACTAGATATTGTCTTAGATTTTGGGATATCATAATATCGTAATAAGGCATAAGGAGTGTCTTTTACTGGCTTTAAAGGTTGCATTACAGCAAAGTGATGCCATTTTCTGAACTTACCAGTCTGTTGTAATTATATCCACATTACTGATGATTATTCATCAAAAATCACATTGTGTAAATATTTTGTGAAAGCACCAATAGTCAACTCTACAGTATTGTTGCGGTATCGATATCGAAGTATTTGGTAAAAAATATTGTGATATATTATGATTTTCTCCATATCCCCCAGCCCTAGTTGAAGTGACCATGTACAGCCTTAAGTGTTGTGTGGTTACAGGTCTGCATGTATTTATCATTTTAAGGCAGGTTTAACAGGCTGTTTTTTCAGACCTGGCTGAGCCACCCTGTGCAGAAGGCCGTACTCTCGTCTTTATAATTAGCCGTTAGCTGTTGGCGTCCGCTGGCCAGTGCAGCGTGGGCCCCAGCTGCATCTGTTGACTGGAGGTTATCAGGTTTCTAATTGAAGGATGCCCATGATAATTTTGCCTGCCGTGCACCAAACGGGGCTTTTAATTAACACTGGGCCATGATGGTAACCTCCTACTGTGCTGCGGCCCGTTTGGTTATCTGGCCACACAGTGATGATGTGGTGCAGCCTCAGGGGGCGGGTGGATGTAACCTGCAAAACACACACACTCTAATGGAGTGCAGATGCATAAGTACACTCAAAAATGTTCAGCAAATTGGCACACTGTCTCACTGAATATATACAAATATAGAGAGATCTATGACAAATGTCTAAGGTGCTGTTCCATTTTGAGCCTCCACAACAGCTTAATTTCTTCTTGGCAGAGATTCTCCAAGTATGGTGGTGGAGAGCGCTGCTGTCTTACACATCACTCTAAATTCTCCCACGGATGTTGGTGTGCTTGAAATTGAGATGTGTTAAAAAAATGTACAAAGGCTCAGATGCACACATGGACACACAACTATTTAAAATGCCACCCCACCTTTCTCACCATGTCTGTGTTTTTCTGTGGTTTTGATGTGTTTGCCTTACCTTGCACAGCAGCTACATTCTCGCAGTATCACGTGGGAATGGCGGGAATACATATGACACGAACATCCATCTCATCAGGCTTCAAGTAATGCTGGCATGCTGGCATGTGTTTGACCAGTCAGCGTCATGTGAGGTGGTACTGGCAGCTATGTGTGTGGTTTAGGTGTATGATGATTTTTTTCAAGATAACAATGGCGGACAAAATGGCAGCCCTTTACTAGATATGTTCCTGCTTCCGATACTGCCTAAAACGCTGGTATCGGTATCGGAGGTACTGGAGTTTATACACCGATCCAATTCCACAAAATAAAGTCCTAAAGAAAATCTACATTAAAGTAGTTTATTTATGTTCTTTCCGTTATAACGGACTTTCCAACTGCATAATAAAAGAAAGTTCTGTGGCATTCATTGTTTGGGAGTTTTACCTGAGCCAGACAGACAACAAAGATAGAAACCATATCACATCCATACAGGGAGAGCAGTATACAGTTTTAAAAACAATAATAAAATATATGACACATTGGTATCGGATCAGGACTCTGTATCGGCCGATACATAAGTTCAGGTATCCAAATCAATATCAGGAAGCAAAAAATGGTATCGGACCATCTCTACCCTTTACCAAACAGTTTCCAGTGATGGCTTCTCAGAAGTTTCTGCTACAAAACATCTGGCGCGTCAGGTTACTATTTGTCTTGGACAAAGTAGAGTCTCTCTGCCCCTGTTTACTTTTAAAAGATAAAGACAGGGTTTCTTACACACACACACACACTTACACACACACACACACACACACACACAGAGAGATTGGGGTACACTTTAACTCAGAACAGTTCTGAGTGGCAGATCAATTTGAAATAATTTGATCAAACCCACACATGGCTGTCAATTCACTCCTTATTCCTTGTCATGCTATGGCAGTGAAAGTGTTTGAGTGTCTATGTGTGTGAGTATATAAAACTGTGCGAGAGTCAAAAACAAAATTGAGTCAATGCAAGCAAAAGTGAGATTGTGAGAAAACGGTGGGTGTATGTGACTATGACTATGCATACAGTGTGTGGCAAATGCATGACAGTGTTAGCAGCTTTATTGTGTGTGTGTGTGTGTGTTTGGGTTTGGGTTTGTGTGTGTAATTTTGAAGACAAGCCTGACAGCAGTTGTGCCCTAGGAGCTGTTAGTTGTTTAGACGTCACTAGTAAAATTAGCACAGTGGCAGCACTGCTGTGGTGCCGAGGGAAATATGTTGAGTGGGAGGCAGCACGCACACACACACACACACACACACACACACACACACACACACTTACAGTCATGGTCACAATGTGCTATATTACACAGTATTGGCAAATTTGTTTTTCATTATGCCAGTGTGATGTAATTTAATTGACAATGTGATGCAATGTTTAAT
This sequence comes from Etheostoma perlongum, assembly GCA_026937815.1. Classification (NCBI taxonomy): domain Eukaryota; kingdom Metazoa; phylum Chordata; class Actinopteri; order Perciformes; family Percidae; genus Etheostoma; species Etheostoma perlongum. The sequence goes on along the minus strand of CM049383.1, from coordinate 8,167,467 downwards.
GACAGCCTTTTTCGCGGTGCAGAGATGAAAATGAGCTTTCGGCTATATCAGTTGCAGTAGTTTTGTGATTTGAATTTTTTTTTTCTAGAAAAACAGCATCAATGAAATTACACACACACTCTTCTGTTCACATACTGTACATTGGTACACAGGAAAACACACACAGGGCTGCTGATTGAAGCGGTGGGTGGGATATTGGCTCCAGCGTCTGGTTAATTGCCATTAAGTTGTGTATTAATGAGGTTGTAAAGGACCACAGTGGACTAACTGCTTAACAAGATGCTATTTATACTGTCATTACTTATTAAACCTCTTAATAGATCATCATCAGTCTGCTTCAATTAAAGGCCTGACTCAGTGGTAGTATTGCCACGGGCGTTGGAAAAGTCGCTGGGAAGGTTTGGCTTCTTTATTTTAGTGCTTCTCTGCAGTGTTTGAATCATCTCCATCAGTGTATATTACTAAAGCTAGGCTCATTTAATTGATGAGCAGCTTTTTGATCTCTCTAGTAAGAAACCGATTCCTTGCTGGTTCATGATGGCTGATGTTAGTGTTTTTATTGTATTTGTATTGTTATTATTGTACAAGCTGTGCTAAGTTATCTACCAGAAAACAGTTTTTCTTGTGGTCCTCAAAAGTATTTAGGAGAAAGATGTTTACATTCTTAATTACACTGAGCATGGTTGTGTTTTTCTTCTTCCTGCAGGTCAGGTAATGTCGTGGTCCAGGTCATCCAAGAACACAGGCACCAGCAGCACATGGGTCCGCCATCAGCACAAGAAACCATCAGAGGTAAGTTAATGTTGCAGCTTGGTTCAGTGAATCATGTATACACTGTACTCGAAAAAGGGTTTAATGAAACACAGCCTCTGTTTGGGCATTTGTTTTGTGAAATCTTTATACAGGATCGGGGGGTGGTCGGCTGCAAACAAAAACTACTCAAAAAGCACTGCTTCTGCTAGAATAGACTGCACCTCTACTCCCCACAGAATTCACGCTCACACTATCAACATGTGATGCAAAGTGAACACTACTTTGCAAACAAAATCTCAAACACTGTTTCTGCTAGGATAATTTGCCCCCTTACCCCCCGCAGAACACCATATAGCTGCGAGCACACGCTCACGCTATCAACATGTGATGCAAAGTGAACACTACTTCGCAAACAAAAGCACAAACGCTGTCACTGCTAGAATAAATGTGTCTTTTTATTCCCCACAGTATACAACAGGGTAACAAGCATTGCACATGCACTATCAATACGTGATGCAAAGTAAACACTACTTTTAGAGCTCTTACCTTGACACAGGACTGGAGAGCCGCCAGTCCGAGCAGAGCAGCATCAACATGGCTGGGCGTCCGTACGCGACCCGCAGCAGACTCTGTCAGACCGAGGGACTCCCCGTCTTTTTAGTCTTTAGTAAACAAAGGATCGGGTGCGAGCAAGGACGGCCAATTCCTTACTCTCAGCCCATCCTCTGTGAGCAGGTGTCCTGCTCCGAAAGCATGTTTTCGAAACAGGAGGGCCGCTCTCAAAACATAGAGCTCAACTCGAAACCGTTCCCAACACCCGAGCTCGGTGGCTCTCAAAACATGGACTAAATATGTTATACAATTGATAAATGAAACACAAAACAATGAATAGAGCAAAGCAGCAGTGTATCAACAGGTTATACAAGTGACCCACTTAGCTGTTGTCAAGGAGCATAATGCCAAATAAACTTTTTCCTCCACAGCATTACAAGGTCACAGTTTTGCTCCAGTTAACTTTCTGTCTGTTATTTGTTTTGCGTATACTGAATGGTCATAAATGGTCAGATTCCAAAATGATGTCTGATTCTTGGGGTTGCTGAACACTGGCATTATCTCCAGCTGTTATGATCCAGTAGCTTATGTTAACCCAGGGTAAAGTGACAGGGAAACTCAGGACTGTGTATGGTTTCTGGACAAGCTCAGGTGGCAGATTTGCCTCTGGGTTGTTTCTTGTGCAGAGCTGATTGTTGCTATGTTTAACTACTAGGGGTGTAACGGAACACAAAATTCACTGTTTGGTATGTACCTCGGTTTTGGGTTTCATTATGTTTTCAGTACAACAGTGAAAATAAAAGTGCACAAACATTTGAAAGTGGCTTATTGGCCATAATTCATCAGTTAAGGCACTCAAATATTGGCATACTGTCAATTAGAAGAAAGAAATAACACCTATGTCTAAAATACTCCATCATGAGACTCTGACCTGAACTAGGCTGCAGCTTGTGCTCGCTTATACAGAGCAGGCACAATTAACTGAATAAAAAGCACTTAAGCACTTGGACCATATGCATTAATTAGATTAGGTATTTTCTATGACTAAGTGTGGTTGCATATCTGCAGCAATATATATCAGTTATTATTTTGGCATATTCTGAATCTGCAGTGGGATGCTGCCTGGACGCTGTGGGGAGAAGGACTCGCCTTCTATTCTAGTTCAATTAATTGACACATTCAAGTGATGCTGTTGTAAATTAAATGTTCCAAGTGTTTCCACAGACAGACCTGACTTCAGCTGAACAATGTTGGCATACAGTTTGAAACTAATGGTTGTCAGTTGAGCTTGACCAACCCTGCTTACCAGGCAAAATTGACAAGCATGCTACAGCTGATAGATAACAACTTGTGCGCTGCCAAAACTTTCCCGGGTAAAACTCACGCTCCAGAATTTCTGTTCCTCTTGTGCGAGTAGTCAACATTAATAGACTATTTTACATGTTTGGGTCCCAGGGCATACCGAACCAATGACGCATACTGATCCAAATGTCCAAAACCCTGCACATCCCAACTTGCAAAAGCAAGATAATTTTCCTGTCAAAGCATACACAATGAGACACATCTAAGTTAGTCAAGGCTATTAGATGAATGGAGAGCATTTATGGCATCACTACCATGTCTTGCACCAGCGTACTATCTTGATTTAAGATTTTGAAAGCCCTGATCCAGCCACTGCAGCAGTATATCAGTTTGTAACTGGAACAAACACTTCTGTCCAATGTAAATACAGCCATCTCCACCACCACAGCTAAATCAACCAGGCGCATTCATGGCATAGATTGGTTGGCTAAAATACCAGGTTGCTACATCCCTATGGTTATGATGAACGATCTCAAGGGCTCTCAAATGACCACCCTGTGGAATAAACTGGCACAATCCAGTTGGAAAATGGTGCACTGAACCAGCTGTGGCAATGCTTTGCCTGCCACAATCACACATTCCTCCCACTCTGTCAGTGAAGTGGGTTCAAATCTGTTTAAGGAGAACTCGTCTCTTGCTGTTTGAGGAGTTTTACTTTAACTATCTGCCATTTGGAACAAATTACATCTACTTCTTAAAAAATTAGCAGGGGAGACTTGAATAAAGAGGAGGCAACAGCCTCTGATTGCACTTCTTAAATTCAAGAGATGTTCAATGGAGTACTTAAAACAAAGATTGTTTACAAAATACAATGAATACCATTTTAGAAGATGATTTTTCTCGCACTTTTGCTAAAAACTGTCTAAAGTCTAAGAGCACAAATATATATTTTTTGTAACTTTTGAAAGGGGAATAAATAGAGCAAAGTGGCATCCATGCCCCTGAACCACCCCGAAGTACAAGTCATCAGCAGAGCATCTGTCATGCCTGTGCATTTGAAGCTTCCTCCCCCCTCAGCTCCATCCAGTTAACCACAGGCTGTTGGAAGGTCCTGTCAGCAATCAGTCTCTCAGTAATTACTACTGTAGTTCTCTGCTCTGACCTGCGCCACAGCTAAAGAGCCAGGGGCCATGTTCCTTTTCATAACACTGCCTCCTTGCTTTGCTTTGGGGCACACTGCTCTTTCGTTTAAAGGATAATGTTATGCATTCATTTTCTTTTTCAGCAGCAGTGAATGACAGGAAATGTTGAACAAAGAAAAGGGGTGGGTGACATTTGACAAAGGCGCAGTGCAAAGTTTTGAAGTCAAGATTGTGCATCTGAGCTGATGTCAAAAAACCTAAACTGGTCGAGTTTGAAAAGTGTGTTTGCATTTGTCTTTGTGCTGCTGGAGAGATATTGACGCATCATTCGGTTCTCGCTTCCTAGTTTCTAACGACTTGCACTTCTTCGGGGCTCTCTTACTTGTGGATTCTTTTGTCTGTTTTAATGTGTTGTCCATGTCATGTAGTTATTGCACCTCAGGCCTGCAACTCTGTTGGTTAGTCCAACCTGCCAGCTCTTTTTATTACTTACAGGCAATGGGCAGCAACCTTGACACCAACAAGAGCGGGTAGCCTCTGCTTTATTTGAAGGAGTGAGTGTGATGTAGACTGTTTTCCTTTTTGACCTGACTAATCAAAACGATGATGATGCTTTCTTTGTATCGAAGCAGTAGATCAGTCAGGCTAATATAGAACAGTGAAGAAACTACCACCATCAAATGTCACATTTACATGTGGCTTTGGTGTTGAACTAGTTCATAAGCAATAATAAAAGTCACAAGTTTCATTGGTTGAAAAAGTCTAGCTAGTTAGCAGATGAAGCTTATCAGCGCTATGTCAAACTTTGGTGATGGACTGGCTTGCAGTATTTCCGGTACAATCCATTAGGTTCATTAACACACTTGGCTTCATTGAAATACAGGCATATTGTCCTTTTTTGTTATTGTGTTTTTAACACAAATGTCAATGTGAATTGAAACTTGATATGGAATATTGGCTCTGTGTGGAGTTTCTGGTAAGTGTTTAAGAATTGGACATAAATGTTGTTTGTTGACATTTATAGCTGGACATCACTGTAACTAAATGCTTTTTAAAATGATCAACAAAAAGTAAATTAAGCTAAAAAAAAAAGGGGATATTTTTAGGCAGTGAAACATTCTCATTAGTGCATCTCTGCTGGAAAGAAAATTGAACAGTGGATCACAATGCAGACAAGTTTGTTGAATGTTACTCACCCTTGGTTAAGGGATGTGTGGCGAAGGGTAAACACTACGGACTTGTAATGACAACGTAGCTCTTTTCTAAAAATGAGCTGTCTCTATTCGCGCCTTTGCGAGGCTTTCACTCCAGCTTTGACTTTTCTTAGAAGTGGTTTAGAGAGCTTTACTTGGTGGATACATTTAAATGCTTCCTTTTTTTATATAGCAGTTTTTATCTCAGTTTAAATGAGGGTTGCAATTGAGGATGTTGAAGACAAACAGGAAGTCATGATGACATATAGTCCACACTGACAGCACATATTTGGTCTTGTGGTTAATGGTTAGAGGCAGCATTTGAACAGAAGAAAAACAAAAAACAAATGTATTTGTGCCTTCATGCACCTGGCGTAGATAACAAAACCACCACTAAATATAAAAAGCACTGTTTATTTTTAATTAAATATTAATTTAATATTTTCAGAAACAAAAAAAGACAAAAGAAAAACAGGACAATAACAACAACATAATTCACAAGATACCTAAACATACATACATACATACATACATACATACATACATACATACATACATACATACATACATACATACATATAACATTCACAATAAAGACAGAGGGTACTTTCATAAGTATCTGTACCAACAGATACTTATAAAATACTCATAAGTACCCCCCCCTTCTAAATACTCATATGCAATGTCATGTAACACAAACACTACTCAGTCAAGTTGTTGCTCTATTGTTCTGTATTCACTAATAAGAGTCACCTACACTATAATCATAGTATGCAAGGGTTGAAGCCCAGAAATTCCTTCAACCAGTGATATTTGTTATAACAGTAATAAAAAGCACTGTAATGTAATGTAGCTGCAGTGGTACTGAGTCACCAGTTAGAGTGAGTGACTCTTTAGGCAGCTCTCTGCCTTATCCCTTCTGACAAAAGCAGAGCTCCACTTCTTCAGAGAAATCCCCCAGTTCTCCCCCATGGGATTGTGTGACACTTGTCAAAACACTGCAACATAGGCAGAGGACACACACCCACACATTTGTCAGAGGGTGCTATACACTATATTGAGACGGAAACATGAATACACAAGCACTTTGCATTCTGGGGGTTTCTTCCAGACTTGTGGTATTGAAACTTTTTTTTTCACATACTCAGGCAGGGAAATGTCTGTATTCAAATTCCTTGTTTTGTCTTTTTTTTAATCTATTTTTCTCTGTTTGAAAATCAGTTGTCATTAGGTAATATTTATGGAGATGCAAGTAGTTATAGTGTTAAGTGTTTGTTTATGAAGTTTTTTCATTCTTCACCGGATAGTGACAGCAGAACTGCAGAAAATGAATACAGATGCCAATCTTTTGAAAATAACAGCAACTGGCCCAGTTGTGCTTTCTATACCCCCTTTTCATATTGAGTAACTTTTAAGGTTTTTATGTAAGTTCACCTGTTGTTGGGCAGATTGAAGCCTTTGACTTAATGAGTATAGGATATGTACTTTTGCCTGCACAGCCACACTTAATTGTAGGTCTCAAAATCTGATCAAATTTAATTTAATGACCCTTCAGTCCTTTGCTAATGATTGTCATAGATGATGCAATATGGGCCAGTTCCCCATTGTACAGCCTGTAAATTTTGGAATTGACTGTGACCTGCAGTTAGTGCAACAGTTAAAAGGAGAGTATGTAAAAGAACTCATTCACAACTGGGAAGTGGAGCAGGTAAGTGTTGGAAACATGCACTTAACCAAAAGCAGCACCTTAGTTATTTTTAGGTACTGTATCTTCAAAATGTGTGGCATTATGGAACGTTTGTGTGACCTTTTGCTTAATGTCTTCCATGCAGATTAGTATGTTTGTTGAAATGACTGTAGAACTCTAACTAGTTACTACAGTAGTTTAAGGCATGTTGCGTGTTCTAAAGGCTAATAGGCTGAGCTCAATATTACCTGAGCTGACTTTAATGTGACCACAGCCTAGAAGAGGCTGTTGAACAGTGCACCATGGCTCAGTCGAGCGTGACTCTTAAGAATTGTTTTCATGGTAAGATGCAGGGAAATATATATTAAATATTAATAACATGTTTGATATGTCCTGCTATATGATTTTAATGGACACCTGTCAGCCAGTTAGTCATTTTTTCTATGGGCATAGTATTGGATGGTAACATCCTTAATAACAAAATATTTAAGGATAGTTGTACCTAACTTTAAGTTTTTACAACAACAGCAGATTTTCACAAAAATGTGGCAAATGGGTTACATGGTCAAAGATGCTAGTGGATATCAGTAGTGATAAGTAATCATCAGTAGTTCTAACTGATCTGAAGAAAGAGCAGTAATTACAGTATAGAAAGTAAGCCTTTGAAAAGCCATAGAGGAGTGTTTTGCAAGCACTGAATTCAGTACTGAAGTTCAGAACAGCAACCTATTGCTAAAGAACCCCTAATCTTTTTCTTCCTTATTGTTTGCAGTTGTCAAGGTAATATTGCAATAAAATTAAGACAATCGGAAAATTTCCTCAGGGTATTGACGAGCTCTGTGAATCATTCTCAGGTGTTTTTAAACATTAGAGTAACTGTTCCAAGGGAGCAGTATATGCATCCAGATGTGCAGATGTTATAGGTTGATCACTGTCAAAGAGGCAATGGCCTTTATTGTGTAAAGTCATCAACATGCCAACATCCTTACGAGACATAACAATTTTAATCCTCTGGAGTTTTGTTGGACTTCCACATGTATTAATGGTTAAGTTATCATGTGTACAGCTAGTGTTGTGTGTGTGTGTGTGTGTGTGTGTGTGTGTGTGTCTCCTAGCAGGCTAGCAGCTGTTGTAGCTCATTAGCGTCTGGTAGAAACAGCTGTGAAACGCCATGGCAACCCGATGCAAACAGCTACAGGAATGCACAAAGTTGGTGTAACAGTTTCTCTCTTACTCAATTTGCCAAGCACAGTGAGTAGATGAACAGCCAGGATGGATAGTGGAGAGCTTTGCACATACCATCCAGGAGATGAGTACACACACACACACACACACACTGAACACCCTTTCCATCGGAACGGCTTTAAAGAGAATAAAAACCTGTGACATTCTGTTTTGCGGTCAAATTGATATATTTAATTGATTTTAGAGATTTTATGGTGTTTTCATTCATTTTCACACTGAATCACACAACATTCAAGCAAACATTTGCTAGACAAAATGGATTGTGCATCTACCAACAAATGATCAACATTGCACAAGTTGTAAATAGTGCTTATGTGCCAGCTGATAGCGACATATCAAGCTATAATAAGAATACAATGACGCTATCAACACACTGCTATGATGATGCAGATGCACGTAAATGTCAGACAACACCAAACTGTTCTGGGAGACACTTCACGGAAACCCTTTGGTTGAAGCATTTTGGGATGACCAAGACAACATTTGACCTGTTGTGTAATTTTATTGGCCCGTCCCTTTCCCCAGATGTTGCAAGCTATCGCCTGATAAATTATGGCATTTCTTAGATTTTTGCTATCTAAAATTTTATATTTTATATAATAATTTGTTATTTTTAGCTTTTATATTATATATATTTTTATATATATATATATATATATATATATATATATATATATATATATATATATATATTGCTTGTAAATTAAATTCAAAAAGACTCTTGTCTCCTTGTTCGTCCACTTACTTCTGTCATTGTTGACACCCACCATGTGTGCAAACAGAGCGGAAATACTGGGTGGAAATGAACTAAAACTTCTTCTTGTTTTGTGGCGGGTTACAACCATAAAAGCACCAAAAACGTAATTGCAATTCATTATTTATTTGGCAAAATAACGTTTCCATCAGTGTTTATCGCATAAGCCGTGTATCAATCAAGATAAAATCCGATGAGACTGTACGTATTTCCTTTGAGTCAATATTCATGATATTCAATCGAATTTTGCTGTTTCCATAAGGCATTTTTCATTCTATATCAATTAATTCGGATAAAAACGTGTGGATGGAAACATAGCTAGTGAAACAGAGAAAAGCATCGAAAGACCAGCATACAATCTGTTCACAATGTTTTGTCTCTCTTGCATATTAATTACAGGCTGTTACAGTGTGCAAAGTCATTCTTGGGAGTGCACTGAATCACTTACTGTTGTACTGTACCAGCAGATAAAACAGATTGAGGGATAAAAGAAGTGAAGTACTGCAGTTGAAAATAAAATGACTCCTGGAGCACACTGAACATCACAGATTGATGATATATCACTGCAAGAATATCTGACAGTGGGGTTTTCCTTTTTTGAAGAAAAAAGAAAAAAAAGAAGATCTTCTGATGAGTGGTTGTTACAATGACTCAGAACCTCTTAGCGTTAGAGTGGGCGTTAATATGAAACCAGTTGAGAAGTTGCTGTGTTATTATAAGACTCTACAGACCAACTCCTATTCACAAGTCATAGGGTTTATTTTGGCTTGCACACAGCTACCAGATGGGTGGAGTTTAGTGAATCAGAGCAATTTAGAAAAGTATATAAAAAGTAACTGTCAGAATATTGTTCCGTGTGACAGATACCACCCATCTGGCACTTCATGTAGAGTCAAACAAGCTACAGATCTGACAAAAGCTACTTAGACCTTTGATCTGCTTTCTTGGGTCTGTTAGTGGTGTTTTTTTCTGAAATTTGCACTTCAGGTAAACATGTTGAGCTTCCAAGCAGGCATCTTCATGTTGTCTTCTATTTTAATCAACTTTGTTATTCCCTGTTAGTAAATTCTGCTGCTAAAAAGCGTGACAAGAGACTCAAGTTGCAGTAGAGGCAGACATGCAAAGCAGCATTAATCATGTAGTTGTTTTGGTTGTTTTTCAGCCACACATCTCCAAAAGTAGGTCACATCTTCCTCCCCCCCCTAGCCATTGCTTGCCATTTAACCAGACAGTCTGCCTGAACCCGTCATACGGAGAATAATATTTGCATCGGACTCCATGGGGGGAAATTGGTGTATTGCTCCCGCCTCTTAAGTCTCCTTCCCTTTTTCTTGTCAGTGACCCAGTTTTTTAACCTTTGCTATTATGGGAAGGTTGTCTGAGCATATTCGCTGTATCTCTCTTTTCCCCTCTCAGAAACATCTCGCTTCATATTCATGATTTTACACACACATTAACAGCTGCAGAGTACAAGCCCAGCCTCCATTGAGCAGATCCACTAGCTCCACTGAGTAGCCCCCACGGTTTGGGGGCTACATGGCTTGTTTAAGCCAGTTGTTGTGTAAAAAGCTTGAATTGTTATACTTAAATAGAATGTGGGTGGTTTTTATGTTATGCCTTTCATAACTTCTTATAATTGATGACTTTGTAAACTCTCTATCAGCAATGTTTTGCTTAACATTCATGCTTGCCAACAATGCTGACTACCTGATTGTGCAGATACATCCTGCATTACATCAGAAGGATACGTCCCCTTCTAACGCAGAAGACATTCTTCTGGTTTCTGGTACCACTGCAACTCCCTCCTGATTGGCCTGCCTGCATGTGTCATCTGGCCACATGCAGACAGGCATCAGTCAGAACACAGCAGCTCAACTTGTCTTCAACCTCTCAAAGTTCTCTTACACTACACCTCTCCGCTCTCTTCACTGGCTAGCAATTGCTGCCCGCATCGGCTTCAAGACACTAGTACTTGCATACAGGGCCATAAACGGATCAGCCCCAGCATGCAACAAGTAGATGGTCAAACCCTATACCACAACCCCCCCCACTCCACTCTGCATCAGCCAACCTGCTTGCTGCCCCCTCACAGCGAGGGACAACTAGTCACTTAACAAAAACCAGACTGTTTGCTGTCCTGGCTCCTAAATGTTGGAATGAGCTCCCTATTGACATGGATGCCCAAAAGTCTACAAATCTTCCACCGCTGGCTAAAAACACATATCTTCTACAAATAAAAAAGTGCACATATCTATATATATATGTGCACTTTCATATGGCCCTTTGTAGTTTTGCCTTTTTAAAGCTAATGTACTTGCACTTACTTGTTGTCTGGAGTTTGCACCTTGAGGATTCAAATCACTTAACTGGAAGTTGTTTTAGATAAAAGCGTCAGCTAAATGACATGTAATGTAACATGTAATGCTGTTGTTACATGATTTAGAACAAGTGAGGTTCCCAGTATTTACGGTCTTTGACATATGGCCATTTACTAGCTCCAGTGAAGTAGTTTGGAGGTTAAATGCATGCCAGGGGATATTTGGGAAGAAGAGCTTTTCCCTAACCAGACTCAAGTCCCAGAAGCCTATGGCTCAAAATCCAGCTTACTTAACCTCTAAGCTGCTACTGCAGTCTTGAATATTGATTTAAATTTGTGGACAAGCTGCACAAATGATCGACTCTGCCTTTATTTTTTTTTCTTAATGATTCCTCTTTCTCACACTATCTTCTTTGAATATGTGATTGTGAACATGAAAAGAGGGCAGAGTTTTAGTTTGCTAGAGGCCAAAAATCACATCTGTTCAAACGGCGGATTGCAGTCAGTCAAATCCTTATTGAAGCGGGAACAAAGCCTAATTGCATGACCTTTGAGTGAAGCCTTGGCAATCAGCCTGCCCTTGGAGTAGAGGGGAGCGCCGTGGCTTCACACGTCATTCAGGCCAGGGGCTTGCGATGAGGAGCTGGCGTTCGGAGAAATCTCAAAAGGACTTGTTCACTGTCTCGTCTCACGCTAATGAGGGGCACAAATTGTAGACTGAGTGGCTTTTCAGAGCTCGGCAGTATGAAGTTGGGCTAATAGCTACGGATGTGACATTTCAGAGCTAAGACAAGAGAGGGAACCTTAGAAAGAGCAAGTGGAAATCCTTTTCACATTCCTATCAAATCCTTTATGTGAAATCGAGAAGACAAGTGTCAAGTCGGTAAAGGCTGTTGATGCGAGTGATTCAGTTTAGCGAGAGATAATGTTCTGCATAAAAAACGGTGACTCCCTTCACTGTTGCTTTTACGTCTCCTTCCCCTCGCATCCGTCCTGAGCTCAAGCAGCCGTGTAGCGGCTTTTTGGTCCTGTGCTCTCTTTGCCCTGCATGAGGCCTGTTTTGCGGCTCCACACAAAGAATAAGCTGCCTTCTGAACTATGTCTGACTCCATAGATGCTGAAAAAGAGAAACAAATACTTTTGAATTGCTTCTCAGAGCTCAGCTGCATAAATCACAGGTGGGTTGGCAAAGAGGTTGCATAAATACAACCAATTGTATCATGAAAAGGTTGTGATGCAAATGTGATATTTTTGATATACTCTGTGTAAACTAGATTTTGACATCATTTTGCATGTGTTTATCAAGGTTTGTAGTAAAAAAAAATCCAAGTCATTCATTTAGTGTTTTGGGTTTATCCAAGAATTCTTCTCCCATACTTTTTAAGAACAGAAGTATTGTTTTTGTTTTATTTTATGCTTTTGGAGATCTTTGATTTAAGTTTGAGCAACCCCTTGGTATTTAGTGCTCATATCTTCTCATGCAAACTATGTAGTTCATTATTTTATTCATATCTAATCTTCCTGAAATGCAAAGCATTTGTCATGGAAAAGATACTCCAGCAGGTGTTTTGAACAGTTGTTTTCATGATCTCATAAGCTGTTGAAATGTTGAACCAGTTTTGCAATGCATCAAGATCGAGAGTAGCATGTTATGAACAATGTCATGGGTATTTACTGTAAGAACACCTGGGCTGTGCTAATCCAGTCTTGATTATACTTCTGGGCAGTTTCTTGGCTGATACGGGGCAGTTTTCTCAGTCATTTCTTCTAGATAGCCTATCCTACTGTGAAGGAACCTTTCTTCCTTTTACTTTTCATTGTGTTTTTTTTCTCAGACCACTTTGTCCACTGTTCAACCTAGTTTCCAGACTTTAAAAAAAGAGTTGAGAGAGTGAAAAAAATGAGGTGAAATATAAAATTCTGAATGCTGCATGATGCATCCCACCAGACAGGCTACATGTGCATTTGTAATATGTTATCCTTGGTTAAATTCTTATATAATTGGTTAAATTCACTATATTCTTTTGGTATTGCGGTACCAGATTCCTGTTTTAGTGCATGTTGAAGAGATTGTGTTTCTTACTGAAATCACTGAGTCACTGCTCTCCTCTCTCTCATCAACCTTTCTCTCATTCTCTGTCTTTTTCTCACTCTTAATCACCCACTCAACAGACACACACACACACACACACACACACACACACACACACACACACAAACAACACATGCAGACACAAATAAAACACACACACACACACCTTCCTGAGTCTTGTGGACCTTTTTAAGCAGCCAATCATTAGAGCCCGTCCCTGTTCTGTGATGTGGCTGCTAAAATTAGCCTCCTCTCTCTCTGAGTCGACATCTGCCATGACGCACTGTAAGAGCCAGGTAGCCATGCTGCTCAGAGGAAGAAGAAAATACTTTTTATTCCTTTCTTTGCCTTTCTACTCCACCTTTTTTCCTACCTTCTCACCTCCTCACATCCCCTTTCTTTCCTTTTTTTTTCTTCCCTTCCCTTTCCTGCCCTGTCTGCTTTCTTTCAATTGCTTCTTTCTCTCAGTATGATTGCTGTCGTCTTTACTTTAGAGGTTTCTTCTGTTATGTCTTTCTTTTCTTTTCCTTTTCAATCTGTTAAGTCAAATGTTACCCATTTGAGGCTCTGGTATGAGGTCTGACTCACTGTACGTTGCTGCTGGTTCTGTATTACTTTTTAACAGTGCAGAGATTATAAACCTTATACAATTATATGTTTTATAAAATTATAAACATAATGCCAGAAGGTGTATGCAGTCCTTCACAGTTCAGTCAGTGCAGTCATGGCTTTATCCTCTCTTTTTTTTCTTATACCGGTCTTTAAAACATTGAATAGAAAGGAAGCTTTCTGTTTTTCTGAGTAAAATAAGCTTACAGTTTAGATTTTCAAGGACAGAAACATGCACATATGACAACATGCATTGTTTTGTATTGTATTTTGGAGTCACTTTAAGTATTTTATGTCCTTGCTGTCTCCAAATGAGTTCACCTGGCATCATGTCTGCATCTGACAGCTTTTCTCTGAAAATGAGGTGTTCTGTTGCGGGACAGCTAGTTTCCCTTATTCACAAAAAGCCATAAGCCAAGTACTTTTTACTTTTTAGTCTGATTTCAGTTCTTTTGGTTGTCTCAGGTTAAGTTGTCTCTGAGCGTATTCAGGGCTGAGATGGAACTGTGTTTCTTACAGCTCTGTTTACAGTGACACATCATCACTGCTCTGACAGTTGCTATTCTGACTTTTGTACTCATAGAAAACTCACATGCTGGAAAGCATGTTGCATTCCTATGACAACCACAAACTGTGAGCTGTCATGTCATTAGCTACATAGTCAGCAGGGGTTGTAATATGTTGAATTTCTTCCATTTTGGTATTTTTGAAAAGGTAATCTACAAATGTTCATGTTCTTGACCCCTGATTTATAGTTTAATAACTTTCATCAGAAATGTTAAATCAGAAATGTCATAAATCAGATTTCAGGTTTCATTTCACTTGATCTCATCATTACACTTTAGTGTTATAATTATGCAGCTTTGGGTTACAGTCTTTTTGAGTCATTTATGATCTTTTGGCAATACACACAAACCTATGATATATTAGCTCATGTCCAATTGATTTATGTTGCCTGTTTTAGTTAATAGTTACTATGATTTGATCAAATCTTTTGAAAAACGGAGTTACTAAAGTTTTTACAAGAAAAGGACAAATGTTACTGAACATTTGGTATTTTGAGCTGGACTTGTGCTGTTATTACCTTATTGGGTGCTGATAACTATCGCGGGTGTGCGACAACCAAACGGAACGAATCATGAGTGCATGATACTATCCCAAAAAAACTGTTGCAGTTAATACACCAGAGCTAGCCAAACAAGCCTTGCTAGCGAGTGTTTTTTCTAGTGGCACAGAGTACTACAACAACTTGAAGAGACATAAAAAAATCACCAACGCTTTAACGTAGTGTTTTTGTTTGTTGTTGTTTTTGCTTTTGGTAAATTCTGATTGTTTGTCTGTGCGCTATATTCTTATTAATTTATGAATATTGTTACAATGCGTTTCCTGTAACGTTTGTAATTGTACATATGTTTAAAAAATTAATATTGATATCATTATATTCATAGTCGATATCACAATATCACATTTTATCAATATCGTGCAACCCTACTGGGTGTGCACCTGTGTCAGTGTACACTGTATGAGTGTCAGTGCATTTGCACTGTTATCTGCACTTTCAAAGCAATTTTTATTTAGTGTGTGTATGTTTGTGCTTTTCTTTCTGTGTATATGTGTGTTTAGTTGTATAAATACTGTGTAAATGTGTCTGTTAACATGAATGTGTGTTTCTGCTTTGGTGTCAATGTGAACATCTATAAATGTGAGCTTCCTGTTTTAAAATGTCAGATATCATCATCTGTGGTTTCTGTTGTGTTCGGCTCAGGTTGAAACCGACTGCTAATCTATCACCGCTCTGCAGATGGTCAGAGATTAGACTCATTCCCAAAAATAAGATAGAAAGGCAAGCTGCCTCATACAGCAGCCAAACAAGCTGATTCAAAGCTCGCAGAAGCTATAGTTAACAGAAACAGGTGAGGATTGTTTCAGGAAGAGTCCAGGTTTGGATCCCCTGTCCAGTTTGTTTTTCTTTATTGCTCACTAATGCTGCATGGAAGTATAATTACTGTATAATTTGTCCTAGTGGTAGTAGTAGGGGTCACAGAAATGTAGCTGCAGCATTACAGTAGTTCTTACTTGTAGCATTGGCACCAGAAGCAATAATAGCATACAATGTAAGCATTGGTAGCGTTTGCGAGCATAGTATTAGTATTTGTGGCGGGATGAGTAGTGGTACCACTAGCAGAAACAGCAGTAGTACTTCTTGTGGCAGTAAAACACTATAAGGGGTAGCAGAAGTACCTCAACTAGTACAAGGAAACGTGATAGAAATAGTATCAGCCAGTCTTGTATAAAGTACTTAAAAGCAGTATTTGAGTTGAAGTACAAGTATCTTACCAGAAAATGACTTTGGCAGAAGTTAAAGTCTCCTTTTAGAATATTACTTGAGTAAAAGTCTTAAAGTATCTGATATTTACTGAACTTAATTATCAATGTACTTAAGTAAAAGTAAAAAAAACTTTTATGAACTTTATGGCCAAATGTGTGTAACGTTATCTTCATCACCACTGCGGTCAGGTTGGTCATCGTCTGTTACCGTGGCAACAGGGGTACAGTGATAGGATGGCCGCTGTTTTATTGGACAAAAAGCAAAAGCTCTACAATTGCCCGATTAGGTTAAATTGTAGATTGATTTGCGCTGGCCTGTCATTGTGATCTCGCTCAATACTGAACCAAATTCAAAAGATTGTTGATCACATCAGACTAAACGACACAAATGCATGGGGGAATGGGGCCCAGTTTCAAGAAAACAGTAGTTATCCTTTAAGTACAGTAGCAAAGTATTTGTACTTTGTTACATTACAACACTGGTAACAGTGTTGGGAACAGCAGAAATGGTAAGCTCTTCAATTTCCCTATTCTTAAAGTCTCAGTAATATATTTTATTGTTTAATAATAATATCTTATTATTAATATGTTACTGTTCATTTATACTATATACTACAACATTAGTAGTAGTGGCAGATTTTATTTATAGAGCTTGAGAATAGACATATTTGTAACCTTAGTAGGATCAGTATTAGTTTTGAGAAAAGTAAATAACTGTGTCTAATGGTTGTAACAGCAGCTCTATTAATAGGAGCATTAGCAGTAGTTGCCATACATCATATTAAAACTTATAGTAATACTATAGTTGTAGTTTCGTTATTAATAGTAGTAGTAGAGAAACAGGAATAAACAGGAATTCTTAAACACATTGCTCTCCCCTGAATGCCCTGGTAGATAAAAACCACACACATACCGTAGTTGCAAAGGAAAACACACACTGGACATTATTACTTTGTTGTACACACACACACACACACACACACACACACACACACACACACACACACACACACACACACACACACACACACACACACACACACAAGCAGCCCCTGCTCATGTCATCAGTCCAGATCTAGATTGAACTTAATGAGAGCGCTGCATGCATACAGCCCATAACTCAACATAGCATACTGACCTACTGACTGACTGACTGGCCAGAGTAAAAGTGTGTGTGTGTGTGTGTGTGTGTGTGTGTGTGTGTGTGTGTGTGTGTCCCTGCTCCCAAAGTAATGTTGAACTAGAGTTTCTATGAGGCTTTTTCTGAGCAGCTGAATCTCATCTGTTCAGCTCGGTGAGAAGTCATCGATCACTCTGCACTGCATGATTGCATGGCTTGTGATGCAAACCAAACGGGTGACGGAACTTTTTTTACTTAAGTTATTGAAATGCAAATGAGTGCGATGTTAACATCATGACAGCCTGTCACATTTTGGCAAATGAGGCAGCGAAGGCTTTGGACAGATTATGAATAATGTGATTGTTGCTGAATCATGGTTTGGAGACAAAGCTTTACAGAAGACATACAGAAACTGCACAGAAGAGAGCAGCAAGTGTTTCTGGTGTGCGGATCATTGTAGAAAGAGTAAAGAAAGAGAACCTCACTACACATTCTTAGCAAATAATGAGGTGTTTTCATCTTGTTGCAGCAGAATAAAAAGGTGTAAATACCTGACGAGCAATGCACTAAAATTTCCCCAAGCAGCTAAATGCAATAGATGATGGTGATGAAATATGATTTAATTGAACGCTAAAGGGGATTTTTTGTCTTGTCTGTTGGAAATTTGACTGTATTATCCCCCCCTGCAGGAATTGATTATTATTCATCAAATTTGGAAAGCTGAATGGAAATGGCAACATTCAATGACAAGTTCTTCAGAACAAAGTCATTAAAGTTGATTGATGCTGATAATCCTTCTAGCAAATAAATAAATCTAGTGATAAATGGAAAAAGCAATGCACTTTTTGAGTAATTGTTGACTGAGTTTCCATGGGTGCTCAGGCTTATTGCACTACAGTCTCTGTCCACCAAAACCAGCCACAAAAGACATTTGTACTGTCCCGAACATACATAAGTCTTCATTAGCTCCTCTGTTATAACACAGCATAATGCATTTCTTTGTTTTTGTCTTTGCATGAAATATAACCGACGTTAACCGACTCTGTAGAAGACAAACAGGTGACTCAAATCTAATCAGCTCTTGGAGGACTCTTCATTTTTTGACTGTGAAAGCTGAGAGAAATGCACCTCATTTATATTTTATATTTTGTGTATTTACCTGGACACAGCGAATGCTTGTTTGTCCCTCTACCTGTTTGACGCTCCTCCTCTATACCTGAATGTCTCATTTATTTACAATGCTCCTTTTGCAGTGGATGAGAAGAAGAGCAGGATGGAGTTCAGCTAGAGAGAGAGAGAGAGAAAGAGAGAGAGAGCAGGCAGAACATAAAACTGCAGGAGCTTGTAATAGTGTTTCCTACACATTAATTAGCTGCAGTCATTCCTGTACAAACATACAGCAATAAAACTGATATACGGAGATCCTCTCAGATCCTCTCCTCCTTTTCTCCTTTTGCCTTTGCTCACCTCTCTACTCCTTCTCTACTACTCTTTTCCTGTTTCCTCTTTTTTCTTTACCTCCTTATGTCCTAATTTCTTCTCTTCTTTATCTCTTTCCTTCTCTTCCTTTTTTCTACCCTCTCCTCACATTTTATCACCTCTTTTTATCCCTTCTTCTGTCCTCCTCCTTTTTAATCTATTTTTCTTCTCCTTATCTCCTCCCTTCCACTATTCTTTTTGTCTTTACTTCTTCTACTCCTTTTAATATCTTCTCCTCATATTTTGTTCTCTATTATCTTATCTCCTCTTTTCTGCTCTAATCTTCTCTCTTCTACATTTTTCTCCCTTCTTCTCCCCAGTTCTTCTGTCTACGTCTCCCTTTCTCATCTTTTCCTATCCCTTGGCCTCTTGTCTCCTTATTTTTCTTCTTGTCTCACCTCTACCTCCCTCTATCCTACCTTTTTAAACCTTTCCTCCTTTTTTTACTCCCTTGTCCTCTCCTCTATTATCTTCTCTCCTCTTTTCTGCTTTTATCTTCTCCTCTCTCCTACATAAGAAGAGGACCCTTCTTCTCCCTAGTTCTTCTATCTACTTATCCCTTTTCCTCTCTTTTCTTCATTTTTCCTCTATTTGTTTTCTTTTCCCCCACTATCCTTGTTTCCCCTTTCTCCATCTCTTCTCCTCACTGGTGGGGAGTATAGAGAAAAGACAAGAGTATGTAGGTGTATGGACAGACAGAATAAAAAAAGGCAGAAAGATTAAGGAGGAGTCTGTCCGCCTCTCGTATTGCTGAAGGGGAAAGCAAGATCCATCATGGCCTTGGCTCACACACACATTTTTAAACACTCGGACTCACATGTTCCCACACTTAAAACATAAAAACCACACACAGTTGCAAAATAAAAGGCACATGGACATTCACACTTTGTTGTACATGAATAAATACACGCACAGTTAAACAAACACACACACACACACACACACACACACACAGCCCCTTATTCCTTTGCATTATTTATTTGTGCTGGCTGGCAGACAGTGGAGGAAGCCAAGCAGCAGAAGCAAGGATGCTGCTTTTTACATATGGCCTTTCTATACACACACACACACACACACACACACACACACACACACACACACACACACACACACACACACACACACACACCAGTGTCATCAGTTTTATCTTTGTTTGTCCTTGTCTTTCATCTCTCTTTCTTAAATTAATATCACTCTCCTTTCTCTCATTCTTGGTGATTTGTCTTCTCTTTCTCCTTTCTCCTGATCTTGTCCTCCCTCTTCACTTAGTTAAACATCATTCTCCTCTCCTTCGAGCAGTCGGGTTTGAAAGTTCAGCTCCTCTGAGAGTCAAGACAAATATACAGCATATTACTGCTTGCCTTCTCTTAACACACTCTCTTTATCTGTCATATTCTGTCTCTTTTTCTTTATGTTGCAGAGTTGCTGTGTTTCTTTCCATCTCTTAAGCAAACAGAATGCAAACTTTAAAGTGTTACAAATAGTGCTGGATATCAAACCTGACAGGTTGACAGTTTAACTTTTTAATTTGTTACATGTTGGCTCCAAAGTGAAATGTGTCAACAACTATTTGATACATTGTTATGAAATGTGGTACACACATTCATGTCCCCCTCAGAATGAAACAGCCATCATGTTGTGCCATCATTAAGTCACATTTTTTAGATTGTCCAATATTTACATATTGATATAAACTATGTTATGGAAAATCAGTTGAGAAACTTCTCTCTCACGCGCTTTTGGTTGTAGATTTTTCTTCATAATATTTTATTTACTCTGTTTCCTTTAACAGCTCATTTTAGTTCCCTCCCTTCTAGCTCTCCCTCTTCTATTTCCCTCTTATTGTCATGTTTGTCTTCTCACAAATGTAATTTTGACACTTTTGCTGCTTTGTGTCTCTTAGGTCAAAATAAAGTAGGTAAAACATCCACATTTGGGGACACAGTGAGAGAAGAAAGAGGGAGAGAGAAGAGGAGAAGAGCTAATAAAGCAGGGATAATGAGGCTTAGAAAATAATGATAAAATGTAGAGTGAAGTCATACGGTGTGTGTGTGTGTGTGTGTGTGTGTGTGTGCTTGCGTGTGTGTGTGTTGTTTCTTCTGTGTAGGTTTGTGTGTTTATGTCTGTGTGTTATTGGCTGATGTCCTTGACTATATGACTGATAATATCATTACTTCAGGTCCCTGTTGGAGCAGACAGTGTGTGTGTGTGTGTGTGTGTGTGTGTGTGTGTGTGTGTGTGTGCGTCTGACGTCTGTTAGGTATGTGTGTGTGTTCACATTATGTGTGAAAATGATTGTGTCTGCTTGAATACACACACTCCCTCAGGTCGTTAAAACACTGCATCACACACAAGCACACCTTGTTCTTTTTAATACAATCCTCCTACATACACATTCTTTTAATCATTTATGTTAGTTAGCGTTAACCTGTGAAGGTTTCCAGGTTAATATCAACAATTCGGTTAATGGTTACCGTGGCCACAGCACTTGAGCTTATTAGTCCTTTCCTCTCTTCTTCCTCCTTCCTTCTCAACTCTTTACATTCTTTGTCAGTAGGTTATTCTCTTTTGTCTTAAATGTCTCCTCACTTGCATCTTCCTTGCATCTTAGTACTCCCGATGCAAGACGTGAGGAAGAAATGTAATGACAAGATGTATGTGAGGAAAATGAGGAGACAACCTACTGAAATGAGACATCCTTCCCTCTCAGCGGTAGAGCGGTCGCCTGCCAATCGGAAGGTTGGTGGTTCGATCCCTGGCCCTGCAGTCCCATGTCGAAGGTGGCACCTTGTACGGCCACATTGTTGGAATGGTTACTTTGTAAAAGCGCTTTGACTAGTCGTTAAGACTAGAAAAATTGTAATATGTAAAAACAGTCCATTTACATTTAAAGCAAGGCAATGAGGAAAAAAAACTGAAAAAATGTTACTTTGCACCCAAAAGTAACACCATAAATTTACAAAATGGTCAGAAAAACTGCTGCAGAAAATCACTCAAAGATCCACAGGGGGATTAAAAACACTACTGAGGCAATGACTTAACCAAGCCAAAGATATGGATCAAGTTAACACTGCAAAATGAGGGATTAAGGCTTTGCTAGACAAATGCTACTCAATGTTGTTCTGCATCTGTTTTTCATATTCTTCAATCTTACACTGACGTTCAGTGTCAGGCAGCAGTTGAGGCCACAGTAGATTGAATGTTTAAGCTGAACTATGGAAGCATGCATGGGCATGACAGTTTTTTTTGAATTAGTAATGACTTCATCATGAGCAATCTGAGCCTACAGACTGTGAGGATCCTCTTCACCTCAATCTCACCTTCTGAAGATATGCAGATGCAGATTTTTGCCCTGTGAACACCCCTAAACGAGTGTATGCATCTTCACTGTTTTTGACCATTTAACCAAACTTTTCTATCTTCCTCTCTTCTGTTTTTCTCTCTGTGCAGGTATTTCGTACCGACTTCATCACGGCCATGAAGCTGCCAGACTCGGCCCAGCTCGGCCCGGACGACTTCTACGTGCTCTCGGACCCTTGGAGACAAGAGTGGGAGAAGGGAGTGCAGGTCCCTGCAAGCCTGGAGGCCATACCAGAGCCTGTGGTCAGGTACGACAGATATAGCCATCAAGTAAATAAGGACAGCAAATAAAGTGTTGTGATCTGTTTTAATAGTGATTCACTACTACCCAACCTTTGGCAGCAGAGACATGATCACCATCTTAACACACTGGCAGAGTTCCCACTGTCACAAAGACCATGTGAGGGTTATGAGATTTGAACTTTTGTTTGCCATGAATAATACTGGTTTTGGAACATTGCCAAATGCTCAATTAACTTCTGGAAACTTGTGAAATATGAGTTCATGCAACCCTGAAAATTTAACTTGACATTCAAAATTCATTCATTGGCAAAATGAATAGTTTTTGCTGAGACAAAACTATGATCATTTGCTGTTGTACATTAATCAATATTTTGTAAATGTTTATAAAAGATTTGGCATTGATTTAATAAAGTGTGGGAACTCTACACAATTAAGTTGCCTGAAATTACACCTATTGGCAATATATATTAGTGAATGGAATACATGCACCTGCATGCACAAAGGACACAAACAGATCGTTGGCTTTCTACTCTCTAAGTGATTTTTACACACACACACACACACACACACACACACACACACACAGAGAAACACACAAAGAAACACAGAAGCAAGCTGGTAGGCAGATGTGTGCAGGCATGCACTTCGACCCACTTATATTCACTCATACTGTAGATTAGTCTGGGCACGCTCCTACTCTCTCCCCCACTCTCTCTCTCACCCCAGTAGGTTGTTGTGGTGCTCTAGTACTACTGCAGCTGCTTCACATACCCATGTGGTTTGTTTGGCGTTCTAGGAACTAATGAAAATGCTCAGACTGCTTGGTAATGCCTGTTAGACAGACATGTCATACTGGGGGCCACACACACACACAAGCACGCACATACACGCGCACACAGACACAGACAATTATCCAATCATGGGAGATTTGGTCAAATGTTATGTATCCATGAACATTTTATGGATACATTAATTTACCTGCTTGAAAAAAAAACAGATGCGGAGGAAGCTCACTCAACAAAGTAAGACGAGTAAACGAAAAGTAACAACTTCTTTAACTAAAATGTCATAGCAAAGTAATATTTGGTTGCATATTAAACAGCAAGTTAAAAATCTATTAAATATGTTCATTCAGTCAGTCCATTATAAATAAGATTAAAACAAATTTCTTATGTTTTATTTTAAGGGTCATAACAGCTGCAAAAAAGGGGCTGGTTGGTGGTTGAGTTGTAAAAACTGAAAACTGTTTTGCCATGCTTAATAGAAGTTCTAACTGGGCAAATGAAAAAGAAAATAGACGCCTATCTGATCCAATAACATAAAATAAGCACTTTAAAATGAGGAAATGAGGAAACAAGAGAACCTGAAATGCATCTTTGACTATCAAGTGAAAAGGTTTTCAAAAGCAGTTTTACTGAAGAGGAATCAAGTTTCCATAATAGAAAAACAAAAACATTTGCAACAACGACAGAAGAATAAATGACTTCCTTAGAGTGTTAAGGAGGGCAGAAGACAAAGGTTATAAATAATGAAAATATGAAAGAAATCTGGATCATCTTTATGATTCTCAGATTTGAAAGGATACATTTGTCACCCTTAATGTTTACATTGTCTAATAGCTTAACATCTCAGCAGACACACATATGTGACACACATACACACAGTAACAGCTAACAGATTAAAGAGAGCAGAAGGCAGAGAGAGATAGATGGGCAGATTGAGAGAGAGAGAGAGCAATGGCAGAGATAGATAAGGATAGATGATGAATGGGGGCTAATATATTATCTTACATGCGATAGGTTGATGAAGTGATATACAGTGATGCTGAAATGGAGTGATGATGGATAGATTGGGAGATAGAGGAGAGAGGGATGAGTGTAAGTGTGACTGAGCTGATGGTCTCTGTCAGTCTTTGACAGCGATTTGTCTATCTTTTTCCTGTTGTCTGTCATCTGGAAGCCACTACTCCTCTCTCTCTCTCACCTTCTGCCTCCTTCTTTTCCGTTCCTCACTGTGTCCTTTTGAAATGTTTGGTCTAAAATCTCCAGCGATGCTTGAGACTTCCTTGGTTTTACCCATATGAGCCCCTGTGGTCAGGCAGAATTAGTGGTAGGAAACCTTATTCCCACACAGGAAGTGATGGTTTTTTCAGAATTGGGTAAAAAACAAACTGTCTATAAGCAAGCAATGAGCTTAACAAGGGATAAGAATACATACACAAAGCTCTCTTGATTCAGTTTATACATTAAGCACAAATCAGTGCTTCAGAATAAATAAAAAACAGTGACAAAACTGCCTGGCTTAAAAACATTTTCTTTTGTAAAAAATGTTGAAAGCACATGACTTCCGGGGGCGCCGGGCTGTGGCTGTCCTGCTGCTTCTCGCGTCTGGTACTGTAGTGTGTGATGTACAGTGGGTTCTACATGTTATGTCTGTCGGTGTCTGATTGAGGGACTATCTGTTTGTATTATATGTCTGTTGTCTTGTCATGAAGTGCCTTGCGACTGTGCCTCAAACCCAAATGCCCCACAGGGACAATGAAGTGATCTACTAGTATGAGATGTTACAGGCAAAAAAGGTTAAAATTGATTGAACTTTTGCAATAGACAGGGGTAACCAATACAAAAGCTTTCAAAACAGCTGTTCTGATCCTGAATTGGCTTGACCTTTAAGCAAGGGGCTTAATTATTCCACAGTAGAGCTGATCCATTGTGTTATAAAAGGATGTTCAGATATTCACTGTAAAAGTACAGATCGTCGAGTGGGGAACAAAAGAATTGTGGCAAGACTTTCAGTGCAGTCTTTTGGCATAAAATGTGGTGGGCAGTGGATGGACATGGTTGGACTTGCTCTTTCCATAGCAAAACAATGTCTAACATTGGTGAAAAACATTTATGGAGAAGATTGATATCGCTGATGTGTGTTAATACAAGGCTACAGCCAGCAGACGGTTAGATAGCTCAGCACAGAGACTGGAAATGGGGAAACAGATAGCATGGCTCTGCAGGGCTCCAGACTTACCTTTCCACTGGTATCACTGGTGCTACTATTTTGGTTGGTCCCACCAGCACATGATTCTGTTGCAGGTTTTTTGTTGTTGTTGTGCACCTTCAAAGTTTTAAGCTTAAACTGTGTTGACCTGCATGGGTACTTTGTTTGTACTTAGTCATTGTGTTTGAAAGTGTTACTTTTTCTTTTTTATTGGCTCAGTCGGGCTCTCATGCACGCGCTTTCATCATCAGTGGCATCTGAGTCAGAATGTCTCGTTGTCTCTGCCTACCCACCAGCCTCCTCTCTCTCCTTGCTATGCTTTTTACAATCAGCTACCCTGCTTCATTTTTGGAACCCCTAACCGCTGAATTGATTGTTTTGTAAAGTTCTATACGTTACATATGTGCATGTGCATGGCTCCTTGTGCGTAGGTGGGTGCCGGTGGGGCCACCGATGATAATGTTCATCATGCACTTGCATGAATGCAAACAAGTGATATTTTGCACCTATACAGAAAAAACCCGGTAGTAATCTGTAGCCCTGCTCTGTCAAATGGTAATACAACCTGCATACCAGGACCTCTACAGTTTATTAATCAATGTTATTTTTGATTTAAAGTGACATGGTGCGTCTTTGACTGCTAGGTGACGAGGACGCTGCTTTTACTCTATATGTTGCTTTTTATTAAAGAGATTTTGCTAACCCAAAAATAAGAGTAAATTGAGGTAGCTCCTGCCGTCTTCCTGTCTCCATTTGTCATGTTCCTTTTAGCTATTTGTGTCATGATCCACCTCTCCTGTTCTTTTTTTCTTCTTCTCTTGTCTATGTCTTCATCTCTACATCTCTCATTTTCCCTGGCTTCCCTCCTTCCACTCCCACCTTCCCCTCTTACTTTTGCTCTAGTTTAGCCAGAGGCGCAGACACATTTTTCTTTTTCTATTTTTTTAATGAATAATGACATCATCTCCAAAAAATGTTGGAGAGGAAAAGAGCTGCGGGCCCTGTCTGGCTTTGACAACACTCCTCTGCCACATTTCTCTCTCTCTCTCTCTCTCTTCTCTCTCTCTCTCTCTCTCTCTCTCTCTCTCTCTCTCTCTCTCTCTTTTGGCTGCTGCGGCATGATTTTCGGTAAAACTGTTGTGGCAGATCATGAAGAGGTCATTATGGTTTGATGTTGTTTCTTTTGTGCCTCTCCTTACCAAACCACTGCAGGAGAGAATCAGGCAGTAGAGGAAGATCAGGAAGATAAAGAGTCTTTATCGCGCCATTCCTCTCTGTCTCCCTGTCCTTTATGTTCTATGTTTGTCTATCTCTCTCTCCACCCACTGCCCCTCATCTCCTTTATAATTTCTTCTTCTGACTTTCCTCTTGCTTGTCCCCCTCTCTGACCGTCCCTCCTCCCCTCTGTCTATTTTATTTTATCACAGACTTCCCCCTCTTTTTCATCCCCCCCCCTCCATAGTTTTGTCGGGGCTGAGTGGAAGTAATTAGCCATTGCGTAACACTGTCTATGTACAGACAGTGAATAGGGTTTTGGCAACAGCTCGACAGCCTCGGTCCCCAATGACAACGCCGAGCTGTAGAGGGAAATAATTACACATACACATGAGAAGATCTGTGTCTTTTCACAAAATCAAAGAAATTAGATAGTTGTTATTTTATTTATTGCTTAATTTTTTTCCCCTTGGACTGGTGGCCGAGTCAGTGAATGTGAACCCGTTGTTTGTGGTTTGGCTGAACATGTTGGCTTTATGAAAGGCATGTAAAGCTGCAGCCCTGGGGAGTATCACATGGAGAGACTCGTTTCCAAAGTGCTTTATGTACTGGACATAAGATTGATTTAGCAGATTGTTGTTGATGTTAAATTGTACTTTGGACAGCTTATCTGCTTGGTTGGCATAAATATGTTTTACAGACTTGTAATATTTCAGGTATTGATTGATTTGTTGACAAATTCAAGAATCCATGTACTAATGACATGTAAAGTTTTAGCTCAGTAGAGATTGTAGGACAATGGCATAGTGGTCCCCAGTGGTGGAAAATCTGTAGGTCAGGTTTCCGGCAGCTGTGATCATATGCAAAACTTGGGTCAGGCAAGCATGGATGCTATGTAAAACCTTCAGTCAACAAGCTTGATGCTATGAACACTGAGAGAGGATGTTGATACTGTAGATACTTGATAAGGCAACAAGGCCTTTTTTATAGGCCTTTTTTATTTTGAGAAGAGCTATCTGTTTCTGTTAAAAACTTCTTGGCTTGGTTTTATTCTGTCATTAATAACCTTCAAATTTGTCCAAATAGTCACAAAATGAGCAAGATGAAAACCGAAAGAAAAGACAAAAATTCAGTCCAACATGGGGTCTAGTCAATGGTTTACATCCCAGCAATTTGGCCAGATATTTTTGAAGATGTTTTTGGTTTTAGCAATGCAAGCATAGAAAAAATATAGCAACTCCACTTACTGTAACACAACTGAAAGACAGGAGCTGACCTGCTCCAAAGTCAATTTAGACTATTAGCCTGCATGTGTTATGACAATCTGACAGCTGCCAAATACTGACACATTAAAACATTTCAGTGATGTCAGTTAAAACTGAGTACTGCTGAAAAAACATTCAGTAATTTGTAGAATTTCTTTTTTCTTTTTCTGGACTTTGTTAGAGCTGTGGACTTGGCAGGCTAAGACTGGATACAAATTATAATTGCCCTGGATTTTTCCCAGTATAACTGATTGAGTTGGAATGGGCCTTTTTAAGAGAGGCAAAGTGCATATGTCAGGCTTTGCATTCAGGTGCAGGTACAGAGAGGAAGTGCCGGCCAACATCATTTGAATTGACGGAATTCCTAGGAACATCATACAGTATGTAAAGCCATGGGTTGTTATTCATTATACAGTTTCTGTTGATATATACAAATACATCTGCTCATCCGCACAGACACGCGCGCACAGACACACACACGCACACACACGCACACACACGCACACACACACACACACACACACGCACACACACTCCGTCACTGGGTAAGTCAGACAGTGTAGCAGTGGGTCAGAAGGTTAATTGCTACTAATGATTCAGTCTCACAGACACACACACACACACACGGATTGAATAGAGCTTGAGGACATTAAGATAGAGAGATTGAGAGGCAAGTACAAAGACAAATAGCTGGATAGTGAAGATGGTAGAGAGTCTAAATGTCAGGTATTGAAAGGGTTCAGCTGTATTTAAAGCTTAGAGAGTATACTTTGAAAGTATTTATGTTTAGCTACTGCTGGTAATTTTTCTCCACCAAGGCTCTTTTGTGAGTTATATAATGTTTTTACGTTTGCCTAAAACAGCTTTTTCTTAATTTTATTAAAATCATGGGACACAGGAAGCCACATGCTCATTAGCGTGTCAATGTAGTTTTAGAATAGAACAATATATAATCTTCATAATCAGTTTTTTTGTATTTGGAGAAGACATTCTGTTACTTTTTATAACTAGGTTCTGACCTAAATATTGTCCTTCCTGATTATTAGTTGTTTTTCAGCTAAAAACAGCCTGCTTTACACTACAGTGGAGAAAGAAAAGTTACAATATAATACAATGTATGTGTGCTTGAATGTTTAAAAGACATGCAAGAAGGTATATTCCTTCACAGTCTCTCAGATATTTTTTCCTTGGAGAAATGATCAAATTCTTTAACTTTTCCTGTCAGAAATTAGGAGTCAGGAACACCTATATTAAATTTGGAATTTATTTTTTCTCCATCAATAAGTCTGATAAAGAGAAATGGCCAAGTCATGACAGAAGTGCATACAAAGTAAAAACACAAGGCAAACGTCAAGGGAAGGAGGAAAAGAGTGGTGGATATGTTTATATATGTATGTGTGTGTGTGTGTGTGTGTGTGTGTGTGTGTGTGTGTGTGTGTGTGTGTGTGTGTGTGTGTGTGTGTGTTCAGTTTCATGAGCGTGTATTGTATGTACACACATCTCATCTACAGTAAGTGCGTCTGTTTGTTACAGTACGTCCACAATAACATCTGGAAATTCCCCCAAGATTCATCTGCTCTTTCCAAAACAGCGCTTCATCAGATGATAAAATGACTAAGAGCAGTATCATCTGTCTCATGCACAGGGTCAGTGTGTGTTTGCTTGAACTAATGGCTTCCACACATACTGCTAATGTTAGTTGATAGTCTATTGTATTATGGCTTTTGATATAAGTGGTAAGTTAGATGGATGAGTGAAGTACTAAGGCTTGGTTATGTGTTGAACCTGTTGGCTCTGGAAATTTGCTGCCTTCATGGATGACCTGCAGACTGATTAGATATGTGATGGGACAGATAGATTTGATGAATGGAAGACTTTTTAGTATATGAATTAGGATGTATTGTCTGGCCACAAGTCCAACTTGCAGAATACTGTACATACTTACTGTACCTCAGACACTTTCTGAGAGAGATCAAAAAGCTATTTAAAACAAATGCATCTCTAGAATCTGAAAAAATATGGGTTTATATTGGTTTAGTTTGTCCTACATTTTTACAATATCTTTGGACAAACTCTCGTTATTGGAATCTCGTCGTTTTCTGATCTGAAATCAATATTGTTGATTTTGTTGTCCAATACGGTTCTCACTGTTTTCACAGTTGCGTCGAGTAAAGACCTCAAAGGCAAACTCCTGTCTACAATCTTTATTGTAAGTGTGTTAACTTTCCAGCATAACTGTGGTCCTACACACAAAACTTGGCTGAAACTTCACTCTCAGAATTCAAAAACTAAAATAAAATTTATTTATTTTATAAAAATAGTGCACTATATATTAAATATGAAGTTATTATGAACACAGATCTGGCTGAGCTGCTGACTGCTTTCCTCAATGTCTTACTAAATAGCTGAGTGACTGATGGGATACTTACTGACTTGATGACTTTATAAGTACAATCTGGATTCCTTGATGATGTGAGTGGCAGCCAGAGATGAGCTGATGGCTTACTAACCAGAGCTGGATATATCCAGGATGGATGACTTACTGACCTGTTGATCGATAGACAGGACTACAACCAAAAGCCAAATTCAGCCACATTAACTCATCACCACATTGCTATGAGGGTTCAGTGGGTGTATTTTTTGACCACATGCTGATTTTGCTGCTTTTGGCAAGTATGGTCTAAGGAGCCAAATTGGACCCTTGCCCCTGTACTGTGTCTGGTAGGTTCTCACATGACAAAACTAATAATATGTTTTAGTTTTAGCTAAATTATATTTAATGTAATAAAATAAATAGCTTTTGATCTCCTTCCCGGGGAAGGGGCTTGATACACTTCCCACTGTGGCTGGAGGCAAACGATAATGGCAAATAAAGAAATATAATAATCCATTTCTGGATGAGTTCATTGAGTCACTGGGTACATCTTTCAGCACAGTTAATGGAGACAACTGCTCTGACTGAACCATGGCTGGTTGATTGAGTCATTTACTGGCAGAGTCATGACTGATAGAAATGCTTGCCACTTGGCCACTTGGCTGACTGGTTGCACCCCTGGCTGATTGACTTGTTTCTTGACTCTTGAATGAAAATTGTAATGGAGTTAGGATCACAATGTATTCTTTGGCATAATCCAAGCACACATTCTTTTTGCCTCTTCACTACTTGACTGGGTCAGTGAGGCTGTTGCTTACCACATTTCAGGCTCGCTGACTGGCTAACCGACCGCAGTGACCACTTGCCTGGGTGGCTTGCTTGACGACTGCCTGGCAGAGCAGCCATTTCCCTGACTGACTATATGCATGAGTAAAGGGTCAATGGGTGGTGGAAAATAGGAACAAAATTCTCTGCCCTCTTGTCACCACAGTGTGTGGCTGGGTCACCAGGAGCATTATTAATCGCATAAACACAAGCTCAGTTGTTTGCTGACTGACATATGGCACTCTTTGTGAAGGTTCTACTTGTACTAATGGCCATTATCCAACCAAATAGCAGAATGACTGCTTGAGTGGTTAATCTTTGACCACATTTTTGACTGACTGTATTGACTGACCAACTGGCTTGTTGACTGGCTGGCTGACCTCACTGAAATGTCAGCGAAGACAATACTGGCAGGCTGGCTGACTGAACGACTGGTTGCCTGCCTGGCTGGCAGGCTGACTTTCTGACCGCAGTGACTGAGCGTTGGCCAGGACTGAACTGGTTTTCTGGTTCCAGCGGGTGAATCTGACTCCAGCTAAACCCATTCAACTCTGGAGGCTTGCAGGCGTAGACTGGCTTCAGCCTGGCGATTGGAACCTGGGAAATTTAAACATTTCACCTCCAAACAATAGTTTTAACCCTGCTGAGTTGTGTGTTGGAGCTGGCAAAGCAGCCAGCCAAAACCTAAATGTGTTGGCATGTGCCCATTCTACATTCCCCACCCAGAGATTAAGTTGGCATTTTTAACCTTTATCTAGCGGGGGTACTGTTATGAAGTGCCATTGACAACAACAAAAATAAAATAATTTGGAGGCTTGACCATAAAGCTTGTACAGGGAAAAAGTCTGAAGAGGAGAACTGGTCTAAGTTGATAAATGAATGTAGCTTTTCTTAAATTACATTGGGAGAAAAACATTTGTGTGTGTGTGTGTCTGTGTGTGTGTGTATGTGTGTGTGTGTGTTTGTCTATTAAAGCAATTCCCTGGATCACAACCCAGCATGTGTGGCATGTGTGGCTGGTGGTGTTTACAACAGACTACCCCCGGGCTCAATGTGGGTTGGTTTTGTGCGTATTTGTGTGGGTATGCATCTGTCTTTGTTGTTCCCCACATGGATGTCATGTGTGATGTGAGTAAACCCACAGAGCCATGTATAGGAGTCTGGACTGTGTGTGTGTTTAGACACCTGCGTTCATGGATTTATCGTTTATGTATGCATGTTTTCTGGGTATCTGCATGTGTGTGTGATAGATGTGAGTTATCCCTCTGGAATTTTCCTGTAAACACTCAAACATCTCACATGGAAAATATCATCTACCTCTTGCCTTGCTCCATTACACTAACACACTCTCTCTCTTATTTAGACACACACAGAAACACATAGATTTACTCCACTTCACTGTCTTTCTTCATTTCAACGAAGCAGTTAGCATCCTCTCCTCTCCAACAGTAGTTTCTCTGTGGTAAGGCAGATCAAAGCCCTTTGCCTTCTGCACTGTGGGTTCAGTAACATCTGGAGCACTCCGTCCGCCTTTTACCAAACTACCAATCTGCCATCTGCCAGCCTTGACTTTTATGTGTGTGTGTGTGTGTGTGTGTGTATGTGTGTGTGTGTGTGTGTGTGTGTGTGAGAGAAACAGAATAAGACACAGGTTAAGATAGGAGAAAGATGGTGGAGTTCCCCTTCTTTTTTTCACTGATCTTGTGTGTGTGCGTGCGTTTGTGTGCCTACGCTCAATTTGACTAACCCTGTTACATTTAATGAGTCAACCTGCAACTGACCATTGTGTCTTCTTCTTCCTTTTTCCCTCTCTGGCTGCCTTGCTCAAATACACTTTAGCATGGTTGATGAGGGGTTTGTGCATGAGCCTCCTTGTTTATCAGTACCAGTTTCTTACGTTACTGTCCAACCTCCCTGTCACTGGTGCACCCTCGCTGGCCATTTAAACCTATCTGCTTCCAGAAGAGTTAAACACAGTTTTCTGCTGCTTTGTCTCCCAGCGGAGCCCAGAGGCCCAGGCCTCACATACAATCTTCTCCTTGGATTTAGATGGATGGATGAATAGATAGGTAAAGGTACTCTAGATAACCAGACAGATGGATGAATAAGACATTTTCTCTTTTCGAGCAATGAGAAAAAAGTGCATCTAATAATATCACTTCCTTGCCATTCATCTAAGTGGCAAATACTTCAGGAGAGAAAGTAAACTCTGCATTAAATATCTCCAAAAACAGCTGATTTTAATTTTGACAGTGGACATACTGTACAGCATAAAGGAAGGTTTGTCAATGTTTCTCTGATAAATATTGTTCAAATGCATTCAAGGTTTTCCTGCAGGTGTTTTTCCTTTAGTCAAAAGTGACAGACAAGCCTAAACATTTCAGTCTTAATAAGCAGCTAATCTTTGGATTTGGCACAATGCAACAAAAAGAAAAGCAGCAGGCGCCAGTACCAGAATTTGGTTACTTGTTAAGCAGAAGAATGTGCAGCATATGTCTTTTGAATTTTGGTTTTGGAAAAATGGAATCCTCACTCCTGTTAGGCTAAAGAGAAACATCTGTGATGAAAGTGGCAACTCTGTTGCATAATACAGTTTGATACTTTCCTGATCACTACTTATTCTCAAAAGATCAACCCACAATTAAAACTCTAGGGAAGTGGTAATGTAAATATGTAAAAAGTGATTACCTAAATTAAAGATATTGAAAGTTCCAAAAGCCTGGCAGGATGTATTAAGTTATTTATTCAAGCAGTCAACCACTACAAATATATCCTCATATAGTAAAGATGGTAACTGGGGGTTGGTGTGTAGGCTTTATGTAAAGGATTGCATTTATATTTTTCATTACGTATTTGAAGGACATTTAAAGGTCTTGGTTTACTTTGGCCAAGCTATTGCACAAATGATCAATTTAAATAGCAATGCAATAAACTTGAACTGATGTGAAGAGCTATCTGCCTTTTCTCTCTTTCACTCTAACAGTAGTCAGTGTTAAAGGGGGAGGAAGATGACCTTCTAACTCACTCACTGTCTCACTCCTCTTGTTTCATTGCAACAAGCATAAACAAATGGAGAAATTGAGGGAGAGAGACTACAAGGGAATTGAATGAGGGACAGAAGAATAGGCAAAATGGAGGGATAGAGACACTGCGGGGAGGAGGGATACTGATGGGTGAGGAACTGAGGGAATAAGTAAACAAACAGGTAGGTGAGGCGGTTGAGTGGAGCGGTACAACAACTGTAGATCTGCTGGGAATGACAAAGAGGGAAAGAGAGAGATGAACACACAGCAAAGCTTTGCCACCACTTTATCAAATACCAGTAATACACTAATTTGTCTCTCCTCTCCTCCTGTGTTGCCTATCCGCTGTTGTGAATGTGGTTAAATCGAAGCTTTCAGGCAAAAATATAAAGCAAGTGGGAATGTACCTCAAAGGAACAGACTTAAAGCGATGTGCCCTGTTAATGCAAAGACAAAATTGAAACAAAGCTCATTAAAAAAACACCCAGCGGTAGGCGAAGATGATTTTTAAGGCTCAACCAAAAGTACATTTGCATTTTCCACTGCAATAAGAAAATACCCAAATTTCCTGGCCAAAAAAAGTAAAGAATTAAGTGGCATCATATTCTGTCTTGTCTACATCTCTTGTTATTGTTTGCTTATTAAAGGTCTGATGGCATGCTGCTTTTTGGATGCTTCTATATAGGCCTTAGTGGTCCCCTAACTATCAGAAGTCTCTTTACCGAAATTCAGCCTTGGTGCAGAATTACAGCCACTAGAGCCAGCCCAACATTGAGCTTTCCTTAGCACATGCTATTTACGTGTCTGTAGCTTTAAATGCTATTCAGGAGGGGGGGCGCCCATGGCCCGCTCATGAGAAAGAGAGAGACATCATGGCTTTCAAACGAGAAAAGTGGAAGTTGGTCAAGGCCACACCCCCAGCCTCCACCTTGCTTTTAACATCCATGACACAAGTTTTACCAGGGATGGGTTTGTTTGCTATTTAAAATATAAAAAAATAGTGAAACATGCCAATCACAATTTCCTAAAGCCCAATGTGCATCTTCAAATAGCTAGTTTTGTCACACCAAAGGTTTAAAATATAAGACATTTAGTTTACAATCCCATAAGACAAAGAAAAGCAATACAATGTTCAATTTAGAAAGTAGAATTAGGTCATGTTTGGTATATTCTGTGGAAAACAAATCAAATTGAATAGTTTCTGAAAATATTTCCCCTGGCACTTTAACTACTTTTACAAGCAAACAAGTAGTTGGTAGAGTTGAGAAACATACCAAAACCAGCCAAGCATTTGGCCGCACCTGTGGCCTGTTTTTCTCTTAGTTTCCAATAAGAAGTTGTTGTTTGTGGGTTTGTGTGCGACAGGGCTGTGCATATTTTTAGCAGGTGCTGTCGTCTGGAGGACTGGTGGTGGTGGGCTGCCTTTGAAGTGCTGGTGGGCTTACTGGAAGTGTGTCAGACAGGAAAGGAATGCAGGAAGAGGGTGGAAGTCTGTATATGCATGTGTAAGATGTATGAGGACAGGGCTTGGGTAGCCCCTCACTCTTGATGTGTACATATGTGTAGTATGTGTGTTTTGACATGACTATAGTGTCTGTGCACTGCCCAAGGCCTCATTGCTTCAATCCGTTATTCCACCCCACCTTGTCTAGGTTTCAAAGCCAACAGGGGTTTCCCACATTGTCTCTGGTAATAAAGCTGACACTGGGCTATGCTGATGTAGAACAATGTTGACAGGATATAAAGAGAAACATTTTGTTGTAAACACAGTTAGGTATTTTGTAACCCTTGAATAAATGTGAAACAACGAAAGTAAGTAAAGTATATTAGAGGTTTCCATGTACAAATTCAAGATAAAAACAACCCGTTCTCACTCCCAACTCATAAAATACTGACGCCTGGTCAGTGGCTATACATATGTTAGCAGCAATACAGGTCCGCTGCCCTATTTATTTTTATTTCTTTATTTGGTCTGTGGAGCTATTCATTTATTGCATTTCATTAGTAATGACCTATGTTGTCTCTTTGTCAGGTTACATCCTACAGTCTGCTGCTGGTTTTGTGTGTGTGTGTGTGTGTGTGTGTGTGTGAATAAAAGGAGGCTGACCCACTCAACACTAGGGTTGAACGATTAATAATATTTGCAATATTATCGCGATATGTTAAAACACTATTTCCTAATCGCAAAGGCTGCAGTTTGGTCACATGACCCGCAAGAGCAAATCAGTCTGCACTCCACAGAGAAAGCATCAATTTGGCACGCTAACGCTACACCGTACCCTGAGCAGAGTAATGTCATTCAAACAACTCTGAGTTGTAGTTTAAAACTTTTACAGCCATTTAAAATTAAGGGTTTTATTCGGGCTTGAGTCCATACATGCAGTTAATGGATACAGCCACAGAGAACTGAAATCTCGATTAGCAACGATTAACTCTGATTGCCGATTGATTAATGTGTTGTAAAAACATAGATTCAGAAAAAAAAAGTCATTTCTACTGTCCCTCCATAGGAAAATAGTTTTACAGTCACAGGAAGAAAAGGAAGAGTGACAATAACAAACGCACCACAACAAATGATATCGGCCCCATTTAAAACTTAGTATGTAACATTCTGTGCTCCCTTTGGCCTGTTAAAAAAGAAAAGACAAAAATTAGTGATGTGTTAATAGTCATACTACTAAAATGCATTCAGCTGTGGCCCCCTGTGGTTCAGATTTGGATCAGCTTCCTTGAAATTTGAAGCATCACAGGAGAAGAATCACAACAGTCGAAGGCATCAAAAGAATCAAAGCTTCTGCAGATTATTAGCAGATCGTTCCTCATCTTTCCTCAGTTTGGTCGGGTTGACACTTTTTTTCTCTCGGGAGCATTGAGTTTTTCTCAGAATCCAAGCCAATTATTGGACTGTTGAGCATAACAGTCTATTGAAATGTCATTCTTTTCAGCTGTAACATAGTGTTCCCAAACCCTCACAGTAGGTGGAAAGACAAACGTGTGTTGTACCAAACTTAGAAACCTGCTAATATTTTATAACACTGAGTAGGCATGGGCCAGTTACCGATTTCAAGGGTATGCCATGGTTTGAAAAAGTCAGTTTCAAAACCACAAAAATTTTCTGTCATACCGTTCCAAAGGTATGAGCTGTTTTTGATGAGTCTTCAAGGACAGAAAGTGCTGTCCTTGATGACTTAGAAATTCCTCTCCCTGCCAGTGTGCAGTGTGTTTAAAGATTAAATACATTGGGCCCTATTTTAACCACCTAAGTGCATGGCGCTGGTGCGTTTAGGACGTGTCCAAATCCTTTTTTGTTAGTTTGACAGCGGAAAAAGGGTCAGTGCGCCGGGTACATGGTTCAACAGGGTTGTACTTACGGTAGGGTTCCACACAGCAAATCACCTCGCGAGTTTTGGACACATTTTGCCTTGGGGCCGTGGTTGCGAAAACAGCAGGCAGCCTAGCTGCCTGGCTAGGCTACAATGAAATCCAATGTCCAAACATGCTAGCGATTAGCCTGTTGGCTAGCTGAAAAGTTTGGGTGTTTAAACAAGGGTGACCAGACGTCCCCGGTTTCCGGGGACAGTCCCCGGTTTTGGTGACCTGTCCCCGGCTGGATCTGTCCCCGGGAAAGACCCGAAATTGGAATGAAAGAAAGAAAACACTGACCAAACGTAGCCGATAGTCGCACACCCAACACACGCAGTCTCAAGACAGCCAGAGCCAGCGCTGCTCGGAGCTCAGAGAGGTTTTAGAAAGCCGTATTTTACGATGCTAAAATCACTGATTATTTACATGGAGTCTGGTGGGTTTAGCGAACGCAATTTCACGGACTTTTTATGTTTAAAAAAAGGATCTCAATCTTTAACAGAAAGGTTGACCTCCTTAGAAATCCTTTCATAATGTTGTCAGACACTTATATTAATTAGTGGGAATGCTGTTCCACAGCATTCCAACTATTGTTATTCTGTTCTTTATTATTCTTACTTATTATTATTCCGTACGTTTTTTGGCTCTCTCTAACTTCTGCATACTTTTACCTATTTATACCGTTCAACTTTTACAATCTTCAGCTTTTTAAGCAGATGATGGGACTTCTTTTACTATTTTTCTACTATTTATACTTTTTAAAATATTAAGCATTTAAACAATTTTTTTTTTTTTAACATTAAAGTCAATGAGAGCAAGCTTCAAATCTTTCAAATCTTCTTCTGCTTCAAAATGTATCTCCTCCTACATTTTTTTCACCTACAGCGTCGTTCAAACTTTAAAAGCGTTGACAAAATATTCAGCTATCCGGCTATGGCTTTTCAGATTGATATATTTTACAGCTTTTGTTAAAACCCGTTGAAGTACAGTGTACATTTTATGATTTTTCTGCCTTTATAATGGGTGTGTATTGCGTGAGTTAGAGTGTGGTGTGACATCATCAGAGTGAACGGCCGAAAAAGATTATCTTACTCCGTTCTCTATATCTTGCTCCTACACCAACAATTCTAACTTGTCATGGACAATTTATACATCAAAACGTAGGTATTCTTGTCTAGTTTCTGTCAATGGGCTCATTCTTGCGATATGAATTATACTTTTCGCTCAGCGAGCTATCAAATGACAGGAGTTCAGGATCTTCCTCCATTCACCGCCATGTTAAACATCGTCCACATTTCTGAGCAAAATGCAGAGCGAAGCACTTTTTTACATCGCCGATACGCCCACATTTTTAACTTTATCCACATGAATTTTATATCAATACGTTCACAAGGGCCTTCTGGTGCTCATGAGGTGGTTATTTTACTGAAATAACTTTTCATTTTCCCCGTCTGACCATTTGTTTGCGGGCTTGTTTGTTAGGAGCTGCTGTTTCCCACAGGTAAAAAA